>VXAV01007411.1:440231-453713 GCA_013399715.1 Alectura lathami | reverse complement strand
GGGGGCGGCACGGGCCGGACGGAGCAGGTGCGGTGCCGCGACCGCCGTGCTGCTGCCGCGGTCGGCAAAAGTTAGAACACCCCGTGGGAGCGGGTCGCTGAGCAAGTGGCAGCGCCTTTTGCTTGCTCTTTCAAGGGTCTCCGTTTCGGAAGCATCTAGAGCTGCTGTACTTCCATGGCCTGGATCTCTGAAGATACGCATGTGTCAGGCTTCGTATTAAATCTAGTCTGGACAGAGCCTTAACGTTTTGGAGAAGACTGCGTTTGCCTGAAGGGCTCTTGCTGGTATCAGGGTGTGTGCAGCATTCCTTTTGTGCAGGTCTGCAGAGGATCTCAGTGTCTCAGAGTACACCCCTGCGTGCAAGCACGAGCATTTAGCTTTAGCAAACAACCCCTGGGGATGCTCCTCTTGGAGCTGTTGAGCCTCCGGATGACGAACTACAGTTCCTTGTCCGAATGCTGGTAGTGGGAGGAGGCAGCAGCTGCTGCTGTGTCTTGGTAATTGACTGTTGGAGAAATCAAAGTAACTGTGCTTTGGGAGGGATGTAAGTCCTGCACCGAGTGACTGTGAAGTGCCATTTTGGAGTGGATTTTCAGACACCTCTGCTTTTGAAATATACTATTAACACAGCTTAGCTCGGAGTGTCTTTAAGCTGCCAGCATGCTGAGCAGATGTCAGGCGTTTCACAAATCTGCTGGAGAGGGGTATTGTATAGATAAATGCTGCCTCAAACCCAAACAATAGAACATTGGCAATTGGGCGGTGTATAAAGAAAAATGAAGATCAATTTGCTGACTCTTGTATTATTATTATTAACCCAGCTGAGAGAAATGCAGAAAATACATACACTGGATTTTTACAAAATTCTTTGGTATGCTTTTTAACATGTTAGCATGTAAGAAGTATCCATTTGGATTTCTACAAGGCATTACCTCATAAGAAGTACATGTCTAAAATTATTAAATATACATCCTATTTTGTTTATGATTCTGTCACCCAGCAATGTCAAGCTATTTGGATCAGTTTTTGATGCATCAGCCATGTATATACTGTAATTTCTATCTACAGTGCACTCAATATATTTTCAAATATATTTTCAGAAAATTTCTTGAATGTATAAACCATAAAAAAATCCAAGCCACTAACAAGAACTGCGAAGTGACTGCAGATGTGAGACACGATGGGTCAGAACCACTTGTAGATGTTATGTTTGGTAAGAAGTTCATTTTTAATCTTTACAAAAAGCGCTTCCGGGCTTCAGATTTTACAGCGTTATTGTCTCCTCTATAATAATTTTTACTGTTTTTACTTTTTTTTTTTTATTCTGGTCCACACCTACTGTTGTCCAGCTGGGACAAAAAAAGGAAGAAGGAGTCACTAGCAGCCAGGTGTCTAGAGAAACATGTATCTTTTAGATACATCTAACTCTTTGTACTACAGTTGGATCTGGTACTGTACTACAGTACTACAGTTGGATCTGGTAGGGTTGAGTATACTTCTGTAGTGACGTTCTTGGGTGACCTTGCAGTCAAGTCCAGTTCCAGGGAAATGAGTGTGACTCTGCTTTGATGTAGGAATCTGTTCCCTTGCTGTAATTTTCTTTATGCTCTCTATGGTGGAGGCATCTGTCTTGAGAATAGGGAAGTGTAGGACTTGTGGTTGGTTATGCAACTGAGTGACTTGCCGTGTAGCTGGAAGGAGCTGCTCGTATAAGACCATATACGTGCAGATGGACTTGCAGAGTGAGGTCACCTGATGTACAGCAAATGTCTTGGTTTCCTTTGGGGGTACAGCGAGTAGGCAGGGAGTTGATGGTGGAAATTTCATCAGTTCTGGAAGCTGCCCAGATTCAAGGCTGGGAACAGATGGCTGTAATCTGCTTTTGTCCTTTTCTGGGGCTGCATCTTCTTCCCTGCTGTGCTATAATGGCCCAATGTGGCATGCAGCTCATTAAAGTTTTCATTATTATTTTTTCTTGTTACCCACTTTTCTTTGAGCTTTGATACATTTAGTGAATCAGTAGAAATGTCAAAGAGTGCTGCATATAGTCATTTTGCTGAGAAAAGCCAAATTATTTCAGTGTTGACAGTGGTTGTTTCTCCCTCCCTCATGCCTCTGCCTTTCCCATCCTTGACTCTAACTGTGATGTTTTAAGACTTAAGCAGTAAAGTTTAATGTTTTTCACAGTGTAAAACAAAAACAAATTATTTCACTAGTGCCAAGAGCTACAGCTCTGAACTCTTTCTAAGAGCTGGTTATTTTCCAAGTGAAGAGTTTGCAGCCCTTGCAGTTGGCAAATGTGATTGGAACTTGGATGCTGTGCATGGTATTGCATTATATGGACTAGACTACTTCTTTTATATTTGTAATTCTTGCAAAAACTAAAAATTAACTTGGATACTGCCCTTAATTTCTAATGCTCCCTCCCTGTTTTAAATTGTTCTGTTTTCCCCAAGAATTTTAGAAATCCCAGTACTCCCTACTTTTTTTTCTTTTATGTTAGAACCACCAGCTTGTGTAAACCAAGTCATTGTTTTGGCTAAAGAAGTGAGTTAAACAGACCGTATACAGCATGCTGCTAAAGTGCTGAGCCACGTGTGGAAATTATGCTTACCCGTGCCTTCTGTGCCTTCTGTTGGACGACTTTGATGGCATAGCGTGAGCCATTCTTATCAAAGATAGGTTCTTACCATAACGACAGCTAGAGAAATGTTTCTTACTTTTGGGTAATGCAGTAAGGAAATGAAGATTCCATGCTCGTTGTGTGCAGTTTAATACAGTTGTTTGTTGCATAATAGGATTTCTTGCTAAGTGGACTACTTTCCAATCAGACAAGATGAGCAGGGCATTTGGATTTATATATACAAAACAACTGCACACTGAAGTAATTGCGACTTACCACGGTTCTGAGGTTTTAAAATTTCTTTCTTTTACAGCTGATGGAGAGCGATTGATAATGAAGGGAGCCAACCTGACGACAGTAGAAATGCTGACAGCACTGGGGACCAGGTGTAGTGCAAAAGAGCTTAAGGCGGAACAGAAAAGCAAGAAGAATCCCTGAAGAACAGAGCACCAGCTGTGTTTGCATTTACATGTGTTAAAACAGGAGGCTGCAAAGAGGGGTTTTCTCCTATGCAACACATTCTGAGAGAGGTGGCCAAAACACTGACCGGTTTAACACAGAGCAGAACCAAGTATTTCAATTCTCCACCATCTTCCCTGGAAGGAAAACATTGTGGATCGATAAACTGTCTAACGCTAGTGGGTCGGAATGCCTTAAGATAATGTGAACGCAGCTGCCTCTGTTATCTGCATGTTGGACTAATATCACATGTAACTGTGTATCAATACGAATACTGCGCATTAGTTATGAAATTAATAAATACTGAAGTGAAGACAGGACTCTCTAGACATTGTTTCCAAGAAATTTAAAAGTATTCGTCACGGATGTAGCTGAGGAACAGCAGGCTGCAAATACAGAGTAGGTTTTCTAACACTCGGTTTATACTATATCTTTTGCTAAGTCCCTGCCATTTTCTTCCTGTTTTTCGAGAAAGTGTGACATTTGCTAAATGTAAATTTAGCTCAGCAATTAAAGTAACAAGGTAATGGGATTATGAACACAGAGTAGAGCTACTCATCCTGCGTGAAAGTAGCAAAATTTAGCTCAAAGGGAAATGCAAGCTAGTGTTTTTGATAACTGGGGAAAAGAGCTATCTTTCAAGTTCAGTTTTGTAATATTTTTTGTCACACCGTTGCAGGAGATTTCATTAAACATTTTATAAAGATCAAGGGAGAGCTTTACTTGGTGCTTATAGCCCTGTGTCCAACCCTGTTATTTGTTCAGGTGCTTAGGTGTCTCATCGGTATTGCAGAGCTCTGTGGGTTTGGGAAGGCTGATCTGTCCCCAGGCTGTGCAGGTGAAGGTGCCAACTGCACATGCACTTCGTGTGCATCCATTTTGTTGTAGTTCAGTTCTTAATGCAAATGTAATTAAAGTTCTGGTTTGAAGAATTACAGGTGCAATCCTATTGAGAGGTATTACTTCTACCTGGTGTTAATCAGATGCTTGACTTTTTATAGAATTTTAGTAGGTATCTTTCCAACATTAATTTTTCAGCAGTTAGGGCACAAATTCTGCACCTAAATCTAATTTTAGTTTAATTTTGCCAAGATTTGTAAATGGGCATTGTCCTTTCTGAAAGCAACATTGCATTGATTTATCCAGCAGCACTGTCAAGGTCTGTCTTCACAACTTCTTCACCACGCTATTGAAGTCAAGGTGATACCTTTATGTTGGAGGTGCGGAGCTGTGCTGAAGACACGGTGATGCATTACAATGGCTCCTTCTGTGTGTTTTCCATGAACACAAGAGGGTGAGATAGGATGATTGGGGCAGATGGGTCAGTGAAATTCAGTCATCGGAACAATACGTGCAAAATGCTTTGTCTGGGATGAATAGCTTCTCTGCAGTCTGTTATCCTTTAGTAGTACTATTATTATTGTTACTGCTACTATTGTCTACTGTTTTTTTGTTGTTGTTGTTGTTTTTGTTGTTTTTTTTTTTTAATTAGCCCACCAACTCCTTGGGGTGGCCTCAGAATGCTGAGCTCCTGAACTTGCTTTCTGCTGAGCTCCCTTCTGGTGAAGGAGTTATGAGAACAGCTTGAAAGGATTGCGGGTCCTGTGAAGATAAAAGATTGTGTCAGAAAGTGAACCAGATAGAAAAAAGGGAGTGCAAAAGATCGTTCTGGTTCCTTTTTCCTTTTTTTTTTTTTTTTTTTTTTTTCCCCTAGTTTAGAAGAATATTGAATAGCATGATGTTAGCTATACAAAGAATGTGAGAATTAAGTGGAAAAACACTGCAGAATTATTTATTCATTCTGGAGTTAATCACATGGTTGTATGCTCAGAAGACGTTTTACAGTAATATATTGGTGATTTGGGGGGGGG
This sequence comes from Alectura lathami, assembly GCA_013399715.1. Taxonomy (NCBI): domain Eukaryota; kingdom Metazoa; phylum Chordata; class Aves; order Galliformes; family Megapodiidae; genus Alectura; species Alectura lathami. Next base: position 448,760 of record VXAV01007411.1, on the reverse strand, counting down.
GGTTAATTTATATCTGCACAACAATTGTCAGGTAAATTGTGCAAAAGTTGTCTTTAAAGGGGAAGCATTTACATCCATCTTAAAGAATTAGCCATTTATAAGCACTTAAAGAATAAAACAGTAATACTAAATTTTTAGAGTGTTTATATTCGTGGAAGGTTGAGGTTTATATTCATGGTGAGAAAAGAGAGAAATGTGAAAATCCCGGTTCATCTTTCTCTAGTCAGAATAATTCTCTTGATTTTTGTCTTTAGTCTAATGGAGAGGCATCCAGCTCTCTATAGACAAACTCTTTCTGGGTGTTTGTGTTTTAACCCAGAGATGCCCAACGTTGTTCAGGTTAGACAAAAGCCTGTAACGTAGCTGTTGAGAAATGACTGACAATTCAGTGGTCAAAGTGTTACCTGATGCTGCCTTTGCTGTGTGCTGTTCGCTGCAATTTGCAATCACAGCATCACAGAACAGCTGAGGCTGGCAGGGCCCTCTGGGTCCCTCTGCTCCAACCCCTGCCCCAGCAGGGACACCCAGAGCAGGGTGCCCAGGCCCGTATCCAGGTTTTGAAGATCTCCAAGGAGGAGACCCCACAGCCTCTGGGCACCCTGTGTCACTGCTCCAGCACCAGCACAGCAGTGCTGCATGGTGTTCAAATGCTAGTTCCTGGGCTTCAGTTTGTGCCTGTTGCCTCCCGTCCTATTGCTGGGCACCGCTGTGTGGCCCCCTCCTTGCACATGGTAAAAGTACGGTATGTTTTATGTGTGAAAAAGAAGCAATTGTTTTAGAATTCAAATATGTAACATAAAAATGTGCAGGATAGAAAAATAAAGCTAAAACTGTACACTCTCAAGACCACAAGATACTGAAGTGATGCAAACAAGCAGTATGGGCAGGAGGGTACTCCTCTGATGATTATTATGTTAATGTGTAGAAAATTCCTCTCCCTGTACCATGTAGATAAGGGTAAAAATGGATTTTTCAAGTATATTAAAGATAATCTTTAATTAATTTATTCCTTAAGCATTTAGATAATTTTACTGTGAGCTCTTCACACAATATCAGTTTCTGCTTCTGTGTGACTGAATTAAACAAAGCCCAGTGACCTGCTGCTCTGACGTTTTACTGACAGGCTTGGTCCAGGCGATGTGGATATAGGGGGTATTAAGGTCAGTCATACAGAACAAAGCAGGGTTGCATGAGCAATGACTTTGCATGTTGTTATTCCTTGACGCACAAATCACCAAAAATGTGTCTGCTTGCCTAAGTATAAAAGGAACTGGAGCAGGTCCTTAAAATGCTAAGATTAACTAAGTACGATCACCACAACGGGCAGGAAGAGCAGGATGTCTGATAGCAGGTGGTGACAGTAAAATGTCTGAACCTCTAATGGCCAGAGATTAAAAATAAGAAAATAAAAATAAAAATTAGAATAATGTCAGAACTGTTTATCGTATACATGCCTGTTTAGAAATTTGTGTCAATGTGTAGGGAGAATAGTTCCCAAGTGAATATGCTGTTCAGATAACAATTATAAATACCTGCAGCATTGCTTTTAAAAAAATGTAATGATACCTTTATTAAAGGTTTCAATCAGGAACAGTGGAGTTATTGAACATTTCCACGGGAAGTTAGACATGGGCAATGTTCTGTGATTCTAGTTTTACCTACTAGCTGGCCCAAAGAAGTACAAAATTTCAGTCAGTGTCATGATGCTTTTCTTGTAAAGCAGACACAAGTAGAAACACACTACCAGAGGCAGTTTATGCATGCTGGTGTAACTTCTGTTCCTTGTTATGGAAGCAGGTAAGGATCTCAGTGTGGGTGATTACATGCTACATATTGTAGGAAAAATGGAGTACAATACACCGTACAAATCCCTCTGAAGAGTGGAAGATACTTTACCTCTTCCTGTTCTTTTGAAATTGTTGCAGTGTAATATCTTTGTCAACATGCAAAAGGCAGCATATGCTGATTTCAGAAAATTGCCTGCAAGTTTCCTTGGATGCTGGCCTGGCTTCTCCACCAGGTGGTTTGAAACCACCTTCAAACCAGGTGGTTTGAAGCCACCAGACAGCTTGCCTGCCCACGGTGCCTCCCTCCCTTCTCCTTCTGAATTGAGAGTCGTTTTCCTTCCTGTGCTGTTTGATCTCATCCCTCTGGGAGGCCTGAGTCAATCATCTCTGGGCCTTTCTTACTGTCTGCCAGGAGCTCGTGGCAACTTCAAGCAGTGGAGAAGCTTTGCTTCTGGTGGACTGCTGCTTGTTCTCTTTCTCCCCTTCAGCCTCGTTGCTGGGCCGCTTTGCTCTTTGTCCTCTACCTGAGAGCAAATCACCTTCACATTGAGCTGGTCATCTCAAGATTTTACAAAGTTAAGGCTGTGTCCAGAGATAGACATTAAGAGGTGTGAAGATGAAGGAGTTCCCACATTGATCCATTTTGATCTTATCTTCTTGTTTTAAGTTTCGAAGTGGTATTTGAAAGTCAGGTTACCATGAACTTAGGGACTCTGCTTGGCTTGAAACATTTTCCAATTTACTGGCAGTGTTGCAGAGGTTAATGGCATATCAAAGGAGGTGGCTGCATTGGGCTTCCCTGGATGATGGAAGCTGGATGTGCTTACATATAAAAGAACATTTCTCTTAAGACAAAATGCAGACTGGCAGACAGTAAAAAAAAAAAAGGAAAGCAGACTGGTAGACCTGTTCGTGAAGGGAATGCCTGGTCAGTAGGAGCAAAGCCTGGGAAAGGCAGAGTTCTTGGGGGACAAGTTTTCATGTCTCAGACTGATGATGCAGGAGGTTCAGAGGGCAAGCAGGAGGAAAAGCAGCATGTTCCTCCTTCACCTCGTCACTACTTCTCTTTTTCTTTTGAACTCTACCCCCTTTTCCAGCAGGGACTGAAACAGCTTGACTGTAAAAATAGCATGGTCAGCATGCAAAGCCAGCAAATTTGTCATCTCAGGCACAGTTCTTCCTTAAACTGCCTTTTCATTACTCATAAATGAGTGGTTCAAATCACTTGCACAAATAAAAAAACAACAGTTATTTTCATCGGGTTTTTAAAGTCTATTTTTCTATGTGCAACTTTAGGGAACTTCTCTTCAAAATCCCCTTTTTGAATGAATTCCAGGCTATTTTCTGGGAATGACAAATTTGTGAATTGCATGATTATTTCTTCCTTCGTGTAGTTCAACACCAAGTTAGATTGCTCACTAGTGTACGCACATACAAGAAGAAGTACCAGAAACAGTAGCAGAAACTGTCTTACAGCAGAAGCATAGGGAAGAAAATCAGGAAGAGGCAATGAAATTTCTTACCTCCTTATAGATTTCTTTTCTGGTCTGGACTTTAGATATGTAAGATCCTGTCTCGAGAAGGCATCAAGGATGTAAACTCAAATACAGTGAGACTTTCCAGGTCTCGAAGAGCAAACTGGAAAATACCTGCCTATCCTGTACAGTTGCTTGAGATGCCAGAGGCAAGAATTTTCTTAGAAGATCTGTTGAATACGAGTCACGTAGGTAACACGTTTGACAGACTTAGGGTGTTGGCCATGGGAGCGGCGTAGTAGTAAAATGTAGCTTTAGCTTCCAAATGTTTTTTTTTTTCCTAGGTACCTTCTGGAGTCTGTGAAAGCAAAAACGTTTCCTGAACTGGAAGCTGATGCTGGAATGATGGAATGACACCCCCAGAGCCCATCCCACTGTGCACAGCTGTGGGGAGACTTTGGTTCTGGCAAAAGGTAGCCCTCATCATCAATGCCCTGGACATGTACCTCACACACAAGCCCTTGACGCCCTTGGCACCTTGCGAGGGTGCAGCAACACCGCTTCCAGCGCTCCTCATCTCGGTGGGGCATGCTCCCACAGAGCTATTTCTTTTATCATTATTTATTCCAAATCATTTGCCATGTTTTGTCCTTACCTTACTGTTTGGGAACACACAGAAAGGACAAAGCAGGGATTTTTGCTTAGTTTTATAAATAAAGGTTTGAGCTATATTTTTGCACATCAGAATTTTCTAAAAAACAGGTACCTCCTGCTAATAAGCTGTTGTTTTGTGTTGATCCAAGGCCTTTCAAGTGCTCAAACCAATTTGTAATCATCCTAATATATTTTTAGCATTGTAACAACTGTGCTGTTTGAAATTCTGATGTGAAATTCTGAAGAGAAATAAAAATATGGATGTTTGTGTGGACGTTTGCTCTTTGGGGTAGGGTAGGTACTGCTACTGAATAATGAGGATTTTTCAAATCTTCCTCAGTCAGACACGGGCTCATATATCTGAAGTCATCATGAGGTTGAGCTGGAGCTGAGATCAGACCATTTTTGTCTGAAATGAGGAAAATGAAGCCTGGAATTGCTCTTTCTGGTCACTTTAGGCTGTGGTGCTCTCTGTCCTGTCATGCAGGCAGGGTGCTAGTGATGAGCTGTCACAGCATCGCAGCAGCAAACTTTCCCCTCAATGTAAGCTTTCCCTTTAAGTTTGCTCTGAGCGTGCTGATGACAGCATGCAGGCCATATGCTGAGGCTGACGGTGTGCTAATTGCATTACAGTAATGCTCTGAGGCATCAGCAACCATTGGAGCTCCCATTGCCTTAGTGCTGAAGATGGACACACATGAGGCGGCCCGTCCCCAACAGCGGCCACCAGGAGCCGTGGCCACATCCAGGGTGAGGACTCCGCAGATCTGTGCTCCTTATACAAAGCTGGCGAGTAAAACAGCTTTGTTTTGATGTGAAGCTGGGATGGATTGCACAAAGCCCATTGATAAAACACAGGTTATGCCCAGCTCGTGTAGCTTGGAGGTGATGCAATGCTTATATGCTAGAAGATCTTGAACGTATTGACATACAGATGGAAACATGTAGGTTCATGCGTTGTTTCATAATCTTTGGCCGAGTGTTGCCCAAGCTCCTCAGCTGTAGGAAAAGTTACCTATGCCAGCTATGCAACAGCAGCATGTGTTTCATCATGTCTGCCCAGTGATGACATGGCTGGGAAGGGGAAACCACACTTGTACAACAAGGAAACAGAAACAAAGCTGTGACACCTGTGCAATTTTTCTCATCCATGCCTTGGGGATGAGTAACTATTATTCATGCGCTGGTTTAATTTTTTCCACAGCTAGCAGTAGGATGAAGAGCAAAATTTGGGCTGTGCTGTCCAACTTTCCTGGCAATTCCTTAAGACTTTCTTAAGAGGTAGGCTTGTCTAAGAGAAGCCTAGAGTGCCTATAGGAGGGTACTATACACATGTGAAGTGTCTGTACACTGGAAGGGAAGCATGATCCTCCCTTTCAGGCAAAGCACAGTACTATCAGATTGGGTTCCTTCCAGGTTAAACACAAGGGCATTTTAATGACGAACGGTCTAGGGAAAAAGTTGCACCTCCTATGCAACCTAACCAGCGATGTGTTGCAGACGAGGGAGGTGGTGCTCTGCCCTGCCCTAGCAGCAGGTATTGTGACTCTGAGAGTCAAAATATGGCTTGGCTTGCACGCAATGGGCAAAGCCATGGCTACGTGAAGAGAAACCTCAAGCCTTGCTGGCCACAGCTTCCTGCTCTCACGTCAGACAAAGCGTTGCTGCGCGATGCCCAAAGGAATAGGACGATTTCTCTGTACTCTTCCCTTGGCCCTTTTCCTTGCAATTGGTAATAAGGAGTGTAATATCCTCCCCTCCTACAGGACACAAGGGCTTGACTACCTTGGAAAAACATCCTTTCTGGCAGGCCCAAACTGCCCAGACAGTGGTTGCTCCTGACTGTGGCTACGTGCCTTCCGTGCCGCTAATGTTCATGGAAAATTTTGTGCTTCTCAGTGTTAATTTGATTCTCCTTCTCTTGGATGATGTATAGTCTAATGTGGAGAAGAGCACAACTGCTTTCTGAGAACTTCAGCTGTCTGCACTGAAATAGTAACAAGTGGCATATGAATTGAGCACTTTTGTTGCAAATGTATACATTTGCTGCTTCTGTTTGGTTGTAGGAGAGGAGACTACACACAAAACACACCTGTCAGCATCAAACTAGGCAAGATTTACAGAGATTTGGGATTCACTATCCGCACGACTCAAGCATCTCTCAGTATGTGACCATTTTATGTTGGCTCTCAAAGTAGGGAGTTGCATTCCATCACCTTTGAAATGTTTGGCCAATATGTGTACAATACTGGCACAGAAACAATGACATATATTTGGTAGTCCGGTCCACTAGTACTTTTACCCAAAAGGATAAAGCTCTTGCCCTTCTAGTTAATGTACTTTTTAGGTGAGATAACACAAATTTCAGCACTCTGCTGTTTCAAAGATGTTTTGACATGTAGCATTGACAGTATCACAGTAATCTACATCACTGGACTAATTTGCAAAACCCTAGATTTCTGTACAAATTGGAGGAAATTTTCACTGAATCCTAACAGTCTACTTTTCAGAAAAAGAGAGTTAAGACTCTATCTTCTTATGAACTTCTTCTATTAACTTACCTGCCCAGACCTGAAAATTTTGTAAGGAGAGTAAATCAAAACAAATGACCTGCAGGAGGATTCAAAAAATGTAGCAGCATTCTGCACAGGTAGATAGGTGATCTCCATATCCTTCAGATCCAGGAATATTGTCTCACCACTAGATGGAAATAGTGGATTTTACATCTTCTGATGCCTTATCAGCACTTACACCTGCGTGTTTCCATATCTTAAGCCATCTGCAGGCAGCGCTGCAGAAATGTGGACTGGGAATTCCTTGCTAGTGCTGGCAAATGAAAGCCAAGACTTCTATTTCTAGAAATGGTCCCCATTCTACAAGACTGAAGACTTCCTAATTCCTGAAATGTGATTCTGTTTGATCCCTGATCTAATTGCTTTAATTTACTCTTTCTGAAAGGAACTGCAGGACAGACAGCATTTTGGTTCCGCTAAGGTGAATTAGGTAGTAAACGTCAGCCTAATCTAAAATTTACTCTGATGTCTCTTGCACAAGACAAAAACCAAACAAAGGAAAAAAACCCCACAAAGATAAAAGTGGAAGGAAGCTGAAAGTCTGATGCTTAATGACAAAAAAGCCACGTGGCTTGCTGCCCCGTGACCAGACGCTATGGCGTTGTTTGCATATGAAAAGAAAACATCTGCTCAGAGAAGCTGAAGGTAATTAAAGGCAGCTCAGTAGGGAAGGTTAGTTAAATGGAAGGACTTTAAAAAGTCTCAGCTGAAAAATGAGCTGATTGTTTGGCATGTGATAAATCTGACCTTTTCTTGGAAGTGTTAAATCTTTAAACTCATTCAGTTTAGCTCTGCTGCGTTGCATCACTGCAAAGTGCCAACGGAAGCACCAGAACACCCAGGTTCACGGCACCATCTCATCTTGTGAAATGCTGGAACCAGCACAGAGACCTCGCTGCCTCAGCCGGTTTTGACACCTTAGTCTCTAACTCCTCCACAAAGTTACCGGCAAGGAAACACAGAGCCACTGCTGCTCCATCAAACAAACCAACCAACCAACTAACAAAAAACAAACAAACAAAAAAAAGACAAAACAAACAAACAACAACAACAACAAAAAAAAAAGCACAGAAAATCCCCCCCGCCCCCCAAAAACAGGCACTGGGCATAGCTTCAGTTTTTTAGTGGTCTGGTCAGGAGGTGCTAGCTCTGGGTTTCGACCAGTCAGATGCAAAGCCAAAAGAGACAGCAATTGGCATAGTCCTGACTGATGATGGAAAAAACTCCTTGGGATACATTGGAATCAGGATTTCTGTTCTGACATAGAAATAGTTGCGTTCTCACAAAATATGACAGTAAGTGTCTCTGTTCACCTTACAGAATTTGGCAGAAGATAAGCCCGAACCTCACAAGACCCAGTAACTCCATGGCTTTTACGACGGTGCTGGTTTGCAGCAATGGCAACTGCAGTGCCTTCCTTTAAGGAGTGGGAATTAGAGTTCTGCAGTTCAATATGCAGTAACACCAAATCTACATTTTCCCTGCGCTAAAGCATGAAGTTGCACAAAGGCTTTGTTTTTTACTGTGTACTGCAAGTACCTGTATAAATTCCCTATTTTGGTGGATCTTGTTGGCTGCCCATCACTGTGTGTGTACAACAGGTCTACCGGGTCTGCAGCAAGTCACAGATTACTGTAGTAAGGTGTGATATGCCAAGGGGGACTGGGGGAATGGTGGGAAGGCTCAATAAACAATTTTGTGACGCCGAGTCTTTATTATCCTGTATCTGTGCCGTATGATGCCCCATGCTTGTTTCTTCCTGAATTATCCATAAAACTAATACCATCGTTACTATGGTTTGTAATGAAAGGTGCAGTTTAGGATCCAGTGACCCTGCAAAAACCTTCCTGGAGCCCGAATCCTGGGGTCTGCTTTGGGGAAGGGGGGGGCGGGTGTGCTGGGCTGTGTGTGCGGGAGGAGGAGGAAGAGGAGGAGGAGGAGGAGGAAGGGCAGCAGCACGACGTGCCTGCTCTTGCCGCTGCCGCCGCGGGCGGGACTCTGCGGGCGGGGGCTCGGCGGGGAAGGGGCCGGGGCGCGGCG
>VXAV01007411.1:396501-439653 GCA_013399715.1 Alectura lathami | reverse complement strand
CTTGGGCCGGGCTGGCGCCGGCCGGTGCCGCACGGAGCGGCTGCGCCCGGGCTGCCTCCCACCGAGGCACCTCGCGTGTGAGACCCAAAGCGGATCAGCGCCACGTGGTACCCGAGGGCTGACTGCGTTCCGCGGACTGCTTGGGCTCCGCTGCACGTAGCACCCGGTCCTGGCTCGTTGTCCTCAGTTCCAGGTTGCTGAGCGTTCTGCAACACTAAGTTGCTGAATCAAGAGCAGAGCTTAACACCAGGAGCCTACCCTGCAAGGGCACATTTCCTGCATCCCTGTGAGCATCCTAGCTAACAGGTGATACACTGCAGTGCCTGTGTACCCAGAAGCTATTGTTTTCTGCAGTTTATTCAGTGCTGAAAGCTAGGATGCTTTTGTCAAGAAGTGGGAGATCGTGCCTTGAATGTCTTTGGAGGTAGGAGAGGAACGAATTTAGGTCATACACTCTCCATGTAAAATACAAAAGGCATCGCTGTGTTTATGGTCTGCAGGCTGCAGTGGCTGCAGTCACGTTTTGTGAGAGGCTTGTCGATATGTGATAGGTCTGATCTGAGGAAACCTTCTGAATCCCGCCCCTTGGGAGACTTTGGTGGAGGAAATTAAAGATCTTTGAGCTCGGCTCAGTTCAGCTGTGCATTAGGACGCTGTGGCGCTGACAGCCAGGGCTAGGCATGAGCTCAAGCTGCAACTTCAAAGTAGAAATTAAGTGGGGTAACTACAGAGCACCTCCCATGTGTAGGCAGCAACCAAATTGGTTTGCTTCTAGATTGCAATCTTAAGCCAGCCACTTTTCTTTGTTACAACTGCTATCTGGGCAACTAAATTTCCTCCAAGTCACACTTCAGGAGCCAGCCTTTTTTTTGGATCTCACCCTCGCTGACTACTTAGGAAACTGCCTGTGATCCCACTCTGAGATTGTGCAGATTCTGCTCAGTCAGTGTAAAAGACAATTCAAAGATAAGGAAGCTTGAATTTCACTGCTTGCCACAAGGAGAAAATGACTCGCCTCATCTCTGTGTAGTGGATTTGAAGGTGCAGCTGATCAGATAACCCGCTGGCTGCTCTAGACTGGACAAGAGCAAAGGGATGGGAGGTGTTCACCAAGCCAACACCTGCCAGTTCCACCAGAACACCCGGACGCAGGAGGACCGGTTTGTGCGCTGCAGGCTGGCACTTACGGCTCGCTCCTGGAATCTCAGTTGATTCTGGAGAGGCGGTGGCTGGGAATTTCTTTCTTATTTTCACCTCCTAAGGAAACATAGTGTTTGTTTCGTGGACTCAGCCCTCACCCAAGCATCGTGTGCACTCCAGGGGAGCACTGTGCTGTATCTGACAGCACTTCTAACTACACCAGCTGCAGAGTGGAGATGTTCACTCACTTGGTGGCACTTCTTGATCCACTTGGTTACTTATCAGTTCTCAGTTCAGATCTACACTTTCCAGTTTAGTGGAGTCCAGTTTGTTGCCCTCTTATTCATATCTTCACCCTTCAGATCAAAAAGACTCAAGCAAAACACTCAAACAGTGCACACAGGGACTGAGGTGAGGGGAATCGTTTCTTTGCTAAAGAGTTTTGATGACGGCTGTCTCCAGACAATACCCTAGATGTGCCGAATTTCCAGTCATTTCCAAAGGTCCTACCTGCAAGTTGTCTGCAACCAGTATGGTGCATGATGGGAGTATTCTAATTCAGAAGTCTGTACTTTGGAGACAGGATGTAGAAGATGAAATTTTTGTTAAAAACTGCACATTTGCAATTGTGTACAGTGTGACTGAAGACTGCCTGTTGAGTTGAAATAAATATGGAGGTGGATTCATCCATCAACTAACTCTGTAGAGTTTTAAAACATTCAGAGCTTGAAGGGAACAGTTTTATATTTGTTGATGCTTTTGTGTTTTCCCTGTTTCCTGCTTATTTCTGTTTGGAAAAATTTAATGCTAAGTTTCAGGATATCAGCTAGTCCTCTGAAGTGCAAAATAGATTTACCTGTAGCTCTTTGAGGAAGCAGGGGAATAATCATACAAATAAGCTTTTTTCCTTCCCCTTCAATGGCTAATTTAAAACATCCTCTTTCTTTGTGGCTCTTGAGCTGTGATTCTCAAATGTACTTAAGTGCCTAATTAAATGGGAATTAGGTGTTTGAATTCCTGAGTGGCCATAAGCCTTAGGGTTTAACTAACTTTGTGACACTCTGTGCCTCTTGCCTTGTAGGTGTGGGTATGGCCATGAGGAAAATGGGAAGCATGGCAAAACCAGATGTTTACATTATTAAGGATGGGGACATATTCACTGTAAAAACAGAAAGCACCTTCAAAACTTCACAGTTCAGCTTCAGGCTTGGTGAGAAGTTCGAGGAAAATACATTGGATGGCAGAAAAACTCAGGTCAGTATACTAGACTTCCTATGGAATAAACACAGTTCTCTGGGTGTTTCACAGATGAAGATACTGTTTAGAAGTGAGCTTTGATGTTCACGCTAACAATGCTTTATTTGGTGAACAGCTGTCACTGTAAGTCTCATTGAAATGAATTCATTTTTTCTAGATCAAGCAATTTCCAAAAAGGGAAAATGCTGAAACTAATCATGTCTTGTGTATTTTGTTGTCTTCAATTTGTTCAAAAAGCATTGTGTTAGTAAAACTAACAGACCTTTAAATCCATTTGAAAGCCAAATGCCACTTTATTGGAAGCCTATGGAAAAAATCCCATTGATGTTTAATCAGAGGCAATTCAGCTGTACAGCTAACCTGACCACTCAGTCTTTTCTATTTGCATAACAAGAGCCTGGTTCAGCATGCAGGGGTTACACACAAGGCAGAAATGTGAATCACGGTCCCTAATCACCAGTTTTAGGAGGCAAAAAACATTCTCACTCTACTGAGTAGAGAGAGTATTCATCCAAAAGGAGGTTAAACACAAAGAAGCCTTCAAATATGTCTCTTTTATCTCCTTGTGTGAGTGCTCTCTATGTACCATTCCCTGCTCTTCAGCCACATACTGGCAATTCATCTCTTTCTGCAAGATCAGATAAATGTTACACAAAAGCTCAAAGCCCATGCACAAAGAGGTGAACAGAGAGCATCGTCTACTCTTGTTAATTGAAAGTGTGCATGCTGTCAAAAGTCTGTTGTATGCAGGAATGTGTCTGAGCAGTGAGTGAACAAACAGTGAGCTGACGTAAGAAGAGGATCAATAAAAAATTAAGATAACATCCGGGCTTTGTAGAAGTCAATGGCAAAATTACTATTGAGTGAGCTGGAGTGGGAAGTTTTCTTTTGGAATAAAGTGTTAGAAAACATTGGCCTGCAACAAATGCCATGGGTAAAATATTAATGTGCAGGTTCTGTTTTTCAGACACTTGTCAGCTTAAAAGATGATGGGTCATTGATCCAGGAGCAAGAATGGGATGGCAAGAAGACCATAATAACACGGAAACTTGTGGATGGACAGTTGGTGGTGGTGAGTTCAGCCCTGCTTCCTCCTCCTTGAGTGCTGCTAGCCGGTGGCTTGAAAATTAAAAATCTTTAGCTGCAGCCTCTTTCCTAACGTTCTGTAGTGAGGCAAATTAATGAATTCTTTTATTTATCTTCTAGGAATGTGACATGAATGGTGTCAAGTGCGTTCGAGTCTACCAGAAAGCATGAGGACATCTTCATATTGAGTAGGAACTTGCTACAAAAAGCTCAGTTCAGTGGACAGAGTTCCTTTACACTCCATAATTTCCTTTTCCCTGTTTTCTAGTATTTCAATGGACTGAGTAGCTGAGTGCAATCCTTTTTCAAAGCCGTAATGTAACTATTATGTAACTATTCTGAACTTATGAGGCTATTAAATAAATTTTCAAATATATGAAGTGAAAATGGTGTTACTACAGTAGAATTTTAAAGTGAGGTTTTATAAAAACTTGGTTTTAGGCTCTACTACAAACTGCCTTCTGTTCAAGCGAATGCAAAGTATGATAATGAAGAGTTAGTAGCAGACTGAATTTTAACCAGCCTTTTCATCTTTTACTGCTAGGGTAGTAAAATCTGAAACAGGAAAAAAACCACATTCAAAGTTCAGGCTCTACAGCTGTTTCTATATCTTGCATGTTACAAAGTAAACAGAACTGAGTGGGTATAAATAAGAGATAAACCTTGTTGGTGTTTAAATAGAGGAATGTATTTTCAGGGGTGGGTTTGTTTTTTCAGGTTTCAATCCCACAAATTTCTTATCTGAAAAAATATATATACTGGTGAGCCAATAGACATGACAAACTTAAGTAAACATGTAAGTGCTTTCCTTCAAGGAAGCCTTATTTTGAGAACACTCTTTGTTTTCCTAGTAAAATTCCTATTTCCTGTCTAGCAACATTCTAAAAACTCTTAACCAAAATCTACTGAAATACAGCCTAAAACTTAATGCCTCATTTTTTATTTTTAACTTGAAACACCTAGAAATGGAGTTTATTTGCTTTAAAGTTCCACAATAAATACTCAGAAATATCAGTGTCTTGAGTATTACTTTTACAGTGGTTGGGAAATGGAGCCTATGACACTAATTTTCTTCCAAGGATTTGCCAGATGGGGCTAAACTAAAAGGTTTAGGTGAAGTGCTGTCACACCAGACAAACTTTCCCTGATAGTGAAACTGTTTAGCGACGGGTGATGGGGAGATTTCTGTCAGATTCAGAAGTCTGATCACTGTATCTATTGTATTACTGAGTTCACCTTAACGGTAGAAAATACAATTCTGTATGTTCATCCTACCAAAGAAGGAAGATGACTTTTCCCATAATATTGGAATATTTATTGTTTTCAATAACAATTTATAGATGGAGGACATTTTTTCACGATCTGTATAGAAGTATTTTCCCAGGTCCTCTAACTTCTGCTTTTTGACTTGGCCAATCTTTCTGTCACCTCCATTTAGTATTTTTCCTGACTTCCCTGAAGAGCTCTGCTGTATTCTTATACTGGAATTTAGAAACAGATTATTTGTTTTTAGTGGAGAGAATTTCCCCATAGAAACAACAAAAAAAAATGGAGTTGAAGAGGAACTTGTTACGTTTATGATCAGAAGTACACTAAATTGGGATGGGAGTACGAGTGCAGCAATCCACTTCATGATATGAAAATTTTGCCTTCCTTCCAAAAGAAGCTTTAAGTGGAGCATTACACCTTCCCTGGGGTCACTCATCTGTCACCTACTGCTGCTTGTTTACTGGTCTTATACCCAGTAGTGTTAACTGTTTGTCTTTCATTTGAATGGGAAAAGCTTCCAATGTCTTTTATAGGACATCCGTTCTGATTACGGTGAGATCATTTCTTGTAAAACAAAAGGCAGAAGAGTATCTTTTCAGAGTGATTTCCTATGGAAACAAGGCTTGTGTATGTGTACGTGTGTGTTTTTCCCTGCCCTCTGATTTTAAGCCACATGTGAAGTAGTTGCTAGAGGTCCAAGGATAATAAATCTTGTACAAACGTCACGAAAATAGGAGGCCTGATGAAGGAGGTAGACCATTAAAGCGCCTTGATGATGGAAAGACTGCACATGAAAGGCACACTGACATTAAATGGAAGAAAAACATAAGCCTTCTCAGCACGCATAAGAAGTTATTTTAGATATGAAAGTTGACCAGCTGTAAGACATAGATCAACAGGAAACCAGGATTCTTTTCTTTAGAACCAATTCTCCAGAACTACTTAGGCTCACATATTTATTTTCTTTATTTTGAAGTTAGCTTCAGCCTATGTTGCTGGTGCCTTCAGTGTAAGCACACTGTGACCCGGAACTGCCGTACGTACAACCCATTTGTTTTTAGCTAACATGGTTAAAGCAGCAACTACTTTCTAGTACAGGCATCCAAGATTTATGTTACTCAAGACTTGAAAATATAATTTATTTCCAAATTCTTTCTATTTGTTATTATACAAGCCAATAGTTTTACTCTTTATGAAGTTTGTAAACACAATGTTCTCATCAGTGTAAAATAACCAGTTCTCCTGAGATTTGCATAACTCTTGTAGTTCACTATATCACTTGAAATGGCCAAAAAAAAAAAAGGTTTCTGACAACAAATGAAAAAAAAAATTATGCATTATTTATCCGGCACTGATTTCTTATGCCACAGAATTATAAAATGAGACAAGTTTTGGGATGTCATTTTAGTGGGTGTTTTTGAAAATATTTTGGAGACATAGAAGAAACACCTTCAGCAAACTGAAGACGCAAGTAAAACTGACTCAAAGAGAAGGAACTTTCCGCATAAACTCCAACACATGTTCATTTAAAGTAATGAGCTGTGTCCAGCTTACACCTTCATGCCTCACTTTCTTCTCAAATTAGGGTAGATGTGCTGTTTCAATAGAGTGGTTTTTTTTTTTGGGGGGTGTGGTGGTGGTTGTGGTGGTGAAAGTGGTTAGAAAATGAAGTTTTCCAGCAATTTAAAGCTGATATTCTACCACATCAGGGAAATATCATGTCTGAGCTTTCCAGGAACACTAATAAAATGGCCCTATGCTTTGAGGAGACTGTACTGGCTCTATACAATGCTCAGGCTATCAAAGATTTTCCTGTTATGGTTTGGTTATATGATTTATTTCAAAATTGTTATCCTACTCTGCCTTGCACTCTCCGCAAGTAATACTGGCCTTTCCTCTTCCTCTCCCCTCCCTACCGCACATATGCAGTCCAGATTAAAGTGTTTTTTTTTTTTAAAAAAAACAAACAACAAAGTAAGTGATGAGAAATCTCTAAGTTTTGTGAGGTTATGGTCCCACAGTTAGCTGTTAGCTGTCCTAAAAAATGGCAATGATTATTTCTTCAAGTGTGGAGGTCAAGTGTAGGAAGACAGTTTTGCTCTGCCAATGGCTACTTGGACAATATTAACTGTGAAACTCAAACATCCAAGAAGAAAATGAGTCATTGAATAGATACTCTATTTCTTTTTTGTGTTGTAACCTAAGTTCTAGTATATTCTAGTGAGTATAAGCAATAAACTCTTATCTACTTCCATATAATATTATGTCCAATATATTTTATTGTTCATGAAGTGGTTTCTTGTAATTAAAGTTTGATGCTGAATATAAGTGCTCCATTTCAGCTCAGCTCAGGGTGTCAGTCCGTGCTTGTGCTAGCTGAAGGAGAGTCTGTCTCCAGCTCAGATATTTACCAATTTTACATCAAAAAAAATCATGCATTAAACTTTTTTTTTTTTTTTTTTTTCCCTAATGGAGGAACTGCCTTATAAAGGCTCGTATTCTACCTGAAATTTTTTTTCAAGAATAAAAGCCGGAATGCAGGCCAGCTCCAATCAAACCTTTATTTTTGACTCCTTCCCTGCCTGAGTATAACACAACAAATTGTTTAGAAAACCTTTAACACTGTGTTGATTACCTGTGCTTGAAGGGAAAAAAATCCCACACAGTGTGATAGCAGGTGGGAGCAAGTTAAGATATATTAATTATTCTTCGATGCCTCATTTCAGTCCCATTGTTCAGCCCTGGGAAGAGTTAGCAGTATTTTCATAGATTTTGGAGACAGTCCAGCATCTGTGTAAAAAAATTTTGTCCCATGATTCTCCTTCTCTAGCTTTGGCTTTGCAGACCTTGTACATGAAATTAAGATTTTGTTGACACTTCCCAGAATGTTTTTATTTTATACAATTATTTCAGAGGAAAAGGAAACAGTATTAGCGACCACACTCCCAAGAGTGAATTTAGTTTCCCTTCCAGCAAAAATGTTTCCAGAATCAATTCTTTCTACCAGATGGTCTTAATTATATTCTGGATGTATTTGCAGGTGAAGTCCATTGTAGTTTCATAATAAACACAAAGTTTCAGTAATAAATATAAGTGCAAGCAAGAACCAGTTTCAGAAAACGTCCTGCAAAATTTACTGAATCTCACACATTATAATTGAGACTTAAAAGTAATATGTTTATCATTAATCACAGGTGTACATTCTCAAACACCAGAAGAGAAATATTCCACTCTGAGGATCGTGTATACTACATATTTAGGAGTAGTCATTTGCTCCCACATGCACAGAACTTGCTTTTCTCAGAAGTTCACGCTTCCAGTTAATGAGTGTACCTTCAGAAAAGAGCTTGTGCCTCTAAGGGTGCAGCTGTCATTGTTGTGCAGTGAAAGTGCCAAACAGAAAATCGAGAAACTAAGCAGAGTTTTCAGGTTGGGCTCATGGTGCACGGTGGCATGGGGAGACAGCTTGCTGCAGCACACCTCAGGTGCATGCTCACGCTGTGTTTTGATGTCTCCTGGGGATATGCAATATGGTCATGCATGGTGAATAGCGGATTTGAAATCTGCTGTCAAGGACAGGAAGTTTGTAGAGACACCTAGGAAACATGGAAAACATGGATACATGGAAAGTTGAGTTGAAGGAACCTCAGAACCCTCGCTCTACAAATTATGGCCAGGCCTTGTTATGGTTTTGCGATTTAATTTTCTAAGTAATCCAGTGAAGTACAGGAGTAGGAACTATTTCCATTTTATTGCAGAGTGAAAATAAGTCAAAATATCATTAATAGTTTCCCTCTCCAAAATGTATAAAGTAGTAATTAATACCAGGATTTGCTATCAGTACTTTCTATTGTTTCACCTCCCCCCATTCTTGTAAAACACCCTGCTTCATACAGCTTTAATTGTGTATAAATAGTGTTCAGAATATTCAATGTTTCTATTTTTTCACATTTTTTTTTTTCTCTTGGTGAGATTCAGAATGAAAATGCAAACTGCATAAGTTTAGTGGTGGCACTATTTGAATAATCATTTTCTTTTTGCATAATTCATGGAATATGATCCCTCTGTCTAACCAGCTTAACAGACAACTGCTTTTCTGAAACTGTGACAGGAGAGGAAGCCAACTGATTATAAACAGAAACCACAGATGCCTCAGTCCTCCTTCCCTTTGTCATGTCTTTCCATAACAGAGTCCATGCTTATATGAGCCTACATATTATCCCTCTGGACGTTTGCTTGCTTTCTTCATGAAGATTCTTCTTTTTTTCCTATTAACAGGAGTCTTTAGGTTCTGAATGTCCAGTTGGTATGCTTACTGGAAGAGGGATTAAGAAAGACAGTAATAAATATAGATGCATCTTGTTGCCTCTCTCTCTTCTTTTCTTTTTCTTTTTCTTTTCTTTCCTTTCTTTTTCTTTTTCTTTTTCTTTTTCTTTTTCTTTTTCTTTTTCTTTTTCTTTTTCTTTTTCTTTTTATTTTTCTTTTTCTTCTTCTTTTTCTTTTTCTTTTTTCTTTTTTCTTTTCTTTTTTTTTTTTGGTGATGGGCTCTCTTTTACTCTTTCTGTTTTTCAGCACTGAGAAAATGAAGAACACTAAGTGTACAGCAATGCTATTCATGGCAGCCTTTCTGAAAGTTGGATTTTAACTTAGCATGTGGTTGAGCAATATCAGCCCCAGATTTAGATGACTGAAAGGCTTAACTATTCTGCTGTTCTCAGCTGATTTCTGGGAGAAATATGCAGACCTACATATGGAAAGGTAATGATGTGCTGCCACAGCACATAGACCACATCTACTTTGCTCTTATGCGTGTGCTGAAGTGGTATTAAGCACAGTTTTCTCCAATATTTAGCCCTGGCCTACGACAGGAGGCAAATGTTCTTTCCCAAAGGTGATTCTCTACTCAATTTAGGAGTTTTTTGTTTTGTTTTATAACAGTGATAGTGATATTATTTTCTGATTGTGATTTATAATAGTCAAATTAAGTAAACAATCTGAAAATTGGAGAGGCATGGATTTGATGGATGGACCACTCGGTGGATAAGGAATTGGCTGGATGGCCTCACTCAAAGAGTTGCAGTCAATGGGTCAATGTCTAGGAGGAGACCAGTGTCAAGCGGTGTTCCTCAGGGCTTGGTATTGGGACCAGCATTATTTAACATCTTTGTCAGTGACATGGACAGTGAGATTGAATGCACTCTGATCAAGTTTACTGATGAAATCAAGCTGCATGGTATAGTCAACAAACAGGAAGGAAGGGTTGTCATCCAAAGTGACCTTGATAGGCTTGAGAGGTGGGCCCATGTGAACCTCATGAAATTCAACAAGGCCAAGTGCAAGGTCCTGCATCTGGATCAAAGCAATCCCAAACACAAATACAGGCTGAGTAGAGAACGGATTGACAGCAGCCCTGAGGAGAAGTACTTGGGGGTTTTGGTGGATGAAAAACACAATATGAGCGAGCAGTGTGTGCTTGCAGGCCAGAAACCAAAGTGTATCCTGGGCTGCATCAAAAGAGGTGTAGCTAGCGGGAGGTGATGCTCCCCTCTACTCCACTCTTGTGAGATCCTGCCTGGAGTACTGCATTCAGCTCTGGGACTCCCATCATAAGAGAGACCAGGACCTGTGTCCAAAGGAGGGCCACAAGGATGTGCTGAGGGCTGGAGCACCTCTCCTGTTAAGAGAGGCTAAGGGAGATGGCCTTGTTCAGCCCAGAGAAGAGAAGGCTCCAGGGAGACCTGATAGTGGCCTTCCAGTACCTACAGGAGGCCTACAGTAAAGATGGGAAGGATTAGGGAATGCAGTGACAGAGCAAGAGGTAATATTTTTAAACTTGAAGAGGGTAGATTTAGATTATATATAAGGAATAAATACTTCATTATAATGGTGGTGAGGCACTGGAACAGGTTGCTCAGAGCAGTTGTGGATGCCCTCTACCTGTAAGTGTTCAAGGCCCAGCTTGAATGGGGATGGGGCTTTGAGCAATCTGATTAGTGGAAAGTGTCCCCCCCCCGGCAGGTAGGCTGGAACTAGATGATCTTTGAAGTCCCTTTTAACTCATACCATTCTAATTCTATGAAAAGACCCGGTCCCTTTATTAATCTATTTGATCATATACAGGAACTTGAAAATTTGTAGCCCAGTTTAAGCTGAGTCCTGTCTTTACAGGATTCTGAGATTTTCCCTTGTAATTTAGATCTTTCCCTAGTAAATTACTTTCATCTTTCATATATACACTTCCTTGGGAAGTTACTCAATGATATCCTTCCCCTGTGGTCAGTGTTTAAGATATAGTCCATAGAAGGATCTTAAGCTGATTTGTCCTCAATTGGCTTGTAGAGGAGAAGAAACTAAGGAAAAATTCAAATAAAGATGCTTTGATGTATCATGCAAAATAATGTCTGGTAAGAAAAATTTCTCCAGAAGTTTTTCTCTGTTAAAGAAAACACAAACCTGAACCATTACTTCTCCCTGGAAAAGAAGGTGTACCAAGCCCTTAGGAATGTTTAAAAACATCTTGGATACAGCTCTGTAAGCTCAGGTTGTCGGTCATAGCTCCCATTCATGCAGATACTGACTTATTTGGAACTGACTGGACATCCCCTCTTGTGAATAAAAGTACATTTTATAAGAGACAATGTCCAGAAGCCTACTGGAATTTCCATTTGTCCTAGCTGATAACATTTTTTTGTCACTTGTGTTCTTGTTCCACTTCCAACAATCTTCTTAAATCCAAGATTTTGCTTCATTTGGAGAGATCTCTCTGCTCTTGCTGCACTCTGCTTTACATCCCAGGAGAACATAAGCACTTTCTCATAATTTATTCTACAGATTTTACTAAGGAGTTAATTGCTGCTTTGAGGTTGAAGTATACTGAGCTGGATTTCTGCTAAGATCAAGAGCTAAGCGTGTTTATCAATGAGGCACTGATGCTATCTGATGGTGACAGCCTTCTGTACCAACAGAAAGATTTGCTTTGCTTCAGAAAGATTGGATTAGGCTTTAGTAACTGAAAGGTAATGTGAGAGATCAAGAATGAATTATTAATTTAAAGACATGTTATTGACAACACGGTCCTTGACTTTTCTAATACTTATGATGACAATAGAGTTCACTGGGAATACTATTTGAGCAGAAAGTAAATTTTGACAGATTCATATATTTACTCATTTATTCTGATAGGTTGATGGGACTCATATTTACAACAGAATTGAAAAATTGCTATTAGTGATATGGTTTTATCATGCTGTAACCGTATTGTTCTTGGAATAAAACCTAAGAGTAATGTATGGAAGGGATGCCATCCAGAGGGACCTTGATGCCAGGTCATCCAAAGTGACCTGGACAGGCTTGACAGGTGAGCCCATGCCAACCTCATGAAGTTCAACAAGGCCAAGTGTAAGGTCCTGCACCTGAGTCGGGGCAATCCCAAGCACAAATACAGGTTGGGAGGAGAATGGCTGGAGAGCAGCTCTGAGGAGAAGGATTTGGGGGTGTCGGTTGATGAAAAACTCAACATGAGCCAACAATGTGCGCTTGCAGCCCAGAAGGCCAACTGCATCCTGGGCTGCATCAAGAGAAGCGTGACCAGCAGGGCGAGGGAGGTGATCCTGCCCCTCTACTCTGCTCTCGTGAGACCCCACCTGGAGTGCTGCGTCCAGTTCTGGGGCCCCCAACACAAGAAGGACATCGAGCTGTTGGAGGGGGTCCAGAGGAGGGCCACGAAGATCATCAGAGGGCTGGAGCACCTCTCCTATGGGGACAGGCTGAGAGAGTTGGGGTTGTTCAGCCTGGAGAAGAGAAGGCTTTGTGGGGATCTGGTGGCAGCCTTCCAGTACCTGAAGGGGGCCTACAGGAGAGCTGGGGAGGGACCCTTTAGAAGGGCATGGAGCGACAGGACAAGGGGTAATGGCCACAGACTGGAAGAGGGGAGATTTAGGCTAGATATTAGGAAGAAATTCTTTCCTGTGAGGGTGGTGGGACACTGGCACAGGTTGCCCAGAGATGTTGTGGATGCCCCCTCCCTGGAAGTTCAAGGCCAGGCTGGATGGGGCTCTGAGCAACCTGGTCTAGTGGGAGGTGTCCCTGCCCGTGTCAGGGGGGTTGGAACTAGGTGATCTGTAAGGTCCCTTCCAACCCAAACCATTCTATGATTCTGTGATACTATGAAATACAGTAGAGACCCAAATATATTGTAATTTCTTTGTATTATTCTTATGTCATCACAGTATCATAGAGAAAACATTTTCCTTACATTACTTATTGGCCTTGAATAGACTCAACAGATATTAGTAGAAAGTATATTCAGTGGTATCTTACATAACATTTCATTGATAACTTCAGTAATGTTACGATGACATGTAAACAAGGAAAAATAATTAAAGATCCAGCACCTCTGTTTTTTTAGTTTAATGCTTATTGGGACATCTTCTGAATAAAACACCAATGTTGTACAATATTGTTGATCATGCCTATACAGTTACTTCATATTGCTGAATAGCTGCAATTAATTTTGACTACCCTATACAATGAGTGTAGCCAACATACGTATACAATGTATATAAATATAATATATTGTCCCTGCAATACTTTAAATTAATTTCATGGAATAAAATACCACTTACTTACTAGGCCAACTAACTTCCTTTGCATAAAATATTGGATATAATTACATCAGAAAGAAAAAGACAAATCTGATGCTATGGAATACTCTAGAATAGCCAGTTTTATGTTTGTTTGTTAGTTTGTTTGTTTGTTCGTTTGTTTGTTCATTTGTTTTAATACCTCTCACGTTATCAGCAAAATTATGAGTTTTTTTGTATGAGATAGCTCTCATGACTTCCTTTGTTCTTTTGAAAGTTGTGCATGGATATAATCTGATGTGATTTTGACATCATTTGAGAATAATTGGTTACGTGAATAAAAATGTGATTTTATTAACACAATTGCTCTCAATGCCAAAGCCAAGGAGAAACCATGCAGATTTATTCAGGAATGTGCATTTAATAGGCGCATTTCACAAGCACACTTCTTGTAGGACAGAGCATCCTAACCTCTATTTTTATAAATTTGCCTTTCTACAAAATAAAATTGTGTTCATTTAGAATTCTTACATACCTGAGAAGTTATTGGCTTGTGTAACAATCAGTGTCTGATCTGACCAACCAAACACTACTCTTTCAGACACAGACTTAAAAATACTTGGGACCCCCTGGAAGTAAAGAAATATACAATGTTCAAAGCTTTTACTCCTGAGAAAGAAAGCAATTGTGAAGAACTGGTAAGCATCTCTGCAGAGTTTTCTATTCCCTTTGTATCTGTTGGTGACTAGCATTTTGCACAGTGAAAAGTCTCTTCAAAAGGAAGGTTTGAACATTTTACTAATTTTGCTCAAGTTCTTCCAAGGACATTTAGAAGGTTTCTTTTTATTTCCTTTGTGTGACAAGATTAATTCAGTGGAACTCATTCAACTTTCCATCTATATTAGTCCTTTGGTAATTAATATTCCTGCTTAAATAAAGGGGGATTTTCTTCAGGATTCTTTATGGATATTTCCTGTCCTAGTTCTGTATACTAGATTTATTCTAGACATTGAAGCACTAGTTTAAAGCTGAATGGACTCAGGTGCTGGGCTGAGATATAACAGTGTAAATGAAGTTTGATTATACTCAAGCCAAATAAGTAATTTTACTCTTCTCTAGGATGATCCTGAATAAACCAGCTTCCTAGTTTCTTGTATGCTTTGTAATAACTTACTTGCTTTATTTTTTTTTTCTTTTTCTTTCCTTCCATCCTTCTTTCCTTCCTTCCTTCTTTCCTTAGCAATATTTTTCATATACTAAAAATTAATGATAAGCTCCTTCCTTTATTGCAAAGTTTGTCACTAATCGACATGGGTGCCAAAATCCAGATTAAGGTCTTCTTCTTACTATTATTAACAAGTGGACATTTATTCTGGCTTCATCTGTTAAAAGTTTCTCATTCCACAACTTAACATCCACCTTTCCTACAGGCCTATGCATACAAGACAACTCCATTTGCTTGTCTGTTATCTGTGTTGTTGACAAGGAGTAGGGACTGTTAAGATCTTACTGTCAAACTGATTATTTCTCCTGGTTTTGTTTACTCTACACTTATATAAGGCAGAGTCTAGTTGGACTTGAGTTATATCACAACAGCATGTGGAGGCTGCCCTGGTCAGTAGTAGTGCTGTGCCCTACAGAGCGACTGCGCTTCTCTGCTGACCCAACAGGTCATAATTTCTTGGCTTCCCTGCAAGCCTGAGGGTTCACATGGGAAAATGAGAGTATAGTGCTGAGTGGAAAGAATCAATCCAGTTTCCATTTTTAACTACGGTTATGCTGTTTAGGGTTGGGATCTAGAAACAGATTATTCTTTAGCAAATCCGGAATAGTTTTACTCCCACTACCAGATGTATTACTTTTCCACATGACAAGTATTTACTCCTGTATCTGATGGCATACAGCTTATACCTTGGTTACCAGGGGAGACCTGTTTTCTTCCTGCCATTGTAGTAGCAGCAATGTCACAGCATATATTTGTTTCTCTTACAAACTTCTACAAAGGGACGCCTAACAATGGCTCCTCAGACAGGCATCTCCTTGGACAAGCAGTCCAAGTAAAATGACCATTTGCAAAGTCTGAGAGAAGCTTTGGGAGTGTCATAGGATGTCTTGCTTTCAGGCTTCTTCTAGAGACTTAAACCTTGCAGTTATTGTCATTCATGCTTTATCCTTTCATTGGACAAATCTAGCCATAGGATCTGACAGGAGTTATAACATCTGCGTTACACTGTGGGGTCAGACCCACCTTGCCTAAGCTAACATGAAGCACCCAGCTGAGTTGCTCTGCTACTGCAGAGGCAGTGGAGAAAGGCAGACATGATCTGGAAATATCAGATGGCACAATCAGTGCAATAAATCAATAGCTGCCAAGCCCATTGCAAACATACTTTGTCGTCTTCTAGAGAAGAGATATAGTGCTGTGTAACACTAGAAGCCATGATACAGTAGGAGGTACACGTCATACTCAGCACCCAACAAATCTCACAGAAGCTGTGTGAATCACTCCACGTACGCCAATTCATGAGTCACACTAAGTACACACAAGCCACGCATATATATATGTATATGAACAAGCTGTGCTATAATAGGTCTGTTATCTAGCTGTGCAAACTTGCTTAGTTATGAAATAAACTGGCTTTCTTTTATGCTATCCCTTTTTAAACAGCTTCAGATGGGTATTTTGTGTTAAGGGACAACTGCATAGAAATTATTAATTTACTCTTACTAATCTACTTGGCTCTGAGAAAGTTTTGCACTTCGTTGCATTCCGTTGTTTTGATTTCTTTCAGAGACTGCTAAACGCTGTAACATGTGTCTATCTCCACCATCAAAAGCAGTTTTCTTCCAGGAGTCTCCAGTGTACAAGGATCTTGACACTGTGCGTGCTTGGGTCACTAGCCTGGGTGAATGATGAAGAGCCATGCTTTGCAGCACTAAGTAGGCTGTGGCTTTCTAGGTTCAGGCTCCCAGGCAGTCAGCTAGCACAGTTTATGCTGCCTAGTCACTGCATCTTTCCATGACTCCTAATTGGCTTAATATGTATAATTAGGTTGTCTTGACCTTCTTTTTGCAAAGTTCACACAATGCAAGGTGTCTTGTTTGGATATTAAAACAGGCTCCTTCACAGTGCAGTTCAGCCCACATAAGGTCTGAATCTATGGCTTGGGAAACATCCACATTTTTCTGATGAATACAGGTAAAGTCTTGGGTGGTGGTACATTCTTGAAGCGTCACATTTAAAAGACAACTTTGCAAAGAGCTGACAATAAACTATGTTCCTCCCTCACCCTCCTTCACTCCCCCCCACCCCGTTGTGGGATTGTGTGAATCAACAGAATTGATCTATCCCAGGTGTGTCTTTAAGTTGTCCTTGTGATGCCAAGTTGATGCCATCTCCCACAGCTCCTGTGCTCAGCTCCTTTGTCACAAACAGGATTTGGGCATTTGCCTGAGCACCTTACCCAACCACCTATAACAACCCAGTTCCACCCTACCTCTTAAGTTTCCATAGAGCTGAACTTTTCCACTGCTTATGTGATTGAGTACAAAGAGTCTCTGCCTCAGACAGACATGCAACATCCTCAGAGAAGGAGTTTGCTCAGTAGCTTTCCTTGGATATTACAGTTACTATCTTCCAGTAGGTGACACTGAATCAATTCCTCCCTCCTTTCCCCCAGCCACCTTCTACTTCCTCTTCCTCTAAATATTTGCATTTTTCTGACAAAACCACTAGATGTCACAAGTACTCACATCTAAACTACAAAATACTCCCTTTATATTTCCTTTATTCATATAGAGGGGAGGAAGAACTGGGGCACAGACTTCCGGTAACCGTGGGTGCTCATGTAATTAAAAAAAATAATAAAATAAACAGTATCAAGCTGGTGCTAATAGAAGAGCTCCACAGTGCTTAATGGCAAACCTTTTGGTGTACAAGGGAATTATGTGTAACATTGAAGTGCCTGAATTCAGCTAAACATTGAAAATGAATAAATCAGATGTGATATGAAAGATTAACAAAGTATGATACTAATACCAGGTAATAAGCTGCTGAAACAGGATGTGCAGAAGTAGAATACAGAATGAGCTCCACTCTGAAAAACTTATGATTAAGGAACAGAACAATCTTCAGGTTAAATTTAGATGATTTTCAAAATTAAACTGAGTAATCTGTGCCACTAATGAGACATATCTTCCTCTTCTCTCCACCCTTGTTCCCATCTGTCTGTTTATAAACTAATCAATCATTCCTGCCTAGCACTGTGAGTTTTACACTAGCTGGGAGGATGTATTCTCAGCTTCCCAGTGAGACTCAGACTACACCACTAGCTGCCTCTGAGGGAGCTTGAGACATTGATCTTTCTTTAAGATGATATTTCATATTTTTTTTTTTTCAGATGTTAAAAAAAGTGTTTGTTAGCTTTCTTTTCCTTAACTCGGTAATTTTTTTTTTTTTTTTTTTTAATTGCAGCTGGTTCTTTTCCACTTCCAAGTGTTCTTTTCTTCCAAAAAAATCCCACCTAGCACTACACCACCACACGGTACTTCCACCTACACATACACTGTCTGCCCTTTTGCTGTAGCATCATACCCTGCATTGAACAAACAACAGAAGAGAATTTGTTCTGTCTTAAAGGAAGGAAACCCAAACCTTCCCATTTTGGGCCGTACGAGTTCCTGCAGCTTCAGACTGACACCTGCTTGCATCAGTGATGTCTTCAGCTGCAGCAAGGCACAAGAATGGAAGGAGATAGCCAAGAGTAATGGGAAGTGCATGGCAAAGGGGGTATTTATGAATATTGACAGTCCTGCTACTGATGTTACAAGATACAGGATTACCCAGCATCTTTCACTGGGAGTCTAACTGGCTCACAAATAGGTTTGAGAGCATGAAGAGAGATGTGTGGGCCACAGGTTTGCTGAAAGAATCATGGAGTCATAGATTATCCCGAGTTGGAAAGGATGCACATGGATCATCAAGTCCAGCTCTCTGCTCCACACAGCACCACCCAATGTCTGAGGGCGGTGTCCAAATGCTCCTTGAGCTCCAGCAGCCTGGGGCTGGACTACTGCCCTGGGGAGACTCTGGTGCAGAACTTTTCCTAACACCCTCCTGACCCTCCCCTGACACAGCTCCATGCCGTTCCCTCGGGTCCTGTCGCTGTCCCCAGAGAGCAGAGATCAGCGCCTGCCCCTCCGCTCCTCTCTGAGGGAGCTGTAGGCTGCCATGAGGCCTCCCCTCAGCCTCCTCTGCCCTGGGCTGAACAAACCAAGGGACCTCAGTCACCCCTCATACATCTTGCCCTCAAGACCCTTCCCCATCTTCACAGCCCTCCTTTGGACGCTCTCTAATAATTTTATGTCATTTGTACTTTGTGGCGCCCAAACCTGCACACAGTGCTTGAGGTGATGCAGCACAGTGCAGAGCAGAGCAGGACTGCCTCTTTCCTCGCCTGGCTGGCAGTTGTGGGCCTGAGGCACCCAGGGTACAGTTGGCCCTTTGGGCTGCCAGGGCACACTGATGTCTTCTTAGTGTTCTTACAAAGAGGAGTTACATTTTCCTCAAAATTAACAAAGTTTTGTACACCAAAATCAAAAATACTGCATGCAGTTAGGGACTTGATCAAATATTATATTACTCTGTGACATTCAAGCAGACAGACAGTGTTACAAATCCAGAGTGGCCAATTATACTGTCATTTTTAGCTGGTAAAGCAAGAGCATAATGGCTTTGGGCTAATCCAGATGGTGAATTTAGGCATTGAAAAGTACTGCACTTCTCCTGGAACAGAATACATAACACTGCAAAAAGCAAAGATCATTCACTCCTTTTGTAAAACAGTGTTTCAAAGATAAGGATTGACATCACCACATAGCTGTGAGTTATTTCTTGATAAAACTGCATAATGCTTATTAGTCATTCTGTACAGTGCACTATCAGCCAAATTAATCACTCATGCAAGACAGCTAATTTGGTCCCAAATGGACTGTTTAGAATGGATGCTCAATGTTCCTAACTACTGTTAAGTAGTCACTTGCTGCACATTTATGACATTATATTTTGTATATTGTTGCAATAATCTAAACTGTGCTTAAAGGCACAGTCCAATTTCAGATAATGTTGTTAATAGCCTACCATGTAAACAAACACAATCAATTATGGCCAGAGGTAATTAGAGTGTTGAATCATTTTCTTACAACAACATTGAAATAAAAAATCAGATTGATTCAGAAAGATTTCAAACTTCACCTGTATTTAGATGAAGGTGCATCCTAAACCATAATAGGTGCAATTACAGAGATAAGATTAAGGAGGTGCCAGCTTTCTTATGCTTTTATATATGCTTTCAGAGTGTCTTTGTAACAAGGAAAGATTTCTGTAGGCTAGCTGTCTGTGCAGAACAGGCATTCCCCAGGCAGGATAAGCAGAAATTTCTTTGTCTCCCTTTATGGGATCCGGACATTTTAGAGATAATTACTCTATTTACCAACCAAAAAATAACTGAGGGGAAAAAAAAAAAAAGAGAGAGAGAGAAAATGTTGCATTTTGTTACCACTGGGGTGTGCCACTCAAAAAGGATTATGTTTTCTGTCCAGTAATTTATTCTCCTACAGCTTTATGCCAGACCAGCACCCTTTCCATCCATCTGACACTTTTCCTATATGAAAATCAAAGCACTTGGAAAAATGCTCTCATCAGTCATTGCTTTCTCTTTGAAAACAGTGGAAAAGTAGGATGAAGAGGTGCAGTTTCTTGGCCAGTGCCACACAAACATAGGAGTCAAAGACCAAGGGACACAGTCTGTCTCTCATCCACCAAGGTTCATTGCATCTCAAGTTTGCAGTTTGGAAACATTTAAGTGAGCTGAATCCCACACTTAGTGCACTTCCCAACCCACTAGACTGTGTTCAGCCTGGAGAAGAGAAGCTTCAGGTGCAGATTTACAGTACCCAAGAGGAGATTACCAAGAAAAGGGAACTAGCCTCCATGGTGATCTGTATGGTGGGATAATGAAGTGCAATGATCATAAACTGACACAGGAGAGTGTCTTAGTGGATATAAAGAAAAATGTTTGCTCTGAGGGCATCCACACAGTGTAAGAGATTGCCCAGAGAACATGAGGTGTCTGAATGTGGAGATTTTGATAGCTTGACTGAAGCCCAGAGCTATCTGGTCTCAATAGAAACCTGCCCCTGCTTTGAGCATGGGTTTGGACTACAGCAGCCCAAAATCTCTTCAAGTCTAAATAACTGGTGATTCTGTGTTGCCTTTCATACTGAGATATCACACATGGGATGTCATACACAAACATCAAAGGTATTCTGTGAAGGTAATGTTGAAATGGACATTAATGCAGGGGCTAGAAAGGGTTTAACACTGAGGACAGTATCAGATGTTAATAAGGCATCAAGGGTCAAGTTTATGTTCAGCTGGCACCTCCAGTAACTGAATTTCCAGAAGCACATCTGCTCTTTCAAGAACTTGTCACACAACAAGTTTGTGGTGGTTTTTTGCTTTGGTGTCCAGGAAAAAAATATAAGAAGTAAAATCCATTTCAGAATATGAATTGGAGTGAAACAGAGAAACTGGCACAGAAAGAAAGATGTTGTGGAAGGAATAAGTAAGCATAGACAAAGGAGACCAAGATAGATTGGATGACTGGTGAATTCATGGATTGAATAGATGGACTGCATTGTTTTAGCTTTAAAATTTAACATTTCCTCTAAAAACAGTTGTTGAATGAGATTTTTTTTTGGAAACCACTTTATGTGAAAAAAGGTAAATCTATAGCTATCTCCTATAATGAAAATTAAATGGTATTTTAGGCAGAAAACTAAAAAATATTTTAGTAAAAAAGGCCACTCAGGGTAATGTCAGATAGGCAAATCCCTGAGCCTGCTGGAAATAGGTGATGTAAACTGGTATAAAAAGAATTTAAATGATGGCTCACTTAAATGATGTGCAATAAGAGAAATATTTAGTCTATGCCCTGAATTCTGTGGGGAGTTTCAAGTTGGAACCCTCTTGACATTTTGCCTTGGAGAATGATACTGTGTAAAGTTTGTGCACAGGTTTCTGATTGCCTTTTAGAGAAGAAGCATGCATTGAAAAAGAGCCAAGGTAACGTCAGATATTGATTTCTCAATGCATTGCTAACGTATTTCTTATTGCAAGTAAATTGCACAAAAATAAGAAATTACTAGAAATAGAATGACCTTGTGCACAAGAGCAATTTTACATTCCATGCCCAGTGATGCTGATGTTTTCAACTGACTAAGTCTTGTACAGAGGAAGTTACTTTCCTTATTAAACAACACGTTTCTGCCAATGCATTTTCTTTATCTATTGAATACTAGGAAAAAAAAACACATGATCATGCCAGATTTTTCAGCACAAGTTTACTCTTCTCCCTCTTTCATTTAGAAGTCAGTTGTATTTCAAATAGCTTTGGATCTGATTGAAAACTGAAATAATATTTTCATAAATATTGATATGAGTTTTAGTATATATTATGGGAAACATCCATGAAAAAAGTTTTTCTAAAACATTATTTTATATTCACTACAATATAACTCTCCAAATAAATCAAAGAGGACTACAGTACACGGTTGTGACAAAACTAAATTATTATTAATATCTTAACAGACAAATGAGCAAGTGCTTTCAGCTACTGAGGGTGACCCAATTACATCCATTTGTTGAGCAATAAGTAACAGAGAAAAATGATATTAGAACGGTTAGTGAGCAAGGCAGCAGGACAGACACTAATGTTCTCTATTGCTTTGAGCAAATACTGTTAGTTATGCATAGACCTTCAAAGTCATGTGTTTATGTGCCTTTTAAAATCTGGCTGTAATCTCTGTGCTTTTCTTTCTCATGTGAAAGATGCCATGACAACATTTCTCTACCTCACAGACTCTCATTGAAATGCTCTACATACCAAATGAATGCAGTCCTAGAAACAGTTGAGGAAAGAGGTTATGAAAAGGGGAGAAACTCACTTGTGTGTTTTAAAAACTATGCTAATCTCTTCCTCCCACTAATCTGGATTAAAATTAAGCAAATAAACCCACATCTTCATCATCCCTGCCTTAAAAGGTATTAATTGTCCCTGCACTCACTAAAACATTTTGTCACTCATAGAAAATAACATACTCTGCTTGTTTGTCCCTCAGATTCAAATACTAAAAAACAAAGGATTTTGTATCTCTACAGCTTTTCACTTCGTCTTCCTGGAAGTCTCTGTTTTATGCCTTCTTTACACCTGCCTTCAAGACTGATGATGGGCTCTGGGACCCTCAGAGCTTTGAGCTGGAGGACCATGACTGCAGTGACAATAAATTCCCAGCCAACCCTAAACTTGTTATATATGGATATATGCACAGACTGGGGGACGAATGGTTGGATCTGGGGGTTCTGGCTGATGGCAAGTTGAACATTAGCCAGCAGTGTGCCCTGGCAGCCCAAAGGGCCAACTGTACCCTGGGTGCCTCAGGCCCACAACTGCCAGCCAGGCGAGGAAAGAGGCAGTCCTGCTCTGCTCTGCACTGTGCTGCATCACCTCAAGCACTGTGTGCAGGTTTGGGCGCCACAAAGTACAAATGACATAAAATTATTAGAGAGCGTCCAAAGGAGGGCTGTGAAGATGGGGAAGGGTCTTGAGGGCAAGATGTATGAGGGGTGACTGAGG
Source organism: Alectura lathami (assembly GCA_013399715.1). NCBI lineage: Eukaryota > Metazoa > Chordata > Aves > Galliformes > Megapodiidae > Alectura > Alectura lathami. The sequence continues at coordinate 416,624 of VXAV01007411.1, read as the reverse complement.
TCCCTTGGTTTGTTCAGCCCAGGGCAGAGGAGGCTGAGGGGAGGCCTCATGGCAGCCTACAGCTCCCTCAGAGAGGAGCGGAGGGGCAGGCGCTGATCTCTGCTCTCTGGGGACAGCGACAGGACCCGAGGGAACGGCATGGAGCTGTGTCAGGGGAGGGTCAGGCAGGGGGGTGTTAGGAAAAGGTTCTGCACCAGAGGGTGGTGTGCATGGAACAGGCTCCCCAGGGCAGTAGTCCAGCCCCAGGCTGCTGGAGCTCAAGGAGCATTTGGCCACTGCTCTCAGACACAGGGTTTAGGTTTGGGTGGAGCAGGGAGCTGGACTTGATGATCCTTGTTGGTCTCTTCCAACAATTCTGTAATTCTCTAATTCTCGGTCACCTCTCAGGTGAAGCCTTGCAGCATCATCCTCAGTCGATGAGGCCCTCTGTACCTCAAAAGTGCTCTGAAAATGCTAAGCACGAAGAGGTTCCTGACTTTACAATTTTTTCCTTTCAGTTCTGATCAGGCTGTTGCCTCTGTTAACACTCCGGAGCAAACAAACCCTCATATTTGAAAATAACAAAAACATAATACAGTTTTTACAATTTTTACACACTTTAAAAGATTTTTCCTGCAATGAAGCAAAGGAGGCTACTTAATCTACGTTAAACAATTACTCTTGCTTTGCTTTGAAGGCTTTTTGCTGTTTGCAGGATACTGGAAGTTCCTCCTCCAGGCTTTAACCTCTGTCACCATCTCCTGTGATACCACAGCCCTCTGTTTTCAGGTCAGGCAGCTGGCTGAAGATAATTGCATCCTATTTGCATAGGAGGGATTGTATTGACTTGTTGATGTTCCATTTTCCTATTTTGAAATCAAGAGCCCTCTGCAATCCATGGAATGGATAGGCAAGCTACAGAAGCATGATGTGCAACAATAGGTGTTATCCAAGTCCTGGACACACTGATGGAATAGCACCAACTTCATTAAATACAGCGTTATTGGTTCAGTTACAAAAACACTGCAACTCCAATGCAAACCAAATATGTTCTAAATGTATAAAGCCTTTATAGACATTTCATATCTTCACAGAAGTGTTGGCTGGGATGCACTTCTGGAGGTCATTTAGTCAAAACCATTGCTTGAAGGAGGACTGTCACCAGTACTGCGTTAGGTCAGCTGTAGCTTCGTTCCTACCTCCGTCTTGAAAATTCCAAGATGGTGACTCTGTTTGCATACATCCAGATATGATTTATTGTTATTCTGGGCAGCAGGTAGGACACTCTATAAGAATTGTCTTCAGTTGCATTGGCTAGGCAGGGGCCAAACCCAGAAGTAACAGATTTTCAGTCTTCTCCCCCCTCGGAGAACAGTTTACCAAGATGGGGTGGAAGTTTTCTTGTTGGGAATAATCATGATGGAAGTAATACGCCATGAGAGCTTATCAAGTACAGGCCCTCAATGCTCCTCTAGGCATAATGAAACTTAGTAGAATTTCATAGTCTGAGTCTGCATAGGAGGCACAGTTTTTCACAGATAACCTGCATATCCCAGCCACTGCTCTCTGGTAAATAATGGTAAAGACTTATTTTTCCATTGAAGAACACTAGATTTATGACTATCACCATCCCTGAAGCTGTATTAATGTCGTTCAAGTGGGCTCGGTAGGAAACAGATTACTGTTATTCAGACAGCCCCAGTTTCTGAGAGTGCGCACTTTTGGATGAATGGAACAAGCAGTGCTGGCTTCTAATGTGTTATGATGGAGGAGGCTGAATTACTGAATTGTGTGTTCCACTGTGAAAGGAAAATGTCATTTACAATGTAGGTTTGTCACGTGTAACACTTTCAGTAGGTTTCTTCAAAGTCTGATTTCTGCCTCTTTGAATACTTCTCTTGTTCCTAATAACTTTCATCTTCCCTCACAAATTCCACAAAAGTTGGGCAGGAGAGGTTTCTTCCAGTCTGAATGCTGCATTTTCCTTAATGCATTGTCTATCAAACAGAAATTTCATCTTAAAGGCATAATAGAAAAGAATTATACACTTGCAGCCGTGGATCATTTATCTGCAGAGAGCAGATGAAACTGTTTGTACTGCTTTCCCAGCCACCGTCATTTGGCAGTGAGCAGCAAAGGCAACTTCTCAGACTCATTCTCCATACATGAAACCTATAGGCTGTCACTGGTTTTCTGAATCAGTACAAAATGTAGTGATAATTTTTTGTGATCTAGTTCCTGATGTAAAATTGGAGCAAAATTAACAGAGCCAACTTAGGGATCAAAGAAGAACTGCTATAGCTTAACAGTAACCTTTCCCCACAAGTGGTCTGTGCTTGACTTGTCACACTAAACCCAAGCTGCAAGGCTATAAGCAGTTTCTAGTCCTTTGGGTCACCCTTATACAGTAACGGGCCTTCATTATTTTTTTGAGTTTTCAGAATGACTTCACTAGTTATCAAGTGTTTCTGGCCTCATCGTATTAGCAAAATTTGTAATACTGTCTTCGTTTTCCCTTGACAGTGCTTCCTTTGTTTATTATTCATTTGATCTCTTGATTCGAAGAAACAATTCATTTTTAGTTGGCCTGTGAATATTAGAAAGAAGAGGAACTTTAAGGAAAGGAAATTAAGTTTACCTTCTTCACAAAAAAAAAAAAAAAAAAAGTACTTTTAAGTCTCAGATATTAATCCCTCAGATTTTGCCATTAATATTGCATTTTGCAACATAGGCAGCTAAAACTGCGATGAGACTGTGATTCCAGGCAGATTTCTGCCTCAAGTAATATAAATGGCATTAAAATTGCACTTGCTTCCTACAGCAAATTTGGAAAGCATTCTTTGTGATCACAACCAAAATAAAACCACTCAGGCTTATCCATTATCTTTTTTAAAGTTAGAATTTATGATAACACCAGAACCTCAGTCTTTACTCAAAAACAAAACAAAAAACAAAAAGCAGCTACTTTCTAGAAAGGAATGTTCTGTCTCTCTGGAGACGCATTTTTGTTGAACCTATTCAAACTAAGAATTGTCCTTGAAAAGGTTATTTGAGTTTAGCTCCTTTCTTTCCTGGCTATACAGTTTTTTTTTTTTTTTTTTTTTTCCCCTGATATTTCAACCTTGTTCTCTCAGTGTCCAAATTAAATTCAATTTAAACATCAATAACTGAAGGGGTCAGTGCCTAGATACGTGTTTGTAGGCCTAGTATCTGAGGCAGCAAGAGGAGAGCAGGTTTCTTCTTGCCCCTGTGCCACATTTAAAGGTGTGACCCAGTGCGGGCCAAGCTCTGAGACATTGTTGTAAAGCAGTTTATCCCTAGGGTCACACGCTGGTGCCAAAGTCCATGCGTGACAGAGGACCTGGTGAACCTCCTGAACAGGAGACACAGTTTCCATTATCATCGCCCTCCCTAATGCAAAGCCATTGCTCGGCTAGGAGGGGAAAGGCACGAAACGTACACAAACACTGACTCGGGAACTGACTTTTCCTGATGTTAACTCTGCACTCGGGGATGTTGTAATGCAACGAGGAACTGCCAGTCCCGCAGACGGAGATAGCTGCCCCCAGAGCAGACATAAGCAGGGCTGGACATGGCCACTGGACCTCAGCCTGTGAGGAGCCCGTGGGAAAGCAGCAGGGCCTGGGCTGGTGCCAGCGCAGAGAGACTGCAGTGAGGCAGGCCATCCAAAAATCCTGCTGAGGCATTTTCAGGCTCTGTTCTTCTCTTAACAGAAGGCTGGTATGGAAATGCATGGCAATCAGATGGCCCTGAGCCCCTGGTCTGCTGCTGGACAACCTCCAGGCCCTCAGCAGGAGCTGCTGTGCAAGTCAAAGTGGCAGCTGCTGGGGCTCATGCCAGGGTTAGATACCTGCCCTCTCTCTGGCAGCTCTAGGAAATGCGCTTGTTATTTTTGCCATTTGTTTCAAAAAGGGTACAGGCCTGGGTGCCTGTGTTTGAATGAGCTCTGACCTTGTCAGGCCTGAGGAGACATGACGCCATGGGCTGGCAGGTGCTGGGGGCTTGGCAGCACCCGAGGCGCTGGCTCTGGGTACCTACAGTGATCAGAGGCCTGTGTGCTCACTGCTTTCCCCAGAGAAATTAGCCCCTGGCTTCAGGGCTGTTGGATATCCAGCCTTCCTTACAGGTCCAGAGCTCTGGGCAGGCTGACAGCAACGCAGCATTTCTCAGAGCTTGAAACAGCAATGACTTGAATTAATTACATTTGACAAAACTAATTTTTTTTTTTTTCTGCAACAAACTTAACAGAAAATAAAAGAAAAACCACTTGCAGTTCCACAGCTAGTTATCATGTCTTTATTTATTATTATTTTTTTTTTCTCCAGTCAAAAGTAATGGAACTATTTTTTCCAAGCTGCTGCTGTCTTTCAGTTTAGCACCTGGATTGTTCAGTCCTATCTTTCAGCTTTATCTTTTGGTTAACTCTAATGTAAGAAGAAACTCTGGTTTGATAAGGAGCGTGTATCTAAATAGTTAGCTGTCTGCTACCGCGCATTAACTCTCCAATCATGAATGTGAGGACGACTGATCAGACACGTCTCAGGACTCCAAAACAGGCTGAAAGCTCTTTGGTGCCTGTTAAAATAAATTACAGTTTCTAATGGATTTCACTGTGTACTGAGCCAGGTGCTGCATCTTATCACAGCGGGGGTGTGCATGATAGCCTAGCTAGTGTCTTAAAAAAAATATTTACTTTGTGGCAATTTCGAGGAAAGTTTTGGGAGGTGCCAACTTTTAGCGACAAGGATGGATCATACAAATGCATTTGAAATGCATTCAAAAGATCACGGCAAATTAAGGAAGGCTGGTGGATTGGGAGTTATTATAGTTTCATACTGTTGGAGCATTTAGACATTTAGATATGTTACTTGAGGCATTGATGAGTTTATTTCGCCTTTTGCTAATTTATTTTTTACAGGGCAGAATAAAAATACTGGGAAATTTCACAGAAGGGCTCATGATTTTGTTCTTTTTCACACACGCACAAAAAAATCAAATTGGGTCCTTTAAAAATGCCCTATATTTTTGAAAATAGGAAGTTTAAAGTAAGAAATAAGTAAGCGTCCAGGTGCTCATTGTCCCTGGCTCCTGCTAGGTGAACAATTCTAACAAGGAAAGCAGTCTTTCTGGGCCTTTTTTCTTCATTTTTTTCTGGAGAAACTGGAAGCAAATACAATATTCAGGTGAAAGTACATTGTGCTCCTCCAGTCTTACACAGGTTAGTATCTTGTAAAGAACATTACAGAGAAAAGCATACCAGTAAATGTATGAACTTCACCAACACAGAGACCCTTTATTAAAAAATGAGATTAAAAAAGAGAAAAAAGCAGAAAGGATGGACTAAGTACTGATGCACACTGGAAGTGAAGGCAAACAACATGAAAGAGAAAAGATAAATAGTTGTAATTGCTAGCCATTTAGCTGAAACAAGTTCATATGAGTTAGAAATGCTATGGATTAGCACCAAATGGGATATGGTGATAGAGATAGGAGGAAAGAAATGATTTCCTTTCCGTTTTGGGCCAAATTGAAAGATTAAAATAGTATTTTGAGAAAAATATTTTTTATCTGAATCCATCAGGTTTTTGGTTGCTTGTGTTTTTAATCTTTGAAACAAAAATAAAAGAATGGCAGGATTTTGTTCGCCACTGGGGCACCTAATTTGTGTGTAGCCCTTAGGTGTACTCTAGGGGCCTCGCTCAATCTACACTGGTGCCTGGTGCCATCTGGGATACCCTGGGTCAGGGCTGGGAGGTACCACATGGGAACTGCTGAAGTCCTGCAGCCTGATGGAGGGTGTTGGAGGCCAGGCGGGTAACCTATGGTGGCTCTGGATGCCTACATTTAGGTAGCTGAATCGAGCCCCACGTCACCTCAGGCAGTGGAGCCTGGTGGTCCTTTTCACCCTACAGTAGACACCTATTCACTGACCAGCTCAGCGGTGATCCAGACTCCACCAGCTATGCTAGCTAGATATCTGCTGAATGCAAGAGAAATTAAACACCTAAAGCTTGGGTAAACACCTACTACACAGTTAGGTGCCTTAATTTTATGTCAAAGTGACATTTTCAGATGAAAAAAATGCAACTATGCAGTTTGACAAAATTAAGCTTTAATATATATATATTTTTTATTTCCTGGGCAAATTAATTGGATAAATGTAATTTTAATTTTAATGGATGTAAATGAACTGCTGAAGGCAACTTAGATGTTGATTCTATGTGATAAAATGATAGATTTTTACCTACAGTGATAGAAATTCTTTCTTTTCTTAGTCCTTTATTTTAGTAATTCAATTTTAAATCAAATATTTTGTTTCTCAGCCCTTTCCTTTGTATCCAAATGAACTGGAGACATAACTCTGAGACCCTGGCATGCTATCTGAGATAGTTTAGTTCCAAAACAGTTCTTTAATAAGTAGCTTGCACATGTATGGAGAAATTTTACATGTACTTGGAAAGAATGTCAAAACTGATGTACAAACTGACAGCTTGGAGAATTGGCTGTCTTCCAGTAGGAAGGTCAACAAATATATCAAGCATGTAGCATGCTTGTGGATATCTTGTGGATAAAGCATTTTTTTTTTTTTTCTCTCAAGAAAGTTGATTTTTTGGAGGGAGGAAAACAGGGTGTGGGACTTGGCATGATTATGGAGCATGCTCGCTGTGGATGGGAAAGAAATCTACTGTATATTTATTCTATAATCACTGTGTATTTATTTATTCTATAATCACTTTTTCCTTTTGTCATAATATGTTACTGAGGTGACCACAGAATTTATCATTAAAATGACCTTTAAAGAAGAATTCATACTCACTTGCAGCTTTATTTTACGTGCACACAAGCAAATCTGTCTTGCTTTATTTTGACATAACTGTGTTACTTACATATTTCTATTGTAGACTTCTGTATACTTTTTTCAATTCATACTTTCCATATCTCTGATTACAAGTGCCTTGAATTTGTTCCAAAAAAAAAAAAAAAAGGAGAGAGAGGGAAAGAAAAAGACAAAGAAATTCTTCTGTAAGTATTTCTTGTTTGTTGTCAGTTTTCGTGGGAAGAATAAGAAAGTAACTTCCCCATGGTAGGTTCACTGACAGTTTTTTGAGCAAATCTGGCACAAAGAAAATAAAAAAGCATGAAGCAATGCATATATAATCCTCACTGAGGAGGAATATCTTATGCTACATGGAGAAAACAGGGCTTGATTTCGTTAGATATAAGCCTCTGAAAACAGAGAGACATGCAGCCCAAGTGCATGGTAAGCTGGCAGAGGAAGTACCTGTCCCTGAATATGTAGGTCACCAGGTTACTGATGATGCTGTCCCTACTGCAGAGATAGTTGGTACCAAAATGTGATGACAAAAAATTTCTTTTAAAAAAGTATTTTTTGGATTGATTAATTGAACTTACAGGGGCACCATTACCATGGGCCAAAGGCCAGATCTCTGACCAGAATAAGGAAATAATGCCGGTGCTAGCACTCTCTCTGTGATTTAAATTTTCCTTTTTTTTTTTTTTTTCCCCCTGCACATTTATAAGCTTGCTCCTATCATCCTGTGGCAGATGCCTTTTCCGATTTTCTTTCCCACGTTTGATGGGGTTGAACTTAACAACTTTAGGACTTACTCAAAGCACAATGTCTGAACATCTAGATAACCTGTGGATATAGAAAATATCCTTTATAGGAATTGTAGCTTCTGTAATTGTGGAATTAAGGCTAATATTGTGTGCACTTGGAACAACAGTAAATTTGAAAGAGTAATATGTTTTTCTGTACTATGGTCTGGACTGACTGTACACAGTAAGTGTTTGCCACTATGGTGGCTGTAATTCTGACAACCTGCTTCATAAAGGTGTCCTATTCTTTTCAATTTTTTCTGTGGAGAAGAACCAAGATTGCGATCTGTGTCTTGGCTTAAATTGTCCATTAGGTTAAGGAATGGCCTTTATTTCTTCAGATGCAATCTATGTTGTCTGCTTTTGTGCCCATAAAGTAAATGTCTAGAGCAAATCCTGCCACTTGCACCTAGTGCTACTTGTGTGAAGCTGAAAATGAAGCATTCTGAACAATGAATGACCAATAGTTTTAAGGGGAATGTAGATGACACACTTGAAATGACGCCTAAAAGAAGTATATGGTCAGAGGAGTGATAGTAGAGTAGGATGTCTAGAGTCAAGCACGGACTGAAGCACTCAAGTAGAAGAAAAAGACTTAAAGGGGCTGCCCCACAAAACAGCTGCGTACATGTGCCAGGACTCCAGCAGACACTATGAGCGGAGAATATATTGTAGTGGAAGAGAACAGATTAGGACCTTCGAAAGCAGCCTGATGCTTCACTTCACACTACATTTGGCACTGCAGCTCTTCACCAGGAAGGTGTTATATTAAACTTGTTTTCACCTTCCTATTAAAACACTGTCATTTTCCATGCCTTAAAGTGTCCTTTAAAGAGAAATTTAAAGTCTGTCTGTATTCTTTGACTCAATCTTCTGCATAAGTGTAAAAGAAACCACAAACAGGGAAAGTCAGAAGAGAGAAAGAGATTGGGGGACCCAAACAGAGAGAAAATGTCACTTCTCAAGACATTTTGATGACATGGAAACATTAGTATGTCTCTTTTTTTATTTTTATTTTTTTTTTCTTCTTCTAGGTCTATTATTTTGCTGAAATAATCACTGGTCTTTTGAGAACACAGTAACTGAAAATGGCCATATTTATTATGACAGTATTATGATAAAGGAACTGCTGTCAAAGCCTCTTTAAAATTTGCTTTGTATAAATGTATATTGCTAAGCCCATGGTATGAGACTATAACCACACTTGAGAATGTGTCGGCAGAGAAGAAAGTACTTGTAGAGGCAATTTTCCAAAGATGTAAGTTAGCCCAATTTAAAATAGGCTGTAGAAAAGCCTCATTTTGGAAGTGTGGTTCAGATATGCTTGCAGATATGTTTTCAGTTCTCAAAGCAGAAAGATAATGAAGATTAAAGTGGATTTATCATTGCCCAATGATAAATTGCATTTCGCAATCTGAAATAAAATTACTCAAGGCTCCTGTAGTGCACACTAAGCTGTGTGCACCACCAAGGTGAAAGACGAGCTGTTGAACTGATTTGAAAGTGCAGTGTGATTGCATCAGCCAGGTGAGAAGCTGCTGGAGATGATCCTCAGCCCTGAGTCAGCAGATCATGGCGTGGCACCAGCTGTGCTGGAAGTGGTGCATAGCCTCCCTGCCTCAACAAGAGCCCTAGGAAGCATTTTGGCTGAGAAAGCTCTCTTGACACCTACTCCCTCTGCCTCCTCAAAGGATGCAGCTGTCTCCCTTTGGGAGAACCCTCCCTACCCTGTCCTGAACAATGGGCATATGGTTTTGTCCAGCATTTATGGGGATCATGCAAAATGAATTCGGAAAGATGAGGGAAAGCTGTATGTCTATGTCCTTGTTCCAGACATGTGCATTATGGCACCTTGTGTGAGAAATTAATGTCCTGGAAAGGCTAAGGACCTTAGAAGTCACCGCATCAGAGAGTGCAAGTGTCCATCCAGCAAGTCTGGTGCAGTATTTGCTGATGGAACAAGGACAGCTGCTGTATGCTCATTGCTCCAAGGGAAATTTAATCTATGAAGGAAGACTGTGCATCTGGGAATCTCAGCATTTCAAAAGACACCAAAGAATTCTGAACACTGCCCTCTTAGAAAATACATGATATTAGACACTCAGAGTACTTCATTTTTTCTCTTTCTTTTCTTCAGAAAACTGGGCAAATGTTCAGACGAGTAGTGAGTTATTGAACACTCCTTTCTCTTTTTTTTCAGCCTTTTACTGGTTTTGCTGGAAGTCCCTGACCATGTGAGGTAGTAAAACGGGGTGATGACAGTGCCAGATTGTGAATGGAGGAGTCCACGCACAATGTCACCAACCTACAGAATGCACTGTTCATTGGTGGCATGAAAGATGCTTTGTGAACCAACAGAAAAGCTGAGAAGGGACCGAATGGGCACAGAAGCTGACTCTAGCTATACATCTCAGCACTGCCTACATAGGGAGATGTCATCACCCTGAACATTACAGCTTCAAACGATTCCTTAAAACCACAGTCAGTAACTGTTCATTCTCTGCATATTTCTCCCACATCAGTGGAAAATATATATTGAGGCAAACAAATGCCATTTAAACTAGAAATTCTTATAAGAGTATCTTTTTTCTCCATCTGCTTAAATGGTTAGAACATGCTTTAAGGGTTATGTTCACCCCATTTTTATGTACGTTGAATTTTTTTGTCTCCTCTCCACATTCAGAAATTTACTGGTGTAGGTTTGTATGTTAGTGGTACAGTTTGTAGTGTTTCTGCACTGAGTGATGAAATTGTGTCTTGTTACTTCTAAGGTTTGAACTGTCTTTTAATTAAAGACTAAAATGCAAACCAAACCACAATAACAGACAAGTCTTTAGTACCTAACCTTCATAGAGCAGCCTGCACAAACACAGCATGGTCATTCACCTAATTTCCTCCTGGCGTTGTAATGTCCTTAAGACTTGAATTTATGCAAATGCAACTCCAAAAACTTTTGAATATTTCTTGGTTTTGCTGGCCCTTTGACTACCTTTGAGAAGGTGTTAGGGAAAAACAAAAACAAACAAACAAACAAACAAACAAAAAAAACACAGCAGGAGAAGGCTGACATTTTTCTGAGCAATGAATTCAACCCACTCCCAGATGTCACCCTGGGATGGGAAGGGAAGGGACCATGGGTCCTGATGGTGGGAGGCTCGTGGCTAAGGCTGGCTGCTTTTACCAGACCAGTTTGTCTGGCACTGCAGTGCAGGTCCCTCCTGTTGCTGTGGGAGCTTTAGGAAAGAAAGCAGTCAGACCTGGAGCAGATTAACCGGCTTTTCAAGCCAGATCTAGTTTGTTGGTTTGAGGTTTGACACCCTTCTACTAAGTAAATTAGTATTATACCCACATTAGGCCATATTGAGGAGCTAGATGGTCTCAGGAACCTTATAGGTGGAGATGTTTAATGATATGCTGATGCTTAATTAATGCATTTTTTTGAGTTTATGGTAAATAACCAGTACCTAACTATTTAGCCCAATCCTTATGCTGCCTCTGTGACCCTTATCACAATTATTCCAATAAAAAATTCCCAATTTTTCCCAACTCCATAGCTGAAGGGAAAAATTCAAGCCATACTACATAGCTAGAAACCTGAGTATCTTTCTTCATGTTATCTATATCACTATGATTATACCTCAGTCTTCTTCGCAGTTCTTCCTTTGGTCTTCAGCAACATGGCAGGAGATTTTCATCACTGTTACTCTTCTACAGGCAGGAAAGTGGTACAGGGAATGTTAGTTAAAGTGGCTTGCTTACCCTCATTCCCAGAGGGCTAGTTGCAGTGCCATAAATAGAAGATTTTTTTTTGTAGTTTTTTACTGACAAGTACCACCACAAAAGTTGCAACGGCACTTATGGACCTGATGTTGAAAATACTGGAGAGCAGGTACGTAATAGGTGTTGTGAGTGAGATCAGAAATTAGCTGCTTTTTAGCTTGAGAAATCAAGAAAGTCTTTAAAATTGCTATTGTAAGCCCTAGGAGAAAGTATTGTCTGGGGAGAACTTGAGAAAGGGGTGTTTATTGTCTTGTGACAAAACTGATGATGCTCAAGATGATATGACTGTGTGCCTATGTCCCTTTATCTAGACAACCTGTAAGCTTGTAAGGTGGAGAGTACTGATGCAAAACCAGACACTGTCATCCCAGGACTCAAAGTGAAAAGACAGAGAAGAAAGTGTTGGTAATGCTTGGGAAACCATTTTGTTTTGCAACAGGTTGATTGATGTGGCTTTTGAGACTACTTAGCTTTTTCAAACTTTACCAGTAGCTCCCCAGAGATAGATGGTTTAATGGAGAGAACCGGAACATGGCGTCATACAGACACCACCTTCTTCTATTTGGGATATTTCTAGAGAGGATTAAATTTCTTCTGTTTTCTATTACATTCAGAAGAATGTCATTTTAATGTAGCTTTTCCTGCAGATTATTTAACAGGAGGTGACCTGTGAATAGAAAGGGAAAACATTATTACATTCTTTGGAAAACAAAACAAAACATACTGAAAAACAATGAAGGCAGCTAGTTTCTCCAGAATTTAACTGCTATCTTAATTCTGCACCTACAGGGGCATCAAATCCTCTAGTAAACTTTCTTGTCTGGGGTATAGTGCATCGCGAATGAAAAACTGAAGGTGAAGCTGGGAAGCACACACCTACTCAGAGAAGAATGCACAAAAAGAATATGAAATGTTTTTTCAAGAGTTATTTAAGAACAGGTCAGCTCAAAATGAGATGTAATTCTATAAAACTATTATTTTTTTGCCCACATTACAGGGTTGTATTAATCCAACTATATGTGGTTTTGTGCTGACCTTGTTAGCAAGCATGAAAGGACAAAAGGCACGTTGTCATTTCCAGTGAGGCAGCTAATGCAAGGCAGCAGCTCTGTGAGGTTTACTGGTCTGTGAAGGATGGAGGCTAACAGTTGTCCCTGCTGGGTTGCCTGACACCTCAAGTCTCTTCCAAAGTCAGTTCAGCATGTTTACAGATCAAGCGGAAGTGAGATGTAAGCAAAGAGCAATAAAATCAAATGGACCATGACACTTAAGGAGAGGGAAGGAGGTAGCAGTTGAGTTTGGGAGTGATTTCTCCTTAAATGCTTATAAAATCCCAGTTTAACTCTGAAAGCTTAGGCTGATAAATTCTAAGAACAGAATTTTGTCTGGGGGAACTTACATTTGCAGAGATTTTGGTAATGGGTTTTGCAGGTTTCATTTAATTGCTCTCTGTCTGGGAAAGCAGCCATCAATTTGTGACTGATTGGAAATCCAGATGCGAAGTTGAGCCATTTTTTGCAGCTGGGCTCCAGTGAATGTAGTGAACAGTTAAGGGAAAGTACAAAGAGTTCCTGAGGGAACATTTGAAGAAGGAGGAGTGTAAACTGTCTCCATTTTAAGAAGAAAGAATGTCACTAGGAATTTAAAAAAAAATCTTACAATGAGATGTAGAATTGTAAGAACTGCATCTGAGGAGATTTGCTATTTACCTTTTCTTTTTCTAACGAATGACAAAAAATTGTGTTTGTCTCAAGAAAGGAAATAAACGTGGGAACATTTACTATAACGTTTTCCGTTACCCAGCTTGCTTTCAGAGTGCTATAGTGCATCCAGATGGAAACATCCTTTTGGACATCCTGCAGGAAGGAGAACACTTATAACATCTGCGTGGTGACCAGAACATGGCATCAGGGCAAAGAAAGAGCAAGGGATGGCAGCTTATTTCCATTGCCTGATGAAAGGCCAGGCCTGCCTTCCCAGCCCTCTCCCAGTGGTCTCAGGTAATAGGAGATAGACTGAAAAAAGAGCAAATTAAAATCTTTATGGCAAAAAGAACAATGCCACAATGTATGACTGTACAGAAAAAAAAATAAAAAATAGATTTTTTTAATTTTTAAATTTTAAGAACATTTTAAATAAAAATTGAAATATATTTAAATTATATTAAATAAATTTAGTTTTGTGTAATTTTTGCTTGAGCCTTTTAATCTTTTTTTATCTTTGATAGGTTCCTCTTCGGTGACCAATTTCTTTGAACTTTACAGCAAACTGTGCCACACCACATGCTGAGACTTTAAATGAATTGGCAGAGACACACCTTTGGAGCTTCAGATCTGCTCATAAGGATTAGTTTGAAGATTATGGGCTGCTATAATTGCCTACCAGGAAAAAAATGTGTCTTTGAAATGTGAGAGGCTTTACTAACATCTACAGAGCCCACCAAACTATGTGACTTTTCACATCCTTGAGTATTTTACAGTGTTTTCTATTATCCCCATTTTTTCTCTGTTGTACTGAAGTATTTCAAACATCTCTCATGCTTCCGCTGCAAAGCAATACCCTGTGTCAAATGGGTAAGGGGTAACTGCTCCTGGACAGGGAAGCAGAAGCCTGATTCTTATTTGTGACAGGAGCAGAAGCAGAAATCCCTGCTCACCATTCCTCTGCACTCTTTGTCCTTATTGTTCCTTCTGCTTTCTTCTCTTGACCTCACAGTAAGGTGCACCTCAGGCCATGGCCTGGCTGCCTTCCTCTCAGTTGCCATTTCTCTAGTGGCATCAACAGAGGTGGGCAGCAGAGGTCTCTGCCCCAGGGAGAAGGCAGGTTTAGTGCCTAACGGATGGGTGAACTGAGTGTGGTGGTGGGAGGAGGCACAAGTGACGATGGGGAGAGGATGGATGGAGGAGGTGACCCTAGAGCTTGGGAAGGCCTAGAAAAGCAAGAGAGAGAATCTTCTTCTTACCTCAAATTCTATTTTACTTATAGAAACTTCTGAAATAGTACTGCCCCTTCCCATTTGTCCATGTCTTTCTGCTGTTTCCTCCGTAGTGACCCCTTTCCCATGCTTATTTTTTCTAAAGCCTTCTCTACCATGTCCACACAACCTAATTTGTCACTCAGGTGTGCTGAGTGCAATGCTGAGGTCTGGTTCTGTCTGTGTGAATCAGGCTAGGGAAGTGTCCCATCAGCCTTGGTGGGACAGTGGAAGGCAACCAGCTCTCTGAGCACCTCTTGCTTTATGGAGCATGTGGAGTTGCTACAGCTATGTGCTGTCCATAGCGGTATCCATGCATGATAATTTGGAGACAAGGGGTCATCAGCTGTAAATCAAAAACTAAGTGATGTAGAGATATGATTAACAGACTTTTACTTTCCTTATCAAGCTATCATGCAAATAAATGGCATCAGTTTTTAGTAGAACCATCAAAGAAGTTAATTTGCCTACCATTATGTCTATTATAGTGAGCATGTAATCAGAGTAGCTGTGGACTCAGTGTCTAAATATTGTCCAGGAAAATCTTTCTCTTGTAAGGCAACAAACAGGGCACAACACAGAAGTTAATGGACCTTCTGTGAAATAGTTCCAGCTATGTCATATTTGTCCTCCTCTTGCTCTGCTCCATTAGCTAGCAAATCCTCAGAGAATTGCACTGAAGAATTGCACCCATCATCTTCATGAGTCAAAGGGTGGATGGATGCATCTCTGAAAGTCTGACAGCAAGAGGAGGTGCCTTCTAAAACACAATAATAATTATGGCAATTATATGTTAGGGCTACATTACAAAATGGTGTTTAAATATGGCAAAAAATTACTGCAGGAAGAGGTAGGAGGCTTAGAAGTGTCTACAATATCTTAACAAAAAATAATCTGTGTTCCTAAGTCCACCAGTGTCACAGAGGGTATGAGATTTAACAATAATAGATGCCCCACAGTAGTATGATGTACTTTATGATAACATTTTGGTACTGCAACAGCAGTGAAAATAATCCATGAATTGAGACTCACTGTGAATAACTGCTGTCATAGGCATTAACCTTTGTAACTGATTTTAGTCATCTGTGACCTGATTATGAAAACTCCAGACTTTTGCAATGCACTTGGAAATAGCAGGCTAGGCATGAGAATGCTGCTATAGGCTGATCGTATTTTATCCTATGGTGTGACTCTTCACCCAGTTAAAGCAACTATCAGGTGACCTTTTCTGTTTTGTTTCATCAGCAAAGAAGATGGGCTATTCTAATGAGCCTTTAATAAGCAGCTTCATGCCCCAGCTGGGATTCAGGAGGGTGGTTCAAAATGGTATTCAAGGTGGAAATGGATTTCATCTAACTGCAGGCGCAGAGGTGTCCACAGTTTGAGTCCAACACAGTCCCCGAGGCTCCCTCTATAGGCAATGCAGAGCAATCCAACTGTCCTCACATTTGCAAATGGGATCAGTTGTCCCCTAGCACTTTCTGATTTTGTCTGTTTATTAGAGAGATTATACCTAAACAACTTGCAGCAAGATAATAGAGTTAGTGCAAATTAATTCCACTGGATATACCCAAGAATAAAGGCAAACTGAGATATGATTTCATGCCATCTCTGTATGGAGCATTGAGTAACAGTGCTGAAATGGCTGCCAAAGTGCCTGACTGATGAAAAGTAGTCTAAAACTGGACTAATCAAAATAAAAGTGGAACTGGAGAGAAGTCAAAAGCTTGAAGCAGACATAGGTCAGACTTGGACTACCCTTTGACACCCCAAAGAAAGGTAACTCATTCATGCTGCTATTTCATAACCAACCTTTTGCTGACATATGGCTGAGGCTGGTAAATGGGCACATCTCCTAGAAATTTTTCCATATATCTTCTTTGTACTTTTTGTGTGTGTGTCTGTGGTAAATGTAAAGCATTCTTCATCTGTCTAATAAAGGGAGGACTCTCCTTGTCTTTTTTTTTTTTTTTTTTCTTGATAGAGATAACAGGATTCATGTACTTGCAGTGGTCATCAGGAGCTGAGCTGTGATCAGATCCTGCTGTATTTCCCTGCCGTGCTCACGCAGCCGTTTCCCCCAGGCCAGCACACCTGCCAAGACTCCCACAGCTCTGCTATATGGCAGGAGAGTTTCATCCCTGGTGATGTCCTCATGCTGGGGCTCTCTGCCTCTCTCCACATTTCAGACCACCACACCCCCTGGGCTTTCACTGAAGTCTTCTCAAGGGGATTATCAAGACAACACAATGCTCCTCCAGCTCCGGAATGGCCTAATGGAGAATGGGGGGAAATCATTACGATTACATCATTGCTCCGAGCTATCTGAATCTCACAAATCTGGAAAGCAAATGTTGAACTCAGGAAAACCTCCAAGTTGCCCATTGTTAAGTGAAAGCCTAGGAGAAAAATGAACAAGTACAATGCATTTTTTTTCTAAATACTGTTGGGTATTTAGAAATAAATAATAAACATTCAGAATAAACATTCTAAAATTGCTCTCATGGAAGAATAGTGAATATAATTGATGCATTTTTGTTTGGACATGAGTAACTATCCATTTCCTGATGACTTCCTCTCTTGCCAACACCTATTAAATCTTATTAAGCATCTGTTTGTCTTGTTGCCATTCGATCTGTTCAGTGAGGAGAAGAGATTTAAATTTTGTGTTTGCAGGGCATGTGAGAAGGCTTACATCAATGTATTACTAAGAAGGAATTATCACAGTTTGGCTGCAAAAGTGTCAGTTGAATGAAATATTTTGGGGGCCTTTGGCAACACCTTGCTGAAGGCATTACAAGTTTTGGACAAATAGATGGGAGAATATACTTTGTTCAGAGGGAAGCAATATAATACACTATGATGAACAGAATATATAATTATTTGATTGATAGTAAATTAAAATATGAAACTATTAAATTCATAGGAAAAGACAGACAATTTGATTTTTAGGTTCTCTCTCCGTCTTGTACACTACATCAGAAGAGATCATTTGCTTTCTATATTTAACACAGAAAAATTCTTTTATTACACAGAAGATATTCATGGAAGATTTCAATAGTAAGTGAAGTCCCTGACATTCTCCTAGGCAAAGAATGTCTTAAGATGCTTCTTAATGTCTTCTACAATTGCTCTAAGCTAGAAGAATCTGCCTGCATGCTTCCTGATATGCATAGCATAGCGGGCTGTATCTTCTGCGACTTTCCTGCTGACCATTGCTCTTACTTTCAGTGATGACACCCATGAGTCAGTGCTTCAGGCAAGCTGCACTCAACTCTCCCATCATTGCCAAGATAAAAAAGTCCCACAAGCAACTGTCTGGCGAGCTCACCTCAGCTACTCCCTGGTTCTTCCACTGCCTGCCTCATGTCCTGGTTTGCTCCTTACAGTCCAGCCATGAATTTTCTCCTTCTTTCATTCCCTTTTTGAGAATGTGATGTTGGTTCTACTGCGGGCCTGGAGCACCTGAAGTAAGCAGCTAAAATGAGCCCAACAAGGCTCTCCATCCCCTAGGTCTCTTCATGGTCTCTTTTCCTAACCAGACTGCTCTCCTAGAATCCATATATATATGTATCCTACACTGGCCCATCATTTTCCTCAGTGAACAGGAATTCAATACAGTCCAGAATCCGAGCAGCAGAAATTCTCTTACAATGGCATTTTACCTTCCTCCAGAAATCACTCAGTGTCCATAAAATGCAACTGCCTTAGAATCATGGAATCATAGTCTTATAAAACCACAGCATCACAGAACAATTTGGGTTGGAAGGGACCTCAAAAACCACCTAGCTCCAAACCCCCTGGTGGGCAGAGGCACCTTCCACTAGATCAGGCTGCCCAGGAACCCATCCAGCCTGGCCTTGAACACAGCCAGGGATGGGGCATCCACAGCTTGTCTGGGCAGCCTGTGCCAGTGCCTCACCACCCTATGAGTAAAGAATTTATTCACCCTACTTAATCTAAACCTACCCTCTATTAGTTTAAAACCACTACTCCTTGTCCTATCACTAACAGAATCAGAATGGAATTGTGCTCCATTGATGAGTTGTTCGTTGGTTGATACTGCCAGGTGTTTCCAATCAATAGCTCAAAAATAATTATTTAAAAAGAGTTTGAAAGACTGTATTGTTAAACTATTGGTTTTTTGGAAAGGCATCCCCTTTCAGGTAAATTTGCTTCATTATCTTTCTCTTCTTTTTCATGATTTTTTTTTTTTTCCCAAGGCCTATCATCCATCAAATGTACCTGAGTTGTCTCTAACAACGATTTTTTTTTTTTTCCATACTTCAGTATAATGTTAGAGTACTGGAATGTTTCTGTCATTTCTCATATTTTCTTCCAAAGATAAATCTCCATGATCCTGATTAGTCTCATAAAGATAGGAACTTAGAGGTGTGGACATCTTCTCCATAGAGATTTTTAGGAACAGATCGTGCCAAATCTCACAGAAGGGGTTTGACCAAGCGTTTGCTAGTATTCCTACTTGTCTATAACATCATTGTGTAGGCTGAGAGTGAAAGTGAGTCTCAAAACAGACTCAGAATTCCCAGAATATATGGTGACACCACTGTCACTCTGACTCAAGAGTATCTGGTGCATAAAAAGTGCACCACAGCCTTTGTTTTCCTCTATTCCTTCGTTTAGACTGGTGAGTGCTATGAAACCACCCCAAAAAACTCTGGGGATGTATGTGTCTGTGCTGAAAGGACTTGCCCACATTCCAGTGTTCCTGCTGTGATGCTGTTTTCTCCTTACCTGCAGGTATGTGGCACCACTGCTGTTAAATTCAAATCAACTAATCTATCTGTGCATCAGTGTTGCTCAGAGCTTCCTCCCGCCTGAGAAATCTTCCCAGCCACCTTCAAAGTGCTTGCTGCAACTTTGAAGTCACCATAGGTCAGAGGAGCCTGCTGGTAGGAAGATCTCACTCTTTGTTCCCTTTCCCTTTACATAAGGTAGTGGAAAGCCAATTTTTCACCACGTGCTAATCAGCATGAGGCTATTGGGGCAGAGAAAAGGCCTGTTCAACTCCGGTTGACTTCTTGTCCCAAGGGCAATGGAAAATATAGAAAAATATCTCACAGAGCCTCTGGTTTATTTATCTTGTACATTTCCTCACCCCATCTTCCTATAAATATAGAAAAATAGCTTATTAAAACTTAAAAGAATGCGTGATCATTTTCTCTTTCCCAGCTTCTTGCCTTTCAAGACAGCCTGCAAATTGTCCAAAATGTACAAGCTATTTATTTATATACCATAATAAGTATGGAAGTTTTCCTCTCCCTTCTGGTGCACAAAGCACAAAGCTTTCTGTTATTTCACAAGGAGAGGTCTCCTGAATGGTAGGAGTGTTTCCATAGCTATCGTGCTATATGGATACAAGGAAGTAGGGTTTGCAGGGTTTGACTAAGTCTTTATTAAACTAGCTGATACGGCTGGAAAACTTGGGCAATCAGGCTCAGACTCTCTTCTTCAGTTCAGCTGAAATCACTGGTTTCTGTCTTACCTCCAGCCCTTTTACTGATGGACAAGGCTGTTTAAGCCTGAAATTTGGGAGGAAAATATCACTGCTGTTGATCTTTGAAGCTGCCAGCTTCAGTCATTCATCTGCTGTAAGTCTGCCTTCATAAAAAAGCCCCTGCCTTTTAGATCAGTCCTGTTCTGTCGACCTTGAGAAGTTGTTTGATACAAATGCATTTCCAAAGCTGAGCACAGAGATGTGATACAGTGAAGTCACATAAAATCACTT
>VXAV01007411.1:355345-395959 GCA_013399715.1 Alectura lathami | reverse complement strand
ACAAAAGCATTTGGAAGCAAGATGACAAAGTAAATGAGCCAGCAGTAGCTATGTTCACTCCTGGTCAGTAAAGAGTCAGGGCTGTGGTCCCAGTGGGAAAGTGAGCTTCGAGGACTGCTCTGAGACAGAGGCAAGGTTACAGCGGGGCAGATCGAGGCGCATCTGGAGTTTCAAGCAGAGAAGAAAAAGAACAACAAAGGGCAGTGTGCTATTGTGATATTGCTGGCCCCTCCTATGTGCAGCACGTGATGCTGAACAGCACGAGGGGAATGCCACAGCTCTGATGTCAAATGTTTTCTCCCAAAGGTGCATCTGGTCTCTCTGTTGTCCTTGTACAACACTGCAGATCTCCTGCAGTTTTACCGTGTAAAGATGTCTTCGTCATCAATCCACAATGGGCCCAGTCCTGTCAAGTTAACAAGCCATCTCGTACTGATACACTGCAATCTCTTAAATTGAGTGTTTTTTTTTTTTAGGAGTTGAGAGAGGGATATCCTGTACTCCATTCTTCTTCTCTACAGCACCTCTGGCCCCTCCTTCCACTTCCACCCCCTGAACTGGAGTTTGTAAACCTTTTGAACTATTTTAGAAAATGTACAGCTTGTCCTCTAAGACATAGGAAATTACATTTGATGGTCTATTGTATAAGAATTTCCATATTTAGAGAAAAATCAACAGATACAATCTCTGATTTCCTTTTCCCTATACTCCTCGCATTTGCCTCCTCTTGCATTGCTTGGTTTGGCTGCTGCCATTTTGTGGCAGAAGCAGATGTCATCAATTAAGAGATGGATTTAAAACTAATGAGAGCTAGGTTCAAAGAGCCTGCTTGCTCCTCCAGCCACCACTGGAGAGCTGTGTCTCTGCCCTGGCTCACACCTGGTATTCTTGATGCTTTCTAGAACTTTTAAAGGTACTCCTCAGACAAGATTATGCTCAGCCTATGCAAAAAATATGCCATACAGAAGGAAATCTTGGCTCACTCATCTACAGCTTCTGAAGCAGTCTTTCTAGTACTCGGAAGAACAGAAGTCAGTGATATTAGACTGGACCAACATCTACACAGCTAAACTCTAAAAAGGATCGTTAAATGTACAGGTTGTGTTTCTTGTGATTAACTACCTGGTACAATCATAGTATAAGTTTTTTCAGTGAAAGTAAACTCAGCAATAGTACTGATTAGGAAGGAACTCGTTAGCAGGCTCTCAAAAATGCAGTACCAGACCCTGTTTGCAGAAGGGATGGAGTGGAACGCTACCAAGAAAAATATAAACAGAAATGTGTTTTAAAAATATAACAGTAAAAAGTTAAGCTTTCTGATATAGAAAGGCATTACTTAAAATATCTAACACTTTTCTTCTGGATAGTTTTAAAGCCAAGAAAATATAGGTAAACTCAATAATAAGGTGGTTTCAAAACAAAACAAAAGAACTCTCAAATGAAATGAAGACAAATAGCTGCAATATATCATTTGCCCTTGAGACAGTACTTCAGTACTTTGTCAGCTTAGAAAAACTGAGGAACTTTCGTACTCAGTTTCCAAACTGCAGTGGGCTTCCTTTGGAACAAAGGACAGCTGCAAAGATCCAGCTTCTACTCGGACAACAGCACAGACTTTGACCTTGCCTTTCCCAAAACAAACACCCTTTTCTGTATCTGTTGCATACACACAAATTTATTCCTTGGATGAAGTTCACGATAACGTACGTCTCACAAAGCAGATGATGTAGGCTCCTGCAATTTAGTACCCAAAGAAATTTAGGTGCCCAGCTCTCACTGACAGTAATTCTAGTGCAGTTAAAACTAGTCTTTTGTGATGTGTTGTTTAAGAAATCTAAGGGTTTGACTACACAAATCTAAGTTGTTTTCAAAGAGACATTTTTTTCTCATGAGTTTTCTCTTGTTGCACTGGGCTTTGTATTGCAACATGAAGCTGATCATTTTAATTGAAAAGGTTATTATTTTTTGCTTTTCCCAGTCCCACTAGTTTATTTATGACAATCTTATCAGTTAAGAAGGCACAGGTAAAGCCTGCAGCCTGGCCAAGGATTTCTGTAGAGTGCCCGTATATAATATGTAATTTAAGCTACCTTAACACTATTTTTCATTGTAAGCCTTCTGGCTCATTTTCATCAGTCTAGAAAGAACATTTTGCACCGTGAAATGCCCATGTAACTACAAAGTTTATATTCACATGGAGAAAATTATAAGCACATGAAAGTAAAGCACATTCCTCATGATCTTTAGACTGCTTGAAGATTAAGAATACAATAGATTAAAAGAATCCAGGAATAAAGTGGTCTCTGGGGAGCATTCACAATATTTGGGTGAGACTATGCTGGTTTAACATATGAATCACTAATAAAGCACTAACAGAAATGTTTGAAATATTTTCCAAACATTCTCATTATATGGCCTTACCCCCCTACTCAGCTTCTGTATTTCAGGAATAGTGTTGCTCAGAATAGCTTGTACCACATATATCTGGAAAAAATATCAGAGTCAGATTTGTGCAGTAAGAAAGTCCAATCTATGTAGTTTTACAAAATCTATAACAACATTCCCAGAAAGCCACTGCTTCCAAATAATGGATACTCAAAATAAACATTTCATCATTTCTTGCAGTATTTATGCAACCTGACTTCTTGTAGATGCTCTCAAAGCTCTGGTAAATACTGGGGCTTAGAATAAATTAATTCAGTGTAGTTAAGTTGATTAGCACCGTCTGGAAAACTTGACCATTTATTGATTCCATCAAGAAATCACAACCATCTTGTAACTTGAAGCAAGAGCTGTTTTCAAATGATGAAACATTTTGAAATGGAAGATTAAATTATATTTTTAGATCTTGTTAAAATATAGTGACCAAATGGCAGATATTAATATCTTATCCAGCAGATGCCAACTGAAAAGCAATAAAAGCAGCAGCAATGCAAAATCGCAGGTGACAGGCTTCAGAAAAAGTTCCTAATTTATTGTCCTTTTTCTACCATACCAGCTTGAAAACAGTCTTCATACTTCTGGCATTGCTCTGACTGAAAGCTTCTGTTCTTACTCAGTTTCAACAGCAACCATAGTTCAAGGCTAGTTTGTCAAGCGCTAGTAGTCTTTCTGTTAGTGGTGAGAAGCCAAGAGCACAGGTTCAAAGAAAATCTGTGCCCAGTGGGATTTGACTGTCAAGCATGTACAGCCATAGTTGCTGCTTTCTGTAAAGTTGGGTTATTTGGAATGAGATGACAAAGCCTTCAACATATTTTATTATGTGTGAATGGAACCTGTAAATTGATTTCCATGATATTGCAAAATGAAATTTATCTGGAATGACCAAGTGTGCAGAAAATACTTGCCTTGAAAGAATATTCTCATTTTTTCATGCCTACCTGACTCTGTGTGAGTGTTTGGAGAGTATGTGTTTGCCTGTCTCACTTTTAAAACCTTTTGAATGATTTTAAGTCATCCTCATCCAGAACCCAGTCGGCACCAGGTAAACTAGGTTCCGATGTTGATATTCCCTGTGAGAGTTCAGAAACCAAAGTGTTCATCTGACCGCAAGACTGGGCCACACTACTTTCCTTAGGTACACGTCGTGACCTTCAGCCCGTGAAGCTTCCTGGATTATTAAATTTCACAGCCTGTTAATAGCAGTGAGCACAAAGAAACCACAGCTCTCTCTGCCCATCACTGTCCTTTGAATTAGAACCTGCTTTTTGAGTGCCTTTGCATAAATTGAGTTTTCGGTCGGCACTGGTTTGAAGATTTCTTTATCAAAGTCCATGTTGTGGTGTAGACGCCCTGTGTTAGCTAATGTAAAGACAGCTTGTGAAACAGCCATCATGAAATGAAGGCAGTGTTATAATCAGATGTTGTTAGCAATCAAGAAGTAATTAGACTCCAGTCCCATGCATGGTGCCAAACCCGAATAACCCCTTATGCAGGCGTTTTTATTGCACGTCCTACTTAATTGAATAATTCCAAGCAATCAGGGATTCACATCCAGGTGATTATAACAGCAGTCTCCTGCAGAGTTAAATTTTCAAATGTTGTGGCCAGGAAGAAACTTCAAAGCAGAGCTGCTGGCAGCTCCACCTCACCTCCGTCCACAGCCTGCTGCGGAGCATGGTGCCTACACCTCTGCAAGCGCTCTGCTCCATCCAGCCATCAGTGTTCCTGCAGGCTCTGCGTGCTCCAGGCAGACGTTACTCTGGGAGTGCAGGAATACTTCTAAGGCTGTGAGCAAGCAGGACAGAGGTGTGCAGTAGTGCGGTGTTGCTTGCAACATCCAGTGTGCAGCAATTTCTTCTTGTTTTTGCTGACAAGGAGAAAAAAGAAAAAAAGAGACTTTATTTTATTTTATTTTTTTAACAGAAGTGTTGTGCACTGAAATCACACCTCCCTGAACATCTGTATCTATGCAATAGGTATACTTTTAAATGAGCCAGGGCCAGAGCAGAAGAAGAAACCCTCACAAAGGACAGTCTGTGTAGTCAGACACGATAGTGTCCCAGGCACTTTTTGCATCATGGCTCATGGGTCTAATATGGACCAGGAGCAATCCTCGCTTACAGATCGGATGTGGACTCCTAGTTTAAGAAAATATGAGTGCATACGTAAATGACTAATTAGTGGACTGATATCTAGACCAGCTTTTACTGCAAAAATTATGTCCAGACCACTAACAGTCATGACTATTTAAAAAGCCACCTAAGCAATTAAGCATTAGACTGATAAGGCAGTTAAATAAAACAAAAAGATTGCTTAAATGACTGTAATGTGTATCAGATGGGTTTGATTCATACACCAGGAGCAAGGATACTGCAATGTTTGTTTAGACCAATGAAGCTTTTTACATATATGGAGTTAGAGGAGTCAGGAGGATCTGAATGCTGTCTGTGTTTCTGATTTGTGAGTCTATGAACTCTGCACTACAGGTGCTTTTCTTCTACTGGCTTCTTTAGTAGATGCTAAGGGCAGAGCAATATGTCTGGTGGGAAATGAGACTTCTGCAAAACTATTCTTTTTTGCTCGCAAGCAATATTCTAGAAAGCAAGAATATGGGAACTTGCATGTAAGACCAAACAAAGCAGTTCAAGTGGCATGCCAAAAATACCAGTCTCAGAATAAATTAATTAGGTACAGGAGGACACAGATTTATCAAGGGAATTGGAAACAAAGCAGACGTGCTACAATGGCTGGTTTCAGGTCTGAGAGTGCCTGGTGCAGTCATGGCAGAGGGAGACGTGAGCAGGCTGGATGACCCTGACTTCTACTGGCAGATGTCTGCCACTTGCCCAAGTCAGACACCTCCCTAGTGCTTTGGGCAGGAGTTTCCTTTGTTCCTGGATGTGTTTCAGTCTTGAAAATGCAATCATGTAATTTTCTAATAATTACAGCCAGGTCACATTTCACTGAAGTTAATGTTCAGGGCTATTGAGTGCATCTTTGTGATTTTAAAATTACACAAAGAACAAATGGTATTAGTTCATTGAAAGATGACAGCAAAATACCCTTTAAAACCTTTATCTAGGATACTTATGTCCTATTCATTTAAAAGCAAATGCATTTTTTTCCCTGTTCTGGAGAGGGAGAGGAGGGGAGGGAGCTTCTTTTAGTCATCCTGGCTCAGCAGCCCAGGAACACATTAGATAAAGTGCTTGAGTGGAAGTAGAATTTCAGAAATGCAAAAGGTTTTGCTGTGGTCCGTGGGGAATTTGAAATGTGACATTCAGAATGCTGCCCCCTCCCTTCTGTAAAGATAGTTTTCCCATTAAGATTCATACATTATCCTGGGCAGGACCACATGCTCAGTGATTATCTCACTAAGCCCAGCAGGGGCTGTTCAGATTCCTTCAGTGCACATGGCCAGTATGCTTACATCTACCATGGGCACTTCTGTGTTGTTATGTTGTCTGCTTTGCCTATACATATGTAAAAGAGTGATCAATGTGCTGTTCTTCCCACTATTCTGGTGAACAACAAAAGGTGAGTTCTTTTTCAGTAGATCTTTTTAGCATGTTGTTGCATGAAAATTGAGTTAACAGTAACATTTACTACACAACACTGCCGTGTTCAGCACAGCTGAGAATCTTGTAGTCTCTATTAACTTTGCAGTATCAGGAAGATTAGTAAAATATCAGGAAGAGTTTTTCTGTTAGGTGAGATTTCCCAGACACTGTAGTGGGGATGTTATAACAAACCTAACATCAGAAACCCAATTTTAAAGATGGAAGAAATTAGGCATTGAGTAGTAGAAAGATTAGTAATAGTAGAAAGATTGAGTAGTTATATGATCTTTCAAGATACTGTGCATCTTTAGCTCATTAAACGTAACCAAAATCAGATGCGATACAGACTTACAAAGTTTTCTGTAGTCACAGAGTCATAGAATCTGAGTTGTCTGGGTTGGAAGATCACCTGGTTCCAACCCCCTGCCATGGGCAGGGATACCTCCCACTGGACCATGTTGCCCAGAGCCGCATCCACCCTGGTCTCAAAGTCTGAGGAAGATGGAGCGAGAATGGTTGTCTTCCTCCCTTCACCTTTTTCAGAATGCAAGGCTTTCAGGAAGCTGACAGGCAATGACTTAAAAAGCAACAAAAAGCCATGATTTTCATACAGTCACTAAAATTTGTTGTATGTTAGAAACTGTAATGCCAGAATGCCAGGGAGGTCAACTGTATAAATCTGTTCAGAAAGCAGTTAGTTGGGTTTGGGGAGGGACGCATTCAAACTCTGGAATTGAAGAATGTACCCGCAATCTTCAGCTCCAGCAGTGCCTCAGCTGTGGGTATCTGGAGGCTGGGAGAATGTATGAGGGAAAGGACCACTTGGGGCATGCCCTTCTTTCTTTTGTGGCCTTTCCTATGCATCCACAAATGGCTGGAGACCAGATCACAGAGACACTTTCAATACGATCCAGTACCACAGTTCTCGTTCTTATCTCTAGGTAAAACAGTGCTTATTTTAATGCATCTTTATCTCAAAAGTGCTCTCAAGGAATTTCTAAGTGATTTGAATAATTTCTTTTCACATCCCTGATAAGTGATGCCAGGAGCATTTGCCATTCAGCATTTGTGAAAGTGCTGATCCATAATCAGATACCAATCTATTCCTTTGCTGCCTAGAAAAAAAAAAAAAAAAAAAAAAGTTGCAACAAATTCAACGTTGTCTCATGAAGGCTGCAAAGATCAAATGCTTTTTGTTTCCCCTTTTCACCCACAATAGCCTGCTTCACAAACTAGCTGCAGTAGGCAGTGGCACAGTAAGTGCATTCCAAATCACTCTGGGCTTTGTTTGACCTAGCAGTCAATATAAGACAGAGACACAACTGCATTATAACTTCCTTCCCACAACACAGCATTGTTTGGAAGATGCTCAAAGAATATTACAACACCAACTGCATTCCTAGCCCAGTGGGTATTGATAGCCTAGAAAATTGGTTCCTTCCTTTGTTAGTTATAGACCTTCACAGTTTGTACCCAGTCCCTAATGCTCTGTTCCCTTCCTAGTATCATCAGAGTCAGTAAAAATAGGGATATCCTTATAAACAGACCAAAAAGATCCCCCATTCCTGGAGGCTTTCAAAGGTTGGATGGGGGCCTGGGTATCCCCATGTAGTGGCTGGCAACCCTATCCACAGCTGGGGGGTTGAAACTAGATGATCTTTAAGCTCCTTTTCAGCCCAGGCCATTCTATGATTCCATGAAACAGAAACCAGAGAACTAAAAATGTTCTCAATTAAGAACATTCTTTATAGAAAAATTATAAGATTTTTACTGACTATTAATGAAATAGCAGGCACTGCTCTAAATATTTACTTATTTAACATTTTCTTCCACCTTCTTTCCAATGCAATCATTTTTGTCCTCAAAAACAAGCCAAAGGAAGGGTGACGGATGTGCAGAGGACTTGTGCTCTTCAACATCTTTATTGACGACTTAAACTGTGGGATCGAGTGCACCCTCAGCAAGTTTGCTGATGACACCGAGCTGAGTGGTGCAGTTGATAGCCCTGAAGGAAGGGATGCCATCCAGAGGGACCTGGACAGGCTGCAAAAGTGGGCCCACGAGAACCTGATGAGGTTCAACAAGGCCAAGTGCAAGGTGTTGTACTTGGGTCGGGGCAATCCCAGGTGTGTGTACAGACTGGGAGAAGAACTCCTTGAGAGCAGCCCTGCGGAGAAGGACTTGGGCGTTGTGACCGACAAAAAGCTGGCCATGAGCCGGCAGTGCGCTCTTGCAGCCAGGAAGGCCAATGGCATCCTGGGCTGCATCAAGAGAGGGGTGGCCAGCAGGGAGAGGGAGGTGATTGTCCTCCTCTACTCTGCCCTTGTAAGGCCTCACCTGGAGTGCTGTGTCCAGGCCTGGGGCCCCCAGTACAGAAGGGATGTGGAGCTGTTGGAGCGGGTCCAGAGGAGGGCCACCAAAATGATCAGAGGGCTGGAGCACGTCTGCTATGAGGAAAGGTTGAGGGAGTTGGGACTGTTTAGCTTGGAAAAGAGAAGGCTCTGTGGTGACATCATTGCAGCCTTCCAATACTTGAAAGGAGCTTACAGGCAGGAGGGGGACCGACTTTTTACACAGGTGGATAATGGTAGGCCAGGGGGGAATGGGCTAAAACTGACAGAGGGGAGGTTTAGGCTGGACATCAGGAAGAAATTCTTCCCTGAGAGAGTGGTGAGGCGCTGGCACAGGCTGCCCAGACAAGCTGTGGCTGCCCCATCCCTGGCTGTGTTCAAGGCCAGGCTGGATGGGTTGCTGGGCAGTTTGATCTAGTGAGCTAGTGGCTGGCAGCCCTGTCCATGGCAGGGGAGTTGGAACTAGATGATCTCTGAGGTCCCTTCCAACCCAAGCCATTCTATGATGATTCTGTGATAATTTAGTCATGTTATCTTTCAGGTAGGGTCCAATATGAGCACACAATTACTGAATGGTAAAATATGGCATCTACTGAATTTATATGACAAGCTCTATATTTTAATTAACACCATATCCATGAAAGATTATGTTTTCATAGAAACAAGAGCACTGTAAACCCTTCCTGCAAAAAAAGCAAAGACAATGATGGCACAAAGTCCTGGACACTAATTGCACTTTTTAGGCTAGGTACATACTGAAATGCTTCACTGTTTCAAAGCTTAAGACTATAAGATATGATATCGTATCCTAGCTGTTGAGGAAGACGATTTGGGCTTATTGAAGAAAAGTGAATTGTGTGATTTACCTGGTTAGATATTAACTTCTTAGGTTAGGGATTATAATTCTGACACAAACCTCTCCTTATCTAAATCCAAACAGTCTTTGGGCATGATCCAAATCCCACTGAGGACAACAGGAGTCTTCCCATTGACTTCAATGAGCTTCCAGCCAGGCTGTTTGCTATTATCTATTTATAGGCAAGGCCTGTTGGGTTCTGTTGCATTTTCACGCTCCCTGGCCAGCCGCTCTCTAACACACAGTGGTGTAACGGAGAGCATCCAGCCCTGGAGGGCTGGGGCAGGAAGCCATGCTCGATGCTGGGGCAAGGTGCCAGGTCTGCTCCCAGCAGCTCCCAGTCCCCATGAAAGGAGGAGGGCGGGAGCAGCAGGGTCCTGCCCTGCAAGGCACGCCGCTCAGGAAATGGCTTTCAGTTCTGGCCCCACTTATCGAGGGTTCCTATGCGGATTTCCAGCCCCAATGTCCAACTCAGAAAGAGGTCCTGAGAGAGTGGGTGGTGGGCCTGCTGGCTTCCTTCACTTTTCAGAGCAGTTGCTTACACCCCACCCTGTACAAAATACAGTTTAGAAAAGGAAAGTAGGTTTGTTAAAACATCAGTGTCCTTATTTCAGTCTTCCTTGTCTATATCCAGCCGGGTGGATCCGTGGCTATCTGTACTGGTGGGCTGGGCAAAGCGCCACGGAGAGTGCTGGTCCCCAGGGATGGTCCAACAGTCCTGGGCAAGGCCTAACCTGGGGTAGATGCAGGGCTGAGGTAAGGGGTGCAAGGTGAGGAACCTCCACCTGGAGCACTCCCCAGTGGCTCACGGGGACGTGCAGAAACCAGGGGCTCCCTATGTGCTAAAATGCAAACTATTCACAGCACTCCAGGGGAGGATAGGACAGGAGGCGAGAAGCACCGGATTGAAACACCTCTTGGACTTAAGTAGAGAATTGTGCATATGTGAGTTAGTAAAGGCATGTCATCTTTGGTGACAGCAGTAGTTCTTGCTTTTCAACTCAGAAGTGACAATACCAGTCTGTACAAGAACATTGCCACCAGTATTAGACTGGGAGAGTAATTTTTACTTATTCTAGTTACAGTCTTTATGAAAGACCATAAATTCATATAAAAAATAGAGAAGAATTTCTGTCTACAGCAATTTATACACTCTGTTTTAAACAGAACTGGAAGTTAATGGCTGAGACCATAGGGATGAAGAATTAAAGGGTATCTTCCACCTCTAATTGAGGAAAGCAGGTGCTCTAACCACCCGCCTCCCACTGCCTGTTTGGTGTCACCACTCCTGGGAAGCTAACTGCAGTTTTCTTTGACCCTGGCATCATGTCCTGACACAGACAGCCTAGGAAAATGGCTTTCCAAGGTCAATCTAGTCCTATCTTCATCCACAGAAATACCTGGAACA
Organism: Alectura lathami; assembly: GCA_013399715.1. Taxonomy (NCBI): domain Eukaryota; kingdom Metazoa; phylum Chordata; class Aves; order Galliformes; family Megapodiidae; genus Alectura; species Alectura lathami. The sequence continues at coordinate 385,342 of VXAV01007411.1, read as the reverse complement.
GCTGAGCTGAGCCTGTGCATGTAGCTTTCCTTCTGTGGCTGCAATTTGAGCCAGCAGATAGCAGAACCTTCTTACAGCTGGAAGATCTCAGTGCCCCAAATTACCTTCTTCATCTTGCAATTCATGAAAAAACATGTCTGTTTTGTGCCCTCCCTTCACATTCACACAAAAGGTAACAACATATCTGCTGTCAGATAGACATTGAGGACAGCTGGAAGACATCTTTGCCATTGCTCTTATAGATACTGGTTACAGACTGTTTAGGCGCACACCGAAAAATGAACAAACAAACAATATACAACAACATGGCCACTGAGAGTTGTACCATTGTATGTAGAAAGTGGAGGAACTATTTCTGCAAGAACAGTTCTTTACTTCTGAGGCCTTGTCTTTGCAGACCGTATGATTGTTTTTGTGTTTTAAAGTGCTGTATGGAAAACCTGAATATTCATCTCTTAATAAAATGTAGATGACTCAAGCTACAGAAAATAAGCTGTATGATTTACACTTCCAGCTTGCAAGCTGGGATCCAGCTCGGATAATATGTTTGTATCAGGTGCTATCAGCAGGTTTGTGCAGAAGTAGAGTGAGATGAAGATGGTTTTCTGCTCTTTGTACCACTTGTTCCAGTGCCAGATTTTGCATCATCTGCTACGTCTTTCCAGGCACAGCCACTAGCATTAAATGTCTCGTTATGCATTAGACATATGCATCCTAATAATAGGCCAAGGATGACTTATGCTTGGACAAAAAATATACGGGGAAATTTGTGCCACTGTGCACTGCATCCACCCTGAGTAAGTCAGGCTGTCACACAGATGACTAAGAATAGGAGTGTTACACTGCCAGTGCGAATGATGACTCAGAAAAGAGGTTTAAAGCTGAAAAATCTTCCACATTATCTCTGAAGATTAGAGATGCATGAGGAAGGTGACATCAAAATTTGGCATTTTGGCTTTTGTTCTTCAAGTTGTTTGAAGACTTACACATTTCTTCATGCTCACCTTCCACACAGTTCCTTTTTAGAAGTAACTTCAGGGCCTTCCTGCCCTTGACATCTGTTCAGTGACAGAAAACAAGGAAGAAGAAAATAAAGCTATGTATTAGCATTAGTTTTTAAGCCACTGACATAGTTTCAAACTTATAAGAAAATGCTGCCCTTTCCTCCTGCATTTGGCTCTCTCTTTCATGTTGCAAGTTTTCTGTTTGCCTCTACTGCAACTGGAAAGGTGTGAAATTGACAACATATCACAAGACAGAAAATATTATTAAAAAAATATCCCATTCCTCAGAATGATGCTGGCACTTCTACGTGGTAATGAGCCATGTAATTAGTGTTGGAAAGTGCTAATTCTTAATGAATACGTTTCACTAATCAGCCACTGAAACAAATTCAATAAGAAAATGCTGTAGTACAGTTTATTGACTTGAAAGTTTGCGTAAGTCATGTTCTGTTAACAGTATCTTCTCCAAAACAGCTTTAAAATAAGGGAAAAATCATGATCAACAGATGTGTCTGGCTTAGGATACATGTGACTTTTTAACATAAACCTTAATCCTGGGCAATGAAGCATTCACATGATTATTTAATACATATTTAAAATACCAAGAAAAGAGGATGACTGTGTAAGATCACTGATTTACTGTTTTCCTCTCTCAAATATGGATGAAAAAACATCTTATAAATGCAGCTGTTTTTCTCAATCCTCTGGGACACTGTGCTCTATGAGATTGGAAATTAATTGTATAATCTGCTTTTCATTTTCTGCCAAAATGTTTTTTTTTTTTTTTTCTGATTTCACTCAACTTAATCTTCAAGTTAAGTTAAGCTTCAAGCATAAGTTGAACTGGAGAGTGCAAACTAGCAGAAAGTTCCTAGAGAATCAGCTATAAAATAACGGATGTGGTAGTCTGAAGTACTGCATTTTAAGACAATATCAGGGTTCTGTGTGCCTGGGGTCGATGGCAATAAAAGCACAAAAATCTTTGGGAAGAATTGCAATGACAAGACCTAGTTAAACATTTCTTAGCACCAGCATCCCTGTGCAGTGGCATACAGCATGTATTAGAGATGCATTTTAGGAAATCTCCCTTCCTCTGTGGTGACATCATTTCTGTAGTTAACCTCTTCTGTCTCCAGATCTGTACTACATAAAAGGGAGCTAGCTGTGTTAAAACATCCGGGTGGAGAACAATATTCCAGTTTCCTCCACCAACATGTAGTCTCAGAAGTCCTTTAAAATAGTTTATAAAAATTCCAATAGACATAGCAAAACAATAAGGTGATAACCTAAAGAAAATAGCCAAAACCAAACTAGGAAATGAAGCTTACAGAAAAAAGTCTGAGCATGACTGAAGACTCACTATGCACATGGTTTTCAGTGTAAAGAGGAGGCAGTACTCTTTGGTTGGGTAACGTGGAGATATGAAGGGACTTCGTCAGGTTACCACTAGCGTTGCCTGCTGTTGGTAGTAGCGCAGGGCAGCTCCACCTCCATCAGCCAATGTGTCATGCAACTTCATTTCTTCAACAGATGAAAGCAAATGTTTGTCAGAAATGTCATGGATAGTTAGCTATTGTTACAATTGATTAATTTTAGCCATCACCATATCCAAGATACTCTTTGATAACCCCCACAGTGAAAAGACAAGCAACACAGGTGGGAGATCTTCCCTGAGATTCATTGCAACAGAACCTGGATTAAAATTAAATAAAATAGAAAAAAAAAAAGTGCTTTTAAAAGGTATGTTGCTTGAAGAGCAATGAAATCACGATAGTTTCATCTAACTGAAAGAGATACAGCTGAAATTGAATAACAGTAGAATATTCCAAAAGAAGAAAATCTGTTGGTGTCCAAAAGACAAACATATATTTTACAATTCAAATAATGTTTGCTTTCAGCGTCTGGGTCTTATACATATATACATATATATATATTTTTTTTTTTAAATGTTTATAACGAAACCTCTCTCTCTTTGTCTCTTCTCCTCTCTCCCTCTTTCCAAGGCTTAGACTTACCCTGAAGTGCTATCATATAGACTTTTGGAAAATACATAGTCACAGAAAAGTGATAGATTCTTGCTATCACTATTTTACTTGTCTGATAAATCAGTCCTTACTCTGTTTCACTTTTCATCTCAGACGTGTTTAAGTATCTCCCTAATCTTTTCAAAGACAAATCAATTATGAAGATAAACTTTAAAGTACCTTTACTAAGCAACTTTTTATGTATATATATATAAATGTTGTCCCTTATAACACAGAAATCCTGTGTGGTTTATTAGCTCTGTTATTACTCGTCAGCTACACATAACTGTCCCTACATATGAAAATATTAATGCCTGAAGCGGTCTCTGCTATCAGTAGACTTAGCTGATAGTGTTCTGGAAAGAGAATGGAGTTTTGACAAACTTCATTCTTATTTTCATTAAAGCATTTTGACCTTTTTTGTTATTAATAGTTTAGGGTCTCTTGCAACTGAACTCTGTCTTCAAACCTGCCATAGTCTGGAATCTACTGCACATCCAATCTAATTCAAAGCTGCTTTCATCCAAGAAAATATGGTAGTAAGGAATCACTCTCTTCTCTCTTCTCTTCCAAGCTCATGGGGATTTATTATATATCCATGTGTGTAAGTTGCCCCATTAGAAAACCAGCACTCTCAAAAAAGTCTGAAAAAAAAAAAAAAAAAAGACATATCTATACTTACAGGAAACCCTCCCTGTTGTTGGATCATATTTGTTACCACATACCTGCGAAATATATGGGAAAAGCCACTGCAGAGCCTGAGAGAGGGAGACTGGAGACAAAGACTAACCTACAGCCAGCAACACAACGCACAAGGCAGGGCAAGGGCTTGGGTCCTCAACTGGGCAGAGACAGACTCTGGTATAAGACTGTAGAGTGAAGTACACTGGAAAGTGTAAAACCAGTACTGCAAATAAGTGAGATTTTCCTAAGAAATTTTCTCAATCTTTTCTTGTTCAGTGAGAGCATTTTAAAACTTTTTTTTTTCCTGAGTATTTTCAGTTTAGTCAATACTACTTTCTAACAAATGAGTCAATATTATTGACCATTTTTTTTGCTTCTTCCAATGTATGAACATATATGGAACAAAAAGAGTGTGACATATTTCACCAGTTTTTATACAGAAACATTTAATGTTGGCTGTAAATAAATGTTTTTATTGACATATAAAGTGTGTTGATAGAATAATAGCTTTTATTTTCTGGCTATAAAAATTACAGAGTTCCTCTCCCACCATTCGTCCATGTTGAGTATCATGTTTAATACAGAAATAAATATGTGCTGGATTTCATGTGTCTGAGCTTTCCATCGCCTGGAGGCTGGATTCCCTGCTGTTGTACACTACAGGTACCTGTGTATGCTCACTGACCATGCTGAAAACCAATGCTGTCCAAGGCGATTTTGGCCCAGTACCTACAGACCCAGACTTCAGAGCACGTCCTTCTGTTTGTATTAATAGTGGGAAAGTAGAAAATACTCTTTTCTTCTCATGGAAAGCCTTTTCTTCCTCCACTTTGAGACCAATGTCAACCTTTTAATGCGATTAAGAGCAAATTCCTAAGTAAATGCCTCAGGAAACAGGTTGTCATGCTTACTGAGATGAAAAAAAGAAAAGCAGTGATCTTTCTGCACATTCAAATTATGCACAAGTCAGTACAAGATACTCTGACCATGACTTCTTTACAAAATGACAGAAAAATATTCTTCCTTCTACACCTTGAACCATGGCATCTATCATCCGCCTGCCACAGCTACCATTCACTTGCAGTGACCAGATTGTCCTGTTCTAGTTTCCATCTGGATCAACGTGACTAGGCTTTTATGGGAGAGTCTTTGCTTGTGACAATGGCAAAGTAAAACAGTTTGCCTCGCTATGAATGCACAGACTCAAATCAGATCTGCTCGAGATGACTGAACAGCAGAAGGTAGCATGCCTTATTGCTGTGCTGATGGTGGGGAGAGAACACATCTTTCAAATCTATAGTCTGTTCTTTTCAAAATGAGCATCGCTTCCTAAGTGCTGTGATTAGCAGCCACCACTGATTGTTTGTTGCACTTTTGGGTATTCACCAACTGAGATACTATCGTTGTGTTACTCTGGGGATGGAGTGAACAAAAAACCCAGTGGAAAAGCTCAGAAAGTCTCTTAGATGAACTGCCTTTCTCTCCACAGGTGTACTTTGATAGTCTACCCACCACAAGTCATGAGACTGGACTTACTGAAAGGCAGTGAGGTACAGGTACCTTCTCCCTGGACCTATTGAGATGTACATCTGTAAGACAAAATGTCATACAGAAGCATTAGAAGTAAAGGCTAAAGATGGGTAATGCTGCACTCTTGTGCTTTCAGATTCATCTCTTCTCTATAAATTATTGCATAGGAGTCAATCACTATTGTTTTTCAAGCTAAAAGATTGCTTAGGTTAAAGAAAGAAAAATTATCACAGAATCATAGAGTCATAGAATGGCTTGGGTTGGAAGGGACCTCAGAGATCATCTAGTTCCAACCCCCCTGCCGTGGACAGGGCTGTCAGCCACTAGCTCACTAGATCAAACTGCCCAGGAACCCATCCAGCCTGGCCTTGAACACAGACAGGGATGGGGCAGCCACAGCTTCTCTGGGCAGCCTGTTCCAGCGCCTCACCACTCTCTCAGGGAAGAATTTCTTCCTGATGTCCAACCTAAACCTCCCCTCTGTCAGTTTTAGCCCATTCCCCCTTGTCCTACCATTATCCACCCGTGTAAAAAGTCGGTCCCCCTCCTGCCTGTAAGCTCCTTTTAAGCATTGGAAGGCCGCAATGAGGTCACCACAGAGCCTTCTCTTTTCCAAGCTACACAATCCCAGCTCCCTCAACCTTTCCTCACAGGAGAGGTGCTCCAGCCCTCTGATCATTTTGGTGGCCCTCCTCTGGACCCGCTCCAACAGCTCCACATCCCCTCTGTACTGGGGGCCCCAGGCCTGGACACAGTACTCCAGGTGAGGCCTTCCAAGGGCAGAGTAGAGGGGGACGATCACCTCCCTCTCCCTGCTGGCCACCCCTCTCTTGATGCAGCCCAGGATGCCATTGGCCTTCCTGGCTTCAAGCGCACATTGCCGGCTCATGGCCAGCTTTTCGTCGATCACAATGCCCAAGTCCTTCTCCGCAGGGCTGCTCTCAAGGAGTTCTTCTCCCAGTCTGTACACACACCTGGGATTGCCCCGACCCAAGTGCAACACCTTGCACTTGGCCTTGTTGAACCTCATCAGGTTCTCGTGGGCCCACTTTTGCAGCCTGTCCAGGTCCCTCTGGATGGCATCCCTTCCTTCACGGGTATCAACTGCACCACTCAGCTTGGTGTCATCAGCAAACTTGCTGAGGGTGCACTCGATCCCACAGTCTAAGTCGTCAATAAAGATGTTGAAGAGCACCGGACCCCTGGGGGACACTGCTCGTGACCGGCGTCCACCCAGACATACAGCCATTGACTACAACCATTTGGCTGCGACCCTCCAGCCAGCTCTTTATCCAACAAACAGTCCACCCTTCAAATCCACATCTCTCCAGTTTAGAGATAAGGATATGAGGTGGAACCGTGCCAAAGGCCTTGCCCAAGTCCAGGTAAATGACATCCTTCACCCTCCCTTGGTCCACCGATGCCGTCAGTCCGTCACAGACGGCCACCAGATTTGTCAGACACGACCTGCCCTTGGAGAAGCCGTGCTGGCTGTCTCGGATCACCTCCTCATCTCACATGTGCCTTAGCATCTCCTCCTGGAGGATCTGCTACATGATCTTCCCAGGCACAGAAGTGAGGCTCACTGGCCTGTAGTTCCCCGGGTCTTCCTTTCTCCCTTTCTTAACAATGGGAGTGATGTTTCCCTTTTTCCAGTCACTGGAATTATCCTCCTTTCCTAACGCACATTTATATGACCTTGAGGATCAGACACTTTTTCAGTCTTTTAGTCATATTCTTTCCTACAGTTTGAGGCACTCCTCACAAGTTCTCAAGATTAAAGAAGTCCCAGCCTATGAATTGTTTGTAGGCAGTAGGAGTACATCAGCCCTGTGTGTGTTTGTGTTATTAAAAGGATGTGTGTGGAAAGGCATGTAAAATACAAAGGATAATGCCATCGTTTATACGTTATTTCCTCTAAAGAGTATCTTCTATTCAAATCCAGATGGTGCTTAGAGAATTTTCTGCAGCAGAAAAAAAGAGTTCCCTTCCTCTTGGCTGCCGTACATCCTCGCACCACACCTGGGAGTGACGCTGGTCACATTCCCATCTCCTGGAGGAGGATCTGAATGTTCCGTCGTGTTATCATAACGTGGCTGCTCAGCTGAAGTCCCAGAGGTGATATCTCCCCTTTTCTCTGGGACATAAGCAACATGCTGTTGTTGAACTCTTGCATCCTTTCTGTGTTTCACCCTTTCCCCATCTGCTGAAAGAACTCTCTGCAGTCATACCAAGAAAAGGGGAAGAAAAAATGAAGACTGCTCAAAAGAGTACTGAGTAATTTCCCGATTTAATAAATAAAGCTAGAGAATTCTGCTGCTATTTTGTGTTGTTGTTTTTTGTTACTATTTTGCGAGTAGAAAAACTGCAGTATTTTTAGAAACAAATGAGGAACAAGGATTCAAAGTTAGTTTTGCTTCCAGTGTTTTGATGGTTTGTCAGATTCATTAAATTCTCCTGGGAGTCCAAACTGTGTTACATCAACATAACCGCACTTTGTTCCATTTAGCCTAGAAGGAACTTCTAGCCCCCCAGATTCCCACACATTTTACTGATACAACAAAAGTGCACAAGTTGCCAGACACATAAAAATACTTCTGAGCTAGGGTAGGAAACCAACTGGAAAGCAGCTCCCAGTACTGTCCAGCTGTTCAGCCAAAGAAGCAGAGCTGGCTGTCAGATCCATAGAAAGAGCAGAAAGCCAGGCAGCAGCGTGCATCCAGGGAGAGGGCATCACCATTCTTATGACACATGCCAGTACATGACCGGGTCATGCTTGCACATCTGAGTGGAAGAAAGCAGGTCACTTTCACTGCTTTTCAAAATAGATGGTATTCAGTCATGTTGATCACGTGTCCCTGGCACACAGTAATCAGAAATGTAGGAAACCAGCCCACCACTCTCCAACTGGGTGCTCTTTGGAGTTCTACCACCAAAGAAAGCTCAGTCAGAGTTGTAATTAGAGCTGCTAAACCTTCAGCTCAGTGAGGTGTTAATCAAGTACCAGATAATAACAAATATCCCTTAACAGTCAGGGAAGAACAGGGTGTATTTCTAAGCTATTGTTCATCTTCAAAAGGAGACCTTTGAAACAGGTCATCTAAACTCTTTCCTAAAAGTGCTCGCTCGTCTTTCTCCATGGACTATATAGGCACGGTAATTCATATGGACAATGGTGGGTGAGATGACAACAGGAGCCCCGTAGGGTGAGGCTGGTTGCTGCAGCTCCATGTCCCGGGCACAGCTGGCGGTCAGGCTGAGCTTGTCTTCCCAAAAGGCACATGTGCATGCACGCATGGACAGACAGACACAGAGACACACACACTGTACATGTGGGCAGACAGACAGATCAGCACAGACTGCAACACTTGGCCCTCACGCAAGCACAGACAGGCCTTGTTCTGTTTCTCTCCTGCTGATCAGGATGCAGGTGCATTAGTGGGAAATTGAGTTAAACTGGACACTTAAATTGCCACAGAGCACGAGGAGTTAGAGGAAAATACAAACGACAGCTAGCATGGACTTACGACCTTCACTGTTTTCTGAAGACTGACACTATTTGTTCTAATAGCAGAGTCTTACATCAAGAACACAAATTATAGACACCCCTCTGCTGACCAACAGAAGCTGTCAGTGGGTTTCCAAGCTGGTTAAAGTGACAGAGCTGATGCAGTGTTTGAGAATATCTTTAGTCCAACACGTCTTCAACCTATGAGTGCCGGTGCTCAAAGGGATCGCAGATATCATACAGGCAATTCCCACTTTTGGGAATCCAGTGCTATTATATGGATTTCAGGGAAGAAATCCAGCTTGACTACTGTCAAAATGAAGTCTAAAAGAACATCCTTCAACTGTTTTCACAGCCCCTTGTGAATAATCTGAAACTTGTATCAAAGAGCAACACATCAATTCTTCCCTCATCCTAGCACAGCTTTGGGAAGATGACACTTATTTGCCTGGTCACTCCCTCCACAATGGTGACAGGGTGACAAGAGTATCTTGTAGGAGATACAGAGTCTCCTTTTGTACAAGTGCTTCAGCTTTTCTGAAACAATGACAGATGCAAAATCAGAGCATACTCACAGGCTGGTTGAGCTCATGACAGCATGCTGCTTTCAGACTTCTAGGATTTAATTTTTTTTTTTTTTTTGTACTTATTTCAGGTTTTCTTTCCTTCTCTCTCTAAGTTATTTAAGGTTATTTAATGTTATTTAATGTTATTATAACATTCTTGGGAAGCTGAGGAGTGATCTACTGAACTGTTGTTCTTGCAGACGTGAGCTGAGCCTCAGCTATGTTACCCCCTGGACATATTCGGTGTCTGAAGACAGTGGTCAGTGGAGCTTGGTCCTGTGTCATTGACTCTGACTAAATCTTTATGCATTAATAAATAACTCTGTGTATGTGCCTATGTGTATAGATCTACATATATTACAGATCTTACCCACATGAAGAATTTTGTCTTGTCTCTGCAACCTTCTGCACCTTTGGCCAGTGTCCCTTTCCTGAATCCCTTCCATTTACAGCATGTTTTTTAGGCCTCATTACTTCCCTCTGTACTCTATCCGTTGACACATTCATTTTGCACTGTATTACTCAGAACTAGACATGATACCACGTGCCGTGGAAAATTTACTAGTGACAAGAAGTACATGTGGATGACCCCAGCTCAGTGGCTGTCCTCCTATCTGCACATCCCTATGTCATTTTTGTAATGTCAATTTTGTCACTCGTATTTAATCTGTGACCCACTACAAACTCCCAGGGTGAGCACTGGTTGTCCCCTGTTCCCCATCTGGTTCTTGTGCTGCTGCTGTTTTTGCCTAGTGCATGCTTCCCTCTTAAATGCCCCCTGACTGTTTCAAACTATTTCCTGAGTTTGTTGAAATCATTTGAATTTGAACCCCGCTTTCCGTGTGCTTGCATTTCCTCTTTTCTCTGTATAGTCTATAAATAGCAGTTGTGCTATTACTGAGGTGATTAAATAGGAATGGGCCAGAAGTCCACTCGAAACATCCTACCAGCTGTTTGACAGCGAACGTTGACAGTCCAGACATGCTTTTTGAATCCCTTCTCTGTAGCAGTAGCTTAATCTAGTCTAAATTTTTAGCGTGTTTGTGAAAATGTTTAATTGATTACTGTCAAAGCTTTATTGAAGTCACCATAGTGGAGAATTGCCACTCTTCTTCCATCCACAAGGCTTGTCTGTCACTCTGGTAGGAGAAAATATCATTGGTTTGAAATTGTTTGTTGTTTGGCCTCCATTCTCTTGCTCTCTTTTGGCTTCTCATAAGTAGTTTTCCTGATAATTTATTTGGGAATTTTCCTGAGGCCTGATATTAAACTGGTTGCTCTGTATGTTCCTGGCCTCTCTTTCTGTCCCAGTAAGGAACTGAAGCAATATGTTGGACCTCTGCTTCCTCTTCCGCAGGAGTTACAGGAGCAGTGTTTCTGCTGATAGTCGCATCTGTGCAATCGTCTCATTCAGAAGTTTGTTGTTAGCAACGAGCTTGTTTTGGGGTTGTTTTTTCCAGGTTAGATGCAATTAAACCAAAAGTTACATGTAGATGTAAGCCAGCCACAATACACAGGCTTTGCAAAGGGATACAAAAAAGGAGAGGGAATACAATCTTAAAATTATTTGTCTATTTTGACACAAGTCTTCCAACTCTAATGAATGCTTTTTTATTTCATAACACACTTTCTACCCAACTGGATGCAGTGCCAGTATAAACTGTGATGATGCTTCTTGATTACTCCAAATTCCCCAGAAAGACGAAGCATCAGGGAGAGCCTTAGTGCTGGTTCCTGTGCTCCTCGCCAGAGACTCAGATTCTATCTGGAAGATGGAGACATCTTTACATCTACCCTTTCATAATCTCTGTTCAATCTGCTCAATCTCTTGTTAACTTAAGTAAAAACATTTGTGTTAACTAGGTAATTAGGGGCCTTCAATGTTGTGTTTTACAGTTTCAAAATGCTTTGTAGTTCCACTGTTAGTAAAGAGGGAAGATTTGTGAAAGAATTATTATTACTTTTAAATGATTTTGCCTATACGTATTTGTAAGAGTCATCAGCCTACAAAACTCTGAACACAAAACATGAGAAGGTGGCACAAAGCTGTACAAAGGTGCCCCTCTGCTAGGAGTTTCTGAACACAAGAACACTGAGCACTCCACCTTCACTGTCTCAGATTTTTATACCCAATGTGCAGAGCTTCCAAGTAAAACAGGTACATATATTTCAGCTTTCAGTTCTGGAAATTCATGCCAACAGCTGAAAGTTAAATGAGATTATTGTTGGCAAGGTCAGTAGTAAAAATATTGTACTGTAACTAGATACAGTGATTATGTCTATGGATCTCCCAAAGAAACCTAAAATGCTGTCACACTTCATGCAGATGTTACTTTAGCTGACTTGTCATACAGCTCCACTACAGAAGACTCTTCTGTACTACTTATAATCTTGAAGCACAGGATCAATACAGCATTTTGACTCTGTTACTCACAGAGATGCCTATAAGGAAGCCTTGTCCACAAGGAAGTGTGTTAGGAAGTAGATGTGTTCACTTGAAAGTAAATTGAGAATCCTTTTTTCCTGCTTCACATATCTCACACATAGCATGATCAATATTGGTGATCACATTACAACAAATAATACAAATGATAGTTTTGGTGCAACTAATTTTTATTTGCTACTCTGCTGAGTACCCAAAACTAGATCCAGCTGTAATACAGTCACTCCATCCATCTTAATCCTGAATCATGCCATTCCTCACAATTTTTGTTTTGAAAGTCTTCTTAATATTTGAGGAAATTGTACTTCTATATTCATTCACTACCCAAAAGTTAAAAAGAGCATAATCTCCTTTGAAAATTCCATATGAACGGTGTCTATTTTACACAGCTTTCTTTCTCTTTAGTGTCCCAGGGAATGCATTATTCCTAATGTTGTTGTGTCCTTTAGTCCAAATAACATCATTTCATTGTGTTTCCTATCTGCAGCAGGATGGCCAATAGCCAATCACAATGTTCCGCATTGAAATGGTAAGGATATGCTCTAATTACCTCCCTAACAAAGACCTTGATTACATCTAAATTCCAGGATTTCTGAAGGCATTTTTTCATGGCATCAGCCTATTTTTTTTCTGACTGATTACGCCTTCAGCACTGCTAACCTTTCACTTCTCTGTACCACAGACATTAACAGAACATCTTTAATACAGAAGGAAAGTTAGAGAAGGTAACAACTCTTCAAAGACAGAGTTGAGCAATTTCTATACAGCAAAGTGTTTACAAGCATAACAAGCTTGTCTCTATGAAAAAAATATGTAGTGGGGACCTGCTATGAAGCTTTAATAATTCAGCCTTATGCCCCTCCCCAAATCTTTGCCATTTCTAGAACAAGTCAGCAGCACGTTTACTGACTGACGAAGTTGTCTCCATAGGTGACAAGGTTTCTGTGTTTGTGATGAAGGCCATGTGCTGGTCCCTGGAATGTGTGCGAATATGCTTTGCACAAATACAGCTGTCTCTAAACCCACCACCTAAGTGAACTCTTCACAAACTGTCAAGAAAATTTAAAGTTACTACCTAGGATATCAGTATGGGACAAACACTCCCTTGCTTGAGAGTCAGTGGCCTTTCCTCTCCTCCCTGCTCCTCTCCATGCAGGAAGTGAGGTGGGAGGTGTACCTTCACAGATTTAGCAATGCATCACCAAGGGATGTTTTCTACCACAAATAGCTGAATTCTGCCCGATCCAAGGCAACAGCCATGGTACCCACATGCCAGATGCAGCTTTTGATTCGTTTCAGTAGACCCAGTGGTCTCTGTAGCAAGCAGAAGGTGAAGGACACCCCATACAGGTGTTTCCACCATGCAGGGAGACACAGGGTAATTGAAGTGTGACAGCACTTTACAGCACTCATGAAGGGCTGACAGACAGAAGTGAGTGACTGTGTCTCTCTGAAATCAGTCAGGATTTTCGTTACCTGGAGTGGACACTAGATCAAGCTGATCGGTTTTAATAATGCTGTTCATGTGCCAGCATCAGACTACCCACATTTCTAGATTAAGTAGCGGGGAAACGGAAAAGACACTTGTTTGTCAATATGTTTAAGACATAGGCATTGTGCCTTGGTTTAGACATTCATTGCATGATTATCTGGCCCATGTAAAAAGATTAGAAAAGCAGAAAAACTGATTTACAGTAAGGCACAAAATAGACCTTCAGACTACACAGTTCATATTCACTTTAGTTTCTTTTGGAGACTCCAAGGACTGCTTCATGCACTCCAGTATCCCAAAGCGCTCCATTTCTGCACTGATTTGTACCACCTCTCTTATTGTTTTTGCCTTCAACACTATCAGTTCTCTTGCACTTTTCCTGTTTCGGAAAATCCCCAGCGTGCATGACATTCTGAAGTGACCTTTGTATGGAGTGAAAATGCCAAGTACTAGGATCCTAATAACATATTTGGCTTTCATTATGAATTTTAAAGACAAATGCTACCATTATTTTAATCCCAAAACTCTGCAAAATTAAAAGCATCTAAAAAGTCCATACAGAGAAGAGGAGAGAGATGGACTGTGTGACAGAAAAGAAGAAGACAGAAAATAAATGAATGAGGACTAGGTGAACAGTCCTTGTATTTTTTCCCCTGTGCTGGAAAATAAACACAGTTTGTACCAAAGTGAATGTTTATTTCCTCTTCCTGAGGAAATAAAAAACTGAAAACTGATAGTCTGTTGGAGAGGAAAATTTTTCGCTCAGCCTAAGAGAAGCATTTACAGGTTGCTGTAGGAAAAACAAGGAAATAGAGTTTGTGTGCAGCAGTCGCCACTCCTTTGCAGCAGCTCAGGGCTGGAGAAGAGCCGGGACAGCGTGGGCAGCTACAGCAGACTTGTTGGGACTGTGCTACACTGCAAGAGGAGTGTATGAAATAGGTACAGTGCAAAAAGTCAGATTCATAAAACCCAGTGCAAAAATTCAAGCCATCACATACACTACAGATTCTGAGCTGTAAGAAATGTATTTTTCAGCGCTTTGTTAAGAACCTAGGAGAACAAACAAGAAGATTATGTGCAGCAGCAGTCCATTGTAGGGTTGATTTTATGGAAGCCTGGGAATCTGTGATTAAAATATGCTTGTGAATGATATTACAAGGGAGATCACTTTACTTACAGTCCTTGTTACAGACACTGAGGACATAGAAACTGACACTCAGAAACGTGAATTTTAAAGGTCTCTAGCTTTTGCAATGACGGGTAGAAAAGAAGAGTGACCTTTAGATTTTGCATTTACGTATGACATTCACTTCTTAATTTTCTTCTCAGTCATACGTAGGCAGGTACTGACATTCAGGATGTCAGTGTGAGAATTCATGTTCTTGACTGCAAAACAAGTAGGCAAAGGTTCACCCTAGCACTACGGCTCCTAGCAAGCCAAAATAAACACATGGCCCTATCACAGCTGTTTTAAGCCCCCCAGAGAAGGCAGAGACAGTCCTGCGGGATGGCATGGAGGCAATGACAATGGATGAAATATTCCTTTCATGTCGTTAGCATGAATGCTAGTATTAATGAATACCAGCTAATGAAGGAAAAAAAAAAAAAAAAAAAAAAAAAAGCTGCAACAATGCTCTTTGATTAAGTAGATTTTCTGGTTTTCCTTAGCTAAAAACACAAAGAACAATGGGAAGAATGAACAGCTTAGCTACTCAACTGGGCTTAGCAGTGTATTCTACACATTGAAATCTCCTTTGCATGCTTAACATTAAACCCATGCTTAAAAACTGCTAGAAGTAGGATGGATTGCTCAGTGCTTTGCAAAATGAAGCCCCATAGCATTAAGATTTCAGGAGTTCATTCACACCCGTTCCACACTTCTTTTCACAGTTCAAGATCTATTGGAAAGAAAAACATGGAATATATCCTGATAATTTTTCCTTCAATATCTATTCTTTTCCCAGTAAATTCCAAGTTACAAAAATTGGTACTAAAAGGAGAATAACCGTTCTGGGATGAGAATGAAACAGTGAGACAGTAAAATTATAAGGCTGAAACAATAAAACATGCTACAAGTCAAAACCTCTTGTGGTGAAGATGATTTTCCCTATAGGAACTATTCAGCAATAAAATCAATTTCAGGAAAGTAATATTACAGCGATAAGATGGGAATTTTTACACACACTGAGGAATTAGTGCTAACCCTCTCCCGGAGGCAGATCAGTTGTATTTTACTATTTTACGCAGAAATAGCCTGACCGCTTGCACAGACAGGAACAACAGAAAAGATGGGCAGCATCCAAGAATGAAAACTTCTATAATTCATGTGCAGACACTCTATTTCATGTGTTGAGAAGCTTTTATTGAGTCACCACAGTACTTTGGATTAGACACACTATGGCTCTGGAATATCAAATTATAATGCAGTCATTTTTCCAACAAAAGAAAATAAAGAAGCATAGTGCATGAGGCTTTGGTCACAGAACTAAGGTGAGTTTTAAGAGCCAGTGCCAGTCCGGTGCAGAGAGGGAGTTTCTTCACACTCTTTCATAGACTCTAGTGCAGACAACCCCTTTCATGGCACACTCCTAAAGCACAAAAGAAAAGATTACTATAAGGATCTTGCTGGCAGCAAGTGAGTCTGCTGCAGTAACACTGAAGTCACTCAAAATCCAGATACTCATATCTTACATTTCTGTATAATCTTAGAGCAAATAGCAAAGCTACAGTTATACTGCAGTGAGTGGTTTTTGTTTTACTTAACTAGATAGCACTCAGATGGCAAAATTGGCTTAAACTTACAGAAAAATATTGCCTTCCTTGTTGTTACTCTTTGACAGAAAGATCACACATTGTACCATAGCCCACAAATGCTTTCAATTTTATAAACATATTTTTGTGGAAGCAGATGCAGCCTGTGCAGTTCAGAGGTCAGGCTTCTGGCCTGCAAAACTCATGAGTCACAAGACATTTTTCCTGACCGCTTTGTCCTGGTGGATGTCAGTGGCTCCTGGTGACTCACAGTCACCAGGCAAGTGCGACAGAGGTGTCAGGACATGAGGCAGACCTCATTTGTCTGCAGAAGACGTCTTCTCCACAGCCCTGTCTTAGGCCAGGGGCAGGCCACAGGACACCTATGGTAGAGGGTCCCAGCCTCTGCTTGGTGCTTCAAAGATGTTTAAATAATTAAAATGTTGACATGGAAGTGCCCCCATAATAAGATCACAGAATCATAGACTGGTTTGGGTTGGAAGGGACCTTAAAGATCACCTAGTTCCAACCCCCCTGCCATGGGCAGGGACACCTCCCACTAGACCAGGTTGCTCAGAGCCCCACCCAGTCTGGCCTTGAACACTGCCAGGGAGGGGGCATCCACAACCTCTCTGGGCAACCTGTGCCAGTATCTCACCACCCTCACAGGAAGGAATTTCTTCCTAATATCTAGCCTAAATCTCCCCTCTCCCAGTTTATGGCCATTACCCCTTGTCCTGTCACTACATGCCCTTCTAAAGAGTCCCTCCCCAGCTCTCCTGTAGGCCCCCTTCAGGTACTGGAAGGCCACTGTGAGGTCCCCCCAGAGCCTTCTCTTTTCCAGGCTGAACAACCCCAACTCTCTCAGCCTGAATAAGTGAAAGCAAATAACTCTTCCTCATTTGAGAAAGCTTAAAATAAAATGTAGTCTGAACAAGCTAGCTTGTCGTGGCCTAATGCTGATGTTAGTGAACAAGTTGCCCAGGTTAGCTTAGCTCCACTCTTTAAAAACTTCAGTGAACAGAGTACTTCTCTTTATTCAGAAGTAAAACCTTAATTCCCTAAAACGTATTATGACACTGGCTTTGCTCCCACATAGTTTTATGTGCTTAGTAGGGAAAGGTAGGTTACATGGAGGGTGAGGAAAGTCACCATTCCGCAGCCTCCATGAAGGACATGTTCCTCTCAATGCTAAGGGCCTCTCAGAGGAGCCGTCAGGACTTGCTGGCCCGGGGGTTATTGATCTGCTGCAGGTCAACATCACCAGTGGGATTACGCACAGAGATCTGGCTTTCATGCAATAAACCTGCTGAGGGAGCTGGGTGTGCTCACACCAAAAAAGCAAACAGAAGGGTGAATTAACTGGCACTGGTGGAAACAGGTGTGAAAAAATGTGTGAAATCAGTATTCTAAGGTGGACAAGATTCGTTCTGAAGATGGAAGAAAAAAAAAGAGCCAGCCCAGGGAGAGAAGTGTCCAACTTGCAAACTTGTTTTTACATTTCACAAGTTACTACTCTTTGAAAGCTACATTTCTTTTAAGCAGTGTAATCTTGATATCAGTAAATACAATCTCAAATCATGGCAACTGTGCCTATGCAATCACTTTAATGACAATTAGTTGTTATGAAATGATATTTTCTTTCCAGCTTGTTTTCTAAGTTAATTTCCCTTTTTCTCCATCCTTATTTCTCTCATAAGCCAAACTTGACACTCTGCTTAGACAGAGGCCAGCTGAAGACTGCATCATCCTGTCATCCAGTAGTGTACAAGGAGAGAGAGCCTGGTACTTACCACCACCATTTTCCCATCAACCAGTCTTCTCTTTATTGTGGTTTCTTTGCCATTCCACTTCTGCACTTGAACCAATGACCCTTTCTCCAGGGTAAACACACTCTACAAAAGCCGAGAGAAGAGTTTCAAACCATAGACCAAGCTGTGCAGGTTTGCAATTTACTTTATGTTCAGTCAGATTTGATTCTCTGCTAACGATAAATTTCTTACCAGTGGTGTCAGCACAGTAATATTTATTCTTCCAGTGCTTTTCTTGAATAGCCTAGATATTTCTTAGTGCACTAAGAGGGTCAGAAAAACTCCTTCTGGCTCTCTTCTAGGATATTATGACCACTCAGAGATCATCAGTCCCCTTACCTTGACTTTCCGGTCATCTGCTGTTGTTTCATCAAACTGCTGGCCCAGTTTGAAGGAGATCTCTGTATTTTTGAAGGTGCTTTCAGTTCTGATGGTTACTATGTCCCCTTTCATACTAATGATCACATTGGGCTTTGACAGGCCACCTAGTTTCCGGGTAGCTAAGCCCACTCCTAGAAATCAGAAGCAAAATTGTCATTACATTCTAGCAAACTAAAAACTCAGCATCATTTCATAGAACTTCAGTGGAAAAATGAGGAACAGTTTATTCCTGAATACTAAAATGCCTCCTTCAGATGAGACACTGATTCTTCATATGTGGAAGCACTGTGTTCAGATGCTCAGGCACCGCAGTTGATACCATGCACCGCCAACACGATATAAAGATTCACTTGAGTATGCACTGGTGTATGTTTGGCTAAGAAGAAACATTGGTGGTTACAAACATGCATGTACTTTTGTAGAGATCGACTGGGTAGAGAAACTCAGAAAAAGGACTATTTCTCATAAAAGCTCAACAAAATCTTTTTTATATAAAAATTGTTGAATAATCTGAGAATCTGAACTTTTCATAAAGAGATGCATGGAAAAAACTGGATTCAGAACTGCCAATATGCTGTTGCTTATTCATTAAAGCATAAAATATACTGGAGAAAGGGCAATTCCTAGGCTGCTACTTAGATCCCCTGATAATCCTAACATTTAAACCTCAGCAAAAAAAGGCAAGGACACATACAAGTAACGATGTGTTACTGTTTTATAAAAGCAGAAAGGGGATAGCTATAGTCACTGCTTTAATGCTATGAAGTGCTCAAAGATCCATATGAAAGATAATAATGTTATCTGCAAAGTATAATACTACTTGCAGTAATTATTCAGTACTGAAACATTTCTGTTCAGATCTTCAGAAAAATGTCGGTAGCTGGATTTGCATCCTACATTTGCTCTGGTTAATTAATTAACTGAAGTTCTTTTGTTACTCAGTTTAACATTTCAAATAAGGGGAATTGGTGTCTCAGTGGATCATTTATATAGCAAAAGAAATGCTGTAACTGACTGTCTGTGCACTTGCTATCTAGGAATGAAGCCAGCATTAGAATAAAATACAATGCCCAATTTATTACATTCTCGGCATTCCTCTGTAACAGATAGATTCATTCATAGGATTTAGACCTCTGAAACCAAAGTGTCATGGGACATCAGCTCCATTATACATTGTAAATTATCATGAGTTTAATAGTGCAATGAAGAGAAGCATAAAACAATGCTGCATCTCCTTAGATCATTCTCATTTAAAACATATTAGATCAAGTTACTTCAGTTAGACAGAGGTAAATTTATAACGGTAATTAAGAACCAGCCTCTCTTTTGTTTTTTCCATTTTAGGCACTACAGGAAATAAAATGCTAGAAAAATAATTTTTGCTAGAAAATTATGCTAGAAAAATAATTACAGTGCCCATGTGACTAGGAAGAAAGCACTATGTATGAGCAAAGCATAAGATGAAGAAGAGGCATTTTGAAAATAAATTTATTTAAAAAGAAAAAAAAAAGAAAAAAAAAAAAAAGAAGAAGAAAAAAGAAGACACAACTTCTCTCACCCAATTCTTTCATATAGTCATCAAAATTTTCACTGGAGACGAGTTTCCAGGTTCCCACAAATCGGTTACACATTGTGTTGTCTTCGTGAGGCAGTGGTCCTGGAGAGGGAGGCAGCGGCCACAGAAGTCAGAGAGATTGTGCTCTTGGCTCAGACCTCGTTTGCCTCCTTTTAAAGATGCCCAGTCCCTGCAATGGTCAGAATGGGCCAATGGGAGCGGCAGTGCCAGGGCAAGACAATGTGTACCTTGTCCAAGGCAGCCGTGTCAGTACCAAGGCTCCGGGTGACGCCTGCCTCAGCTTCCTCTGCTGAATAGATCAGTACAGTGAAGTGCACATGCGGATGGGGATGTGATGCTGTTGCTACAGCCATGGAGCAGTCTGGGGACTGCAGTGGGGTCTGAGCCACGTGGAGCCACCAAGCACAAGAGCACGATATCCCTTTGAAATCTGGCTCTGACCATCCTCCCAACACAATTCTGCTGCTATCACCATTACTAATGTTGTCACCTCTATGACAGGTAAATCAAAACCACATGGATTTGAGGGAAGAGTTGTTGAGGATCAGCTGTATACATTTTTTTTTCTCTTATTTCATGACCCATCCTGGAAAGGATTTGTGTGTTTTACCCTTTACAGACAGAATGGCATTATTCTGACCTGTTTTCTATCTTTGCATCAGAGCAATGATCCCGGACTGCTGGTTCTTCCCTGCATATACCCCAAGATGCACCGCAAAGAGAAGAAGCAGTCGAGCTTCACTGTATCCCTTCTTCTACAACTAAGGGCAAGTTTAGAAAATGGGTGTATCAGTGGAGCTCAGCTCTAAAGTGCTCATCCTTAGTTCAAAGTCATTCGGTGAGAGGTAAGCAGCCTTATTGGCTTGGGAAGAGGGCATATACACTTCTCTTTTTGTCTCTCTGCACCTGCATAGTTCGATTTTATAGAGTTAAATGCATATTTAAGCCAGTGCAGTCATCTAAAGGCTTGCATTCAGATGTCTCCTGATGTCATGAGGTTTTTTCAGATGTCACTACGGTCAGGAAGGGCAAAGGGATCTTCTGTGCCATGTGAAGCAGAGAGGGATGCTCAAACCCAACACCTTCTTATACCTCCAGCTGAGTTGACAAAAAAATCTGCCTTAGAAATCTCTTCTTCTACTGCAATTATTGTCTGGATTAGAATGTGTCTGTGTGCCTCAGTTGTTACATGCATGACCTAAACTTTCATAGAATCACAGAGTGGTTGAAGTTGAAAGAGGGCTCCAGAGGCCATCTGGTCCAACTCACCTGCTCAGGACAGGTCATCTGCAGCCAGCTACCCAGGAACATGTCCAAACTGCTTGTAAGTTACTCCATGAAGGAGACTGCACAACCCGTCTGGGGAAACTGTGCCAGCAAATATGTGATTCCTGATGTGCAGAAAAAACTGTCTGTGTTTCAATTTGTGCCCATTATCTCTTGTCCTGTCCCTGGGCACCACTGAACAGAGCCTGGCTCCATCCTCTTTGCACCTCCCTTCAGGTCCTTGTAGACATTGATGAGTCCCCTGAGCCTCCTCTTCTCCAGGCTGAGCAGTCCCAGCCTTCTCAGCCTTGCCTCACAGGAGAGGTGCTCCAGTCCCATCATGGTCTTCATGGCCTTCCACTGGTCTCCCTCCAGTATGTCCAGGTCTCTCCTGCACTGGGGAGCCCAGAACTGGACACAGCACTCCAGGTATGGCCTCACCATTGCTGAGGGGAGGTTCACCTCCCTCGACCTGCTGCCGATGCTGCTCCTAATGCAGCCCAGGATACCATTGGTACTCTTTGTGACAAGGACACTCTGCTGGCTCATGCTCATCTTCAGTTTGAAACACTGAGTTTGAAAGTTTGAAAAGTTTTTTTAAAACGCGTGTTTAGAACTATTGTGTTGTGGTTAGTAACATAAACTATATGTATATTTGACAGACAATAATTTAAAGCATTGTAATTCAAAGTACATGAAACTATTTAGTGTGTGACCACATCAAGTGTAATTCTCCCCTTACCCTTTCTAAACTACCTTCCTGAAGAAAACTATTACCTGCTACAAGAAAGTATTAAATTCTTTCCTGTTTGTATGAACGATAGTTACTTATTTGATTTCATTGCCTAATTAAACCTTCTGCGTTATGATCACACATGGGAAGTTCTCAGATCTCCATTGCAAGGATTGAGAAATGGTGGGATGATAGTTTGTGGCACTGAATTTCTCCTTTTCAGGACAGAAAGAGTGAAATGAAGCTGATGCTGGGACAAGGCAGGTGAAGTTTGGATCTTGTCTCAAAAGCTGTTATATGCAGGAAGGGGAACATGTTTAAACAGGAGAATGATACAACTTGGGCAGGGAAAATAACATACTCTCTGGATTATTCTGTTGTGTGGAAATGTCACAGTGTTAAGGTACAAAAATTTGTTGTATAGGCAAAATGTTCTTATCCTATCGGTCATAAGACGATCAAGGGTAAATTGAGCAGAATCTCCCATTACTGCTCAGGTTTAATTACAGTGCAGTGTATAGGGGTTAAGAAACAAATAAAATAATAACTCTTTCTCTCCTACAGAAGGAAGCAGATGCTGTGCCTGTAAGATGTAAATAAATGTCAGTCTGTGAAAGTATCCACACAACGTTCTTCTAAAGCAGAGATGCGTTACATCTTATTTAGCGTAAAGAATAGTTAGGTCTTTTATCCAATTTCTGGAAATGAGAAAGCTCCTCCTAAATGAAACTACCTATTATTTCTCAATGAATAATAGGAAAATATTCTGCCTTTGCTCCTCAGGCATTCTTTGTTCTTTCATTTGATTGTCTTATCCACATAAAGGCACTTTAACAAGACAAGGCTGGTGACTCTGGGAAATAAAAAATGGTTGGACATTGTAAAATCAGGCCCAAAGAAATTCAAGAAAAGCAAATTAATCAGAATAGAACAACCATACTGCAGTACCAGTAACCTTAAGAAAAAAAAGCAACAGAGAATTATTTATGTAGACAAAAACCCCAGTCTCAAGCAGTCTCTAACAATGTTGACATTGCTACCATGCATCTCTTTGTCGCTAAGAAAAATCAGCACTTTCATTTAAGGACTTACAGTCTAGAAAGAGGAAGACAAGGAATTATATCTTCCATAGAAATAATATCTATGGAAAACGAACTTTTTAAGAGTAAAAAAAAAAAGTGGCAAGGATTGTGTATAAATGTTTGCATGGTCTGACAGTGATAGGAAAAGGGGGAATGGTTTTAAACTAAAAGAGGGGAGATTTAGATTAGATGTTAGGAGGAAATACTTTACTCAGAGGGTGGTGAGGCACTGGCACAGGTTGCCCAGAGAAGCTGTGGATGCCCCATCCCCAGAGGGGCTCTATGCCAGGTTGGATGGGGCCCTGGGCAGCCTGATCCAGTGGGTGGCAACCAGCCCACGGCAGGGGGTTGGGACTGGATGGGCTTTAAGGTCCCTTCCAACTCAAGCCATCCTATGATTCTGTGATTCTGTGTGCTAAGAGGGAGCTTTGATTCTCTCTCTCTCTCTTTTTTTTTTTTTTTTTTCTTGTGATTGGAGTAAAACAGGATTTGAAATCAAAACACTTGGAAGGACTAGAGATAAAGGTAAAAACTGATAAAAATATAAAGATAAAAGCCAAAGGAGAATATTAAAAGAAACAGATGAAGTAAATTTATCTCAACTGCTTTAAAATAAATATGATCTGGGCAAATATCATCCCAAACATGTCTTAAAAATTCCTAGGGGAGTAATGAACAGAACAGAAATAAAAGCAGAGAACAGAGGCTGAACGCCTGCCTTGCCTAGAGGACACCAAGGATGATTTGACACTGACGTAAGGGAGCCAAGGGACTGACTGCAAACATGAGGCCAGCAGTCTGCCTCTTCCCATTTGGGGGCGTGGACAACATTTTGTCTCCTTAGCTGGGCACCCAGGAGACTAGAACAAGACTGCTGAGGATGGGGGAGCAGAGCTGGGTCTGCAGTGAGCTTGGCAGACCCACTCTGAATTCCTTCCAGTGGAAACCAAGAATTAAAAGGAAAAAAAAAAAAAAAAAAGTAACAGAAAGGTCAAAATACAGAATAAGCTTTGCTTCATCTTTTCCCTGATCAGCTGTGTTTAGCTCAATCATATAGCTTGAGAAATGTTAATTTTCCCATTTTGTGGATACTGTACAACTTTTCAGATTCTTCTTTTTCAGGTTTTCCCTAGATTTCTTAATATTTTATCCTCTGTTTGAGACTTCCCACATTAAGAATTCTGTGGACATGAACTTTTGAAATAGGTGTCAATGCCTAAAGGCAGTAGAAAAGAGTAATTCAAGAATAAAAGGAGTTGAGAAATCTGATGTCTAAAGGGCTTTTCATCTAAAGAGGTTTGTGTTCCCATGAAGGGTTTCTCTAATAGATGTAAATTACGAAGACTGATTTAACCTAATGACCTAGGAAAAAATACATGTATAAAATAAAGGAGGTTGTAACACTAGAAGGCCTTTACAGGCTTTTTGGTAGCCACGACAGTACTTTCTAAGCTATTATTTTTAAGTCACTGCTTTTTGGGTGATCTAGGACCAAAAAAAAAAAAAAAAAATTTTTATGAAAAGGTACATTAGTAATATTACCACAGCTGATAGCCCCAGCAGCTATGATTTCACCCCAGGTGGTGCTGGACAAGAACAATCCACTTCAGATCATCCCTAGGTTTAAAATTTTCAGCATCTGTATGGTCTCACAAACCATAGCCATGGGCGAGGTGCCAGGTTCCCTGCTTGCTTGCAAAGCCGACGCTGGGTGTCTCAGCCACAGCCTCCTTGCAGTGGGGAGCCCATACACAGCAAATGCACATCATCAGATGACACTTTGTATCCAGGTCTACATCTACCTCCATTACACAGCAAATGCCACCCGGTGCAGGAGCCCTGCAGTGCAATGGGCCACAGTTACCAAGCATGGTGCTGGCGTTCACACCATACCTCCCACGCTGCGCTGCCCCCATGGTGCACACCCCAAGACCTTTTCTGAAAAACTCCAGCACAAGCACAGGTTGTAGAAAGGAGAATGTTTTATTGAATAGCCACAACAAATTAGACTAGCTGCATATAATGTTTTTGGGATACATCTGTAAAAAGTGCAGTTCTCTTCAAAACGTATTGGTGCAGTTTTTCTCCTTTAGAGAAGTTGTTTTTCCTCATTTTTAAGCATTAGTTCTGTTTGAAGATGGTTTCTTCATGCTCTTTCATAAACTCTTTTGCTGGTAACATTATTCATGCTGCATTCCTGGAAAGAAATGCAAATATAATCAGCTTCAAAGTCTCACTGCATATTTGTTGGTCAGAAGGTAGAGAACTACTTATCAACTGGGAGCCAATGTAAGACAGAATTTGCATTTCTCCTCCTTTAAAAACAATTGCCCAAACAGTGAAACTCAGATTTGAGAGCTTCAGAAACAAACGTCTAAAATATTTCATAGAAGCACAGGATAGAAAAAACATCAAGGTTTGTTTCAGCCTCCCTCTGGAGATTTCTAATCTCCTCATTTTAGGGCCCCTAAAGAAAGCTCCTGGAACTTCCAAGGAGCTGGGGCAGCAGTCGCTTTTCTTCTCACCTCTAGTAACTGTGGCTTGTCTTCACTCACATGCACAACACAAATACACAGAGTCCTACACAACTTGCAGCTTCTTCTGAAGCCTCTGTGATAAGGCTCTGGCCTCATTAATTTATCTTCTAGAGCAAATTGTGTTTTCTTCGATCTTTCTTAATGAAGTTGTTATTAAAAACTATTTCTATTTATCCTCCTCTGGTTTTTATCCAAAGAAATTTAAATATTAATTATTAATAAGAAATTTAAATATTAAATTTATGGACATACCTGTTTCTCTAGGGAACAGCAGAACTCTTCAGAAATTTAATGTATGTTTATTATTTTCTAACATGTAAGAATGTTAGCTGCTTTTTATGAAGACATGATTAGTCCCTTCCCAGGCATTTCAAAGCATCCTTCCCAGAACTGGAGAGCAACACTGGGAAACCCCAGTCTGCAGTTGGGCCTCACTGGCAACAAGTCAAGCATAATGATCTCTGCCCAGATAACACCAGCTAAAGGAGATTAGAGATTTCTTTCCTTTCCTTTCCTTTCCTTTCCTTTCCTTTCCTTTCCTTTCCTTTCCTTTCCTTTCCTTTCCTTTCCTTTCCTTTCCTTTCCTTTCCTTTCCTTTCCCTTTCCTTTCCTTTTCCTTTTCCTTTCCTTTTCCTTTTCTTTTCCTTTTCTCTTTCTTCTCTACAGCATCTTGGCATTACACAGCCCATAATATGGGCCTCACAAATTGCTACTGAGTATCTACTGGAGACGGAGAGATGGAGTATTTTGTATCAGCATGGAGCGGATGCACCTAACACAGACTTTGCTAATGCATCCTCTTTTCTGTCCAAACCTCAAGATTATGAAATATAAAAATTATAAAAATATAAAAACCCTCATCGGGATCTTTTTTTCTGCCATACTCTTTCCTAACCATCTCTTGCTATGAATGGATAGCAGACACCTCCATACTGTTCCATGTTTAACACCATTTCAGTTTTAATACACGCTTCAGACTTGTTCAGAGAGACTTCTCACTCAGTGCACACCATCTTTTCAGATGTTTCCATTCCCCACATTTGAACCCTATGTTTGAATGTTTGAATCCACCAAACAATCATTCAACACAGTGAATTCTGTGATTAGACAGCAAAAATGAACTCACCACCACCAGGTTCCCATCCACCACTTTTCTCCTGATTACAGTCTCCTTGCCATCCCACTTCTGCACCTGCTTCAGTGAGCCATTGTCTAGGGTTATGACACTCTGTCAAAGAAAAAAAGCAAAGTGTGACCGTTTCGTCAGGGTGCTCTGGGCTGAAGAGGAGGCAGTTTCCATGGCCAAAGCAGTACTGAAGCAAAAAGCATTCTTAACATGCTTACCTTTGAAGGCAATGTTTTTACAGTGAATGTCAAAATTACAACTCTGTCCTCCAAATCTGACAACCCTTTTAGAGATCTAGTTGGAAAATGCCATTTTTGGACTCACCTTCGTTTTTCTGTCATCTGCTGTGATCTCATCAAACTCTTCACCCAACTTGAAAGAGATCTCTGTGTTTTTAAAAGTACTTTCTGATCTGATGGTTATCACTTCACCATTGATGCTGATTGTTAGATTAGGCTTGGCCACACCAGCCATCTTCCTGGTAGCAAACCCCACACCTGTAAATAAGAAAGGACACTATGAAAGGTTTATCTTTACTTAGCATTTTCCCCGTTTTTTTTTTTTTTTTTTNTTTTATTAATATGTTACAGAGGTTTTTTAAACATCTCACTAGCAGGTATGATTATAGACCAAGTCAGATGGGATAACTTTAGGAAATTGTCAACTCCATCATGTCAAGTTAGTAAAAGCAACATTTTGAAGAATTAAACAAAATTTTAATGCTAAATATTTGCATATGTACCTACTCCAAATAACCACAATAGTTCATGCACTAACCTATATGCTAACTATATATAAAAATAAATAAGCGGAAATATATGACAGATTCTAAGCCACAAAAACAAACAAACAAACAAGAAATCACTTAAATCACAGATATATTTATCTGTGGCTAGGCTGAATGAAAGGAAATGATTAAAGCTGGCAACTGCTATGTCCTGAGTAAAATCTGGGGTAAAGATTAAGACTGCGAGAATCTCACTGAAAGCTGTCTGAATGCTGCGGAAGTCTCAGTGAACCTTTTACTCCTAATCTCCACATAACTCCCAAGCTTTCTAGCCTGTATAGATCCAAACAGTGCAAGTTGCCCCATACTTCCCCCACCCTACCAGAGTATGGAAATTTTTTAAAACACAATTTTAATTCTAAGCAAGAAATCTATGCCTTTACAGTGTTATTCCTCAAATCTTTTGCAAGTATCTGCGTGAATCTGTGCAATTTTCTTTGTTAATGTTCACTGGAGGCAGCCACAGCATTTCACTCACTATAATAGCCATGACAATTAATCAGTGTCCTACTACAAAAGCAGTATCAGGAAATTAGATGTGTTGCTCTTTGACGTGGAGAAGCTTGCTGCGCCCTGGCATTATACCACTTTGCATCTCCAAAGGCTAAAAGCAAATCAGCGCAAAATACTGCAGCGAGGTGTTTTACTTCTATTTATAGCACTATTAATTAGGCAAGCATAGACTTGGCTTATGTGAAACTACTCCTGCCAATCAAGATTTTTCTGTGTTAAAGGAATATGACAACACTACTCCAAACAGCCACGTTCTGCAGTATATAACTGTTTATTCAAAGTAGTTGGGCTAAAAAGACATTGGTAAACAGCACAGCCAGAAAAAGCAAGTAAAGAATCAAGTTCAAATTCAGCATCCCTTCCCTATCCCAGATACAACATCTCCAAGTAATATTTCTCACCCAGCTCTTTCATATAGTCCTCAAAGTTTTCACTAGAAAGGAGCTTCCAGGTGCCCACAAACTGGTCACACATTTTGTCAGGCTGGATAGCAGTCTTCCACAGGATCAAGCAGAAATGCAAGACGGGAGGGTGGTATGAGCTCCAAGAGATGAGGAGTTATCTTTAAAAATGAGCCTTGGCCACATGATGCTCTAGGATGACCAATGAAGAGGGAGTCCCGGTGCCCAGTGTTTTCCTTCCTCCCCTACCCCTCCTTTGCCAGTAGGTCATAGTGTTATTATTCATATGCCCTTACTAGTACAAAGATCACTGTCACGTTTTTATTTAATTATTTTTATCATTCAAGAACACTCTACCTTAAAGACAAATATTTAAATCATATTGCCTTTGACGATAAAATTTAGGCTCAACCCACAGAGGGTATGTTCTCTCCCATATTCTTTTCTTTCATTTCAGTCCTCCATATGAAATGAGCACAGCTAAATTCCTAGACTGCAAGATCTGAACTCTGTGTTGGGACCATTTAATTTTCTTTTTTTCTATAGTATTACAGTCAGAGATTTTTTCCAGTGGGGCACAGAACTACATGAAAATGTGAATTTGGGGGGAGAAAGATGGACCGCTGGTGGCCATAGAAGAGTAAGGAAATAATGCTTCTTCTTCAACTGAGAACTGAGATCTCCTTAAGGCTGCATCACCTGAACCAATGGACCGACAGGTCCGTATTCTGCTTTCCTGTGATGGAGAGGGGATATAGGGTTCTATGGAAAATAAAGTAATAAAATGGATGATTTCTGTCACTTTTTCTTTTGCACCCTCTGGATATCTAAGTCCCGATGACTAACATTATGACTACTTATTGCAAAAGTCTAGGCTCTGACTCTGTCAGCCTACTGCAGGTCGCTAGAAACATAATTTTCTATCTGCTTGCACTGTTCAGGCAATAATCAGTTTGAGACATGAGGTGTGCATGCCCAGCATAATGATGTCCCACCTTCACTAATCCTGTGGGTGCTGTTATAGCTCAGATCACAAAAAACTGTCAGAAAGTAGTCAGAAGATTTATTAGACTTTCCTTCTCACTGTAACAATCTATTACAATAGCAAAAAAAATAACAATAATCACATTCCACCGTCTGCATTCCACTTTAGGTGGATTTCCTCAACGGGAATACTCTGCTGGTCATTAGGAAATAAATATGTTGGTCCACATATTTTGGTATTTGCTGACTTTGTAAATAACAGTGTTATATAAAAATTCTTCATATAGGATTGTAAGATCACAGGAAAATTCAGATGGGAAGGGAGGTCTCTGGAGCAGACTTCTGCTCAGACAGGGCCAGCTCTGAGCTTGGGTCAGGCTGCCCAGGGCTGTGTCCTGTGGGTCTCACCTTCAGGGCCTTTTCTGCAGAGATGCTCCTCAGCCAGTTCATCCCCACCCTGCATTGCTGCAAGAGCTGAGTATGTCTGTACACGTATGACTACTTACCCTCTTGTCCCTTGAAGGCTGCAGGCTCACTGCAAGAAAAATGATTTTTTTTAACTCCTTCATCCTATTTTTTCCCCAGGACTATCTAAATCTTAAATTTTGTCCAGTCTTTTTGAGTTTCTGTATGTTTACTGACTATAGGTTAATCCCAAAACAAATAAAATAATATTCTAATTATGGAGGCCCCTGATTCCTTTTCTGACTGATTCGCTCAGATTACCTCAAGCTCAGGTCCTCTTTAAAAGGAAAATCTGAGAGGCCTGAAGTATGTGTCTTTCTTTTTTTTTTTTTT
>VXAV01007411.1:311184-355329 GCA_013399715.1 Alectura lathami | reverse complement strand
TTTTTTTTTGATTACTTAGGGTTATTGGCTTGAGAAACACTGCACCATGTGTAAGAAGTGTGTAGAAATCTGTAAATTCAAATCCTGTAAAAATATAAGTACATGAAAGTGTTAGATGAGGAGCACTGCTGTGGCTCTTAAGGAAAGGATGTGAACTTGCTGAACTCAGCTCCTGCATTACTTTTCTTGCCTTTTGGGAGCTGTTCTCTGTGTGACTTACTACAATTAACATTTGCTTCTTTGGAGGGGAAATAGGGCTCTTATGTTCAAAACCGTAGCCTGAAAATGGGGATTGGCTTTTGGTGTTAACAGCTGTCTGCAAATCTTGTGCTGCTGCAAGGTGTTTTTTGGGAGAGAGGTGAAGCACCTGTTCCATGCAAATCAGTTTGGAGCAGGCAAGCTCAAGCCCCCCCACCCGCCCCAAGCAATCAACCACTTGCACCTATTTGAAGTGAATCTGAGCTATTTGTAACTGTCTCTCAAACAAGATGACTTACAAACACAGGCAGAAGAAAACCAGCTTGTGGGTTGCTCATTCACTTCAAAGCAGGCAGCTATCTTGGAGCAGGCTCTCACTTGGGAAGGGTCCTATCCACAGTCTCCTCTGTCTTGAGAGAGTCTTCTGTGATGAGAGCTCTAATACATCATCTAATGCAGAACCTGCCTGCTTGCTGGGAAAAAGGCTTCATGTAATACAACCCTCGTGGTAGAAGTTGCAATACTTAATGATCATTCAGTGCTAATTTTGAGCCTGGGAACTTGGGCAAATCTGGGATTTGTGTCTCTTGCAGAATTCTCATGAGCAAGAGCTGGGCAGCCTGGCTGAACAGCCCTGTGGTCACCAGCACTGATGGGATCTAATATCATCAAAAGAAATAAAACTGTAGAAGCCTCCTTGAAAATAGAAGGTGATTTTAAAGAAACCACAGCAGGTTACAGGTAACTCAAGGAATAGATGCTGGTAAGGTCCCAGCATCATGAGGAAATCTTGGCAAAGTAGAATTATTGCAGAGGGGATCTCTGTCTCTTAACCCTGATATGAACTGATGTAGCTGCGGCCTGCAAACAGTGATGATACACTGCTTGTTACATGCTTTTGGGTTGTTATGGCTTTTGAGGATGGCTCCTGACACAGGGGGTGCAGAAGTGTAACAGCAAAGGGGCAGCCATGCAGGGGAGAACGGTGGATGGAAAGGTGGTGACATTGGGTTAACTTCTGCTCTGTGAGCCAGACTAACTTTGTACAAAAATGAGCAGTATAGTAACCTCCCTCTGGCTCCTTCAGAAGCACAGGAGGAACTCACTTGCACTAGAGTACGTGGGAAGGAGGATGCTTTTTCCACTAGATCTGTCACTTACAGCAGCTTTTGACAGAGGACTGTTCCAAAACTTTCCTGCTACTTCAAATGTTCATGGATTCATCAAAGAAAAAATACAACTTACTCTCAAATTTGAAAACTGGAAGTAACAAAACAGTGTTATGACTACTAGCAGGAGACATGAGCAGACCTGTTCTCCTCTGCTCAGCAAAAGAGCCCCCAGCAGCACACTGATGCTCCCCACACACCTGTGGCTGTGCCCTCCAACCCCACTCAGGACTCAGGGCACTATTGCAAATGGCTGTTTTGCTGAAGAAGTCAAATTCTACCAGCAGCAACATCAATGCTGCTATTTCCTTGAGTAGCTACTGACACTTCTTCACCCAGTTACATTGTTGGACTCAGAGATTTGGAGAACTCAGGCTGGTGGCCCCAGCATTTATTTCTACTTTTGATGATTCTGGGTTCTTGTAGTTCCTCCTGGTCTTTAGGCCAACATGCTTAAAAAGGCTTCCAGTATCTTAAGGTAGGACTGTGAAAACTGAAACATCTAAAAGTGCTTCTGAAACACTGAGCTGAGCTTGTGGTAATGCCAAGAACAGGAATGAAATCTTTGAACTCCAAAGCATAGAAACATCAAGCCACAGACAAAACCCAGTGTTTGAGACAATTAACTTGCCATTAAAATTTGCAAGTACATTTTCTGAACTTGTAATAAAGAAGAAGAAAAAAAGCAGATATGGCTGGAGGGACTGACAAGCCTCTGGACTTTTGCCTTCTCTGGGTTCTCATGAGAGTAGTGCTGAGATCTGAGAATCTGTTTTTTTCTCAGCAGATGGAATGACAATAATGTATGCTCAGACATTGGTGGTTCTTGCTAGGTGACTGCTGTTCCTGAGTAAAACACTGACTTCTTGATCATTGCTCTACCATGTATGTGTTTCCTCATTCCCGGAGCAAGCCAATCAGAAGTATGGATCCCATCAAGTGATGCTATAAATTGCAGAGAACAAAGCAAGAGGAATACCAGAAAAGTAGAGAAGGTGGAGTATTTGCAAATCAGTTTTCTTTTAATTATATTGAGAAGAGATGCAGGTATGCTAGCTCCTACTGGCATGCGGATGATAGACATCCAGAACACAATGTGGGCATTTCTGTACAGGAGTATTAAAAATGCCAGAGCTCTACCTCGAATATTCCATGCAAATGCACTACTGAGATAAATGATAAATCTAGCTCAACGTCCTCTAAAGATTCGTATGAGAGAAGATCCTGTTTTGCTGACTATAATCTGGACATTATAGATGTTTTGTGTTTCTAACTACTTACAACCTCCCTTGTCTAAAGAAGAAGTTTAAAGGTGTCTAAAATTTCTGATGCTCAAACCTATCCAACTCTTTCCTTGTACTGTAGCAATCCTGTATCCAACATCAAGGCATTTCATCTTAAGAGTCTGCAGTGAAAGTCAGCCTTTCTCTGACTCCTACTCCACTTTTGTCAGTGGACTTCATTTCCCTGGACTTGCCTCCCAACTCATAAATTGTCTGTCTACTTCCAAAGAAATTTCTTTTATTTTCTTCTTTATCCCTAAACTTTTTCTAGGCTTGCTAGTAACATTCCGGAAAATCCCTTTGTAAACCTTCCCCAGATGCTCTTCTGAATTTTCCCACATCATCCAGCTGAGACCGTCTCTCCAAGCATCCATCTGATCAGTGATAAGACCGTTGGTTACACCTGCTTTGGGGCTGCCCAGTTGGTTCCCATTTCTGCCTTGTTATCAAGGCTTATATGATACTGCCAGCACAGAGAGAGGCTTGGGACTTCATTCCAGAGATTCTCTCAAGTCATATTAGGTCTCAAGTTAAATAGGTAAAATCAAGGTGACTTCAGCTGTCTCCTTATTAAA
Organism: Alectura lathami; assembly: GCA_013399715.1. NCBI lineage: Eukaryota > Metazoa > Chordata > Aves > Galliformes > Megapodiidae > Alectura > Alectura lathami. Next base: position 352,104 of record VXAV01007411.1, on the reverse strand, counting down.
TGGTTCCCACCTCCCGGAAATCATGAGTTTCTGTACAGGCCGATGGAGTGCTGAGAGCAGGACACGGGCTTGTTGACTCCTGGGAGAAAATTCCCTCAGACCTTCATTATTTCCACACATGCTGACAGTCCCAACAGAAGGCATGTACAGAGAATATGGTGTAACTGCTATTGTAAAGTTTGGAAGTTTCTCAGGAAGATCTTCAGGACAGCTAGACCCCCTTTACGTGCTTTAAGTCAATAGTAACATTGCATACACAAAATACCAGAAACAATAGCTGGTTGTTAGCAAGTGAGTGAGAAGATGCATTTTTTGTTGAAGATGACTGTACCAAACCCTGACTGCTTACTCGCTAGCTAAGAAACTCATTTCTATCAGCTTGCACTTAAAATCTTAAAATTTACAGGTTAGCCTGAATGTTTTACTTGCTGCAGGTAACTTGTATGGAATTGCTCTTGCTGCTTATATGAACTCTAGTGAACACTGCTTGTTTCTTGATGAGGGACTAGTCTTCAATATGAGTATGGTTACTGCGGATATTTCTTTCAAAGTTACAATAAAGTGGAAATTGTGCACTTTGAGTCCTTACTTTGCTTTTTTTTTTTTTTTTTCTTTTCTTGCTTGATATTTCTGAGCAAGCTCGGGAGAAATCTTCAAATAAAGATGATAAACTAATGCGTTTTGGCAATTTGCAATATCTTGTAGGTTTAAAGTATTCCTCTCAGTGGCTGGCATTCTGTTGTAACGGCTGACCTCTTCTGAAGCAAGAACCTTCCCAGAATCTCACTTCTGAGAAAGCTGAAGATAGAACAATGTGTAAGAAATGTTATTTCAACAAGACTAAAAGGACACTCTACAAATCATTTAACTTTTGCCAGACCTGCAGTTTGAGTAAATATCATATGTCTTTTTCTGTCCTTATTCCTGCATCTCCTCACTCCGCATGTAACAGTTTCTTGCTAACAATGCTGTAGCCTGACAGCTTGCTCTGAAACCTTTCTGAGATCTCCCGTTTTATTTGCCAGCAAGCTCTCTGTTATTACAGATGCATTTGGACCACATCCAAAGACCTATTACTCCACATAAAGGAAAAACTCCAAGGGTGGGATGCCCTGGCTTCAGAGACCAAGCCTCACTGAAATCAGACGTGTGTGCAGCAGGGATGCAGCTGGCTGTGCAAGCTGGCAGCTTCCCTGCTGCCTGCAGCACTCTACGGCTGACTGCTGCCCCCGGGCGCTGGGAGCTGGAGGGGAGGAGGAGGGCTGGTTTGCAGAGGTGATCGCTGCCTGGCCTCAGTTGGTGGCCTCTTACTGCTGCCTCCTCTGCAGCGCTGCCGCTGAATTTCGCTGTCACTACCATCTAGACTACATCATCTGCTGGATAAGGTAGGTTAGGAGTTAGAAGGATGTAAACCGTGTTAATGTTTGGCATGTAAAAACTCATAGCTTCCATCGGGAGTACCTATAAATGCATTGCTTAGTCTCAAGTAGTAGTAAAGCAGCTCCTTGCTCTGGGTACTGCGGAGGGTCTGGAGGCATGGTGCAGCTCGCACAGGGAGGCTGGAGCTGTGCCACCACATCCTCAGCAGGTGCGGACAAGATACATCCCTGTGTCTGTTAGTGCTCAGATGCCTATCCAGAGTTGAACCTTAATTTGGGTGTACACAGATCTCTAAAGCTTCCAGTGGCCAGGGGATCATGCCTAGGTGATTCCTGACACGGATCTTGCAGCCCCAAAATGACTTCAAAACCCTCTCTGCCTTCTACCTTTTCCCCACAGAGGATATCATCACACAGGGAAGATGAGAGTCTCTAGTGGAGACAACACGATCTTTCAGGAAAAAATGGACATCTCAGTACTGGCAGCTGTTTCACTGATTTACCTTCCATGTGTATTAATGGGGGGTTCTACTTATCACAGCATCTTCCCAAATGCCTCAACAGAAGTGCTGCTTCAGACTGTAACTAGTTAAACTGCTGCTTCCGAACTATTAGGAAGTTGTCTAGAAAAAAATTGTATTTCTGTTACCAACTATTGTAAGGCTGGTGTGGCACTGCTTCATGGAAGCACGGTGCAGGATTTGCCCACTGCTGTTTTCTGCCAGCATTCAGAGTGTTTTGAAGGTAAAGCTGCAGCGTCCCTCTGAGCTGCTCACCACAGACCTGAAGCATATAGGGCCTTATGCAGAAGTGTTGCTGCCTGGTTTTCCCTGGGCCCACTGGCTTGGCCACCCTCATTCACTCCAGAGCTCTGCTGCTCCTTTAGGCTACACCAAGTTCTACCATTCCGCATAGTGCAGGCTGTTGTAAATGCTTGGTGAAGTGATTGCTCCATGACGAGGGTACCATGGAGTTCCAGAATCACAGAAAGGCTTGGTTTGGAAGGGACTTTAAAGATCACCCATGCCATGGGCAGACGCACCCCCCCACACAACACAGCACTTTGTGCTGCCTTAACAGGGGCTCTGTACCCGCTGGGTCTGGTGGAACTACCAATGTGGTGAGGACCACGGTGGATCTTCTCATGCAAGAACTGAAGGAAGAAAGCATGGCATGAGGCCAAACGTGCTCTTTTTTAACAGAGTGTTTCTTCCTCAGCCCCTGCAGGTACAATTTCCTCATTCTCTTGTATCATTTTAGTCTTGTTGCCAAATCATCCAAGCTGAACATAACCTAATTGCTTTCATGATCTGATATGGCTTTGTTTGTGCATATCCTTGTTCTTCATGTACCTTCTGTGCTAGCTTTTTTTTTAATGTGAACTCCTAGTAAGCCAATATTATTTGGAATTATATCAAGACTTGAAAATTCTTTATCTCCTCTTCAAGTTACTGCCTGGCTTATTGCCGCTTTTAACCTCTTGCCACCATTAAGGCATGACTGCTTCCTCCTTGGTGTTCATAAAACTCCTGTGAAAAAGACCCCCACAGCTACAGCACCTCCAATTCTTACTCTTCTTATAAACACAGCATGAATATGACCATTACCATCAAGAGCAGAAGATGTGAAAGGCAGAAATGTCGTTTGTGGTTGCTGAGAATAGATCCCTAGTGTCAGAGTCTAAGTCAGCAATTTTGGTTGTTTCACCAACATCTAGCATGGTCCTGCTGTACAGAAAGGGGCTTGGCAGCAGAAAATTATTTGTAGTGTTTGTGTTGTGCTGTTGTTCATCAAGTTTCCAGCTAAGGCTATGATGTGTATAGCTGATAAACATTTCCATGTAACTAAATACTAAGGTGTTGCTGTGCTGTTTGAGATGACTGGACAATGTCTGCTGTATACGCTAAAAATCTGTGTCTCCTTTCATCCCTCTTCAGTTTCCTGTCCTTAAGAACATGAGCCTGAAGCCTGACGTCTCGTTACCTCAGCCTTCTGTTGCAGAGCTATTATATTTACCTGATTTTTCAGTTTTCCGTGTATATATCTCTTTGTGCTGATAAATAATGCTGAGTCAGATGAGGCTTTTTTTGAACAGATGAAAGGACAATTTATAATATTTTACCTTGAAAACTTTGGTATGTGTAAATAGGGAGTACTTCACTGGCATACAGCTGATGAACTGAAATACAATACATAGAGACTTTAAAATTAGTTCCAAGTAACCCTGCTTTCAGGGTGATGTTTAAGAAGAACATCAATGGAAAAACACTGGTCAGTTTGCATTTCTCTATACAGGAAGACGGGCTTTTGGCATATGAAGCCATTAGCACAGTCAGGGTCCACTGAACCCACATTCATTAACTACCAAGATAGTTAATGCTGAGACAAAAAGGAGCATAATTAGTCCTGGTTTAGATCCCCACCTTGGTTCCCTTTTTGTAGGATGAGTTGAGGGAAGGGGTCAAATGATGACCTTGATGATGACAAATGATGACCTCAATTCCATCTCAGATAGATTATAAAAGCTACTGGTCATCAGGATCTTTTTAAACCCTGTCATGGGAAAATACAAGGCAAGCTATCTGTGAGGAGCTCTGTCTACAGGGAAATTGGCACTGTCAAGCAGTGAAGGACTTGATGTCTCAGTGGACCACTGTGTCCTGAGTGAGATGCTTGCATCTCTTGACAGATTCCATGTGATGCAACAGAGAACAACATGGTGTGAGCAGCTGTGATGGCAGATGCAGATGCTACGATATTGAGATGCTCACACATAGGAGTATCACCGTGGTGAGTGTGGTATTTTAAATCCGTATCTGTTTCCTGAAGTGACAGCGGAATGTGACCAAATACTGGTGAATCAAGCATGTGCTAATAATATGATACATAATGCAGAAAACCTTTTTAATATTCATTGTCTTTTTAAATTAAGAAACTACAAATACACTGGACTACCCAGAGCTCTAACCTAAGGAGCCAGATGTGATTGCTAAGAAATTAAGTTTTTTGTGGATTTGTAAGTCATTAATAGGAAGTGTATAGTAATTCAGTATATCCAATTCAGCACAGATTTCCTAGGAAGAAGAGTCAGATTTACTAATCCTCAAAGTTAATAGTTCTTAATGAGTTTTAGTGTATCTGCCTATACTTTCTTAGGAATACAGTGTAAATTTATCTGCATGAGAACAGACAAGGAATTATTCCACGTAGCATCAAAAGTTATTGTGAACTGGTTTGATTATATCTGAGAAATACTATTACATTTATATAAGAATGATCAGCTCTTAAAAGTGTATTGAAAGCATCCCTGTAATTAATCTTCCAGTTATTTTGCTTATGAAAGCTTACAAACATATAATGTGATTAATTTGCTGAATCTACAGCCAAGAAAATTATCTGGAGCAATGCTAAAATGATTCCATAAATTACAGAGGTAGTCTGAGACCCTTAACTTCTACCTACCAGACTTTTAGATTATGCAATTTTGTTCCCTGATTACTGTAGTTTCCACTTATGCTGAACTCATTTTGTATTTTAAAGGTGAAGAGATCACTTTTTTCCCCCCACTCTTTAGAAAACTAGACATTTTCTGAAGAAGAAGCTAAATCTGAGATCACAGAACATCCCGAGTTGGAAGGGACCCACAAGGATCATTGAGTCCCCATCCTTCTTGTTTTGCCTAGAGATAACCCCTCACCGGACATAGCGTTAAGCATTTTTTCCCATTAGCAATAAAACAACTTGGCTGCATCCACAGTGCTGGGGAATAAAGCAGAAATACTTGGAGCAGAAATTCTTATTTGCCATTTGACTTCATGTCAAATGAAGTCTGATGGTGCCACAGAGCCATTATGTACCTAATAACATCTAATCCAGGGCACAGCACCTTCAGCTCTGGGAAATAGCAAACATTGGAGACTTCTTTCTCAGCTTATAGTGCAAATTACTCACCTATCTCCTGAACATCTGCTGGTACAGAACCTGAGGTCTGGGCACTGTGGTTGTTCAATAAAAATCTATTTGTCTGTTAGCCGATAATGTAGCATGTTATAGGGTCACAGTGGAATAGGCTTAAAGCAATAAGCCTGGCACTTGATGAAACTGCTCTTCAGTGCTCTTTGGAAATTGTATCTATTCTGTCTCATAGTTATTGAAATGAGTGTAAAAGCTGCATGACAAGTCTTACCCAAAGGACACCTGTTCCATTCATAAACAAGGACTAGTGCGAAATCTAGGTTGAAATTGCTGCATTCACAATCAACCAGAAAAAGCCAGAAGTGGTGGCCATTAGATTCATGATTACTTATGTGCAATTTTGGAAGATCGTTCACCTTCTGGTGTACATGACAAAAACTGCTGAACTCAATATATGAATTGTGTAGGTTAGTAGAATATTATTTTAAAGGTCTATAATTAATATCATTCTGGTTTTTATTTGTGTCCATATTGATAGTATAAAGACAAATGCAAATTTATTAACATTACCTTTTTGAAGAACCATTTAATTCTAGAAAGGTCTTATAACTTCATATCTTGGAGATAACTGAGGCTCTGTTCGGCAAGCGCACACAGCAGGATACTACCAGGAGATGAGGCTGGAGGTCTGCTTTACAAGTAAGAAGAGGTAATGACTTTCAGTCCCTTGAGGCTGCAGTGATGTCAACTAGCGGAAGTCTGAAGGATGAATATCTCCTGGACAACCCAAATAATCTGTAAATGCCTCTCATCTCTGGCATAACAGCAACCAAGAACCAATACCAACTATATAATTCATATATAATTTGGTATATAATAATACCAAAGTGGCAACTTTCCCATTAATTCTGAGAGACTGTCAAATTCAGATGGAGTACTTGAAGCTCAGATTTCTCTCTTGTGAACTGCAGAGGCAAGCTGATCTGCCTCCTGCCTGACCTTTTTCTTCAAATTTGATTGTATTGTTAAAAGAAGCATCTCTGAACTGGGAAAGCTGTGTTGCACATAAAATCATTAATTCCAGTACTTGAAAAAAAAATATGTTCAATAGTTGTGTTATTTGGATTATTACTATTCAAAGTCACAATGACTTAGGTCTCTGTTTTGTCTGGTTTTTTGCTGGATGGCCAGATTCTCAACCTGCTTTTAGGCAAGAAGGTAGACGGTTCTTTGGAAACTGGGCTAAATTAATACCTGACAAACCTTCTGAGAACAGATGTGTCCCTCACACATCAATACTCAATTTCTGCTGTCAAGCTACAATACTAATGAGCCTCTCTGACGAGAGGAAAATATACAAAATGATCTCTTTTCTTCTTGTCCTCCTACTCCAAGGAGACAGAAAAAAAAACCCCTTCTCTTTTGGAAAAAGATCAGTCAGTGAGCTTGAGATGTGTTGGTTTGTGATCTTTTCTGACCTGCTTTAAGATGTGAACAAGAGGGACAGCACTGCCAAGAACTAGAACTCCGCTGCTAGCAGAGAAAAGCTGCTCTCTTTCCCTTAAATCAGGGCCAGCTAATGTAGTCAAGATGAATGGAAAGGCAGGCGGAGTCCAAATAACCACTTTAGTGAGTCTGCTGAAGACTCAGCTAAATCTTATGTCATTCAAGTTTGTGAAAAGGCAAAGGCAAAATTGAAGAGAACCATTGCCCTGCTTCTTTCTTTCTGTATATATTAGTAACTCCTCATGTTCCGGGATAACTTATACTCACTTCCTATCCTCCAAACTCTAGCCCTTGCACTGTGGAAGCCTTTGTCTTCTCCACCTCTATTAGGCCAGCGTTTCAAATATTCCTCTCAAGTACTGCATCATTTTTTTCCTCCCTCTGCATGCCTCCCAGATGGGGGTTATTTTGGACAACTCAATCTGCAAGAGACAATTTTAATTTTTGGTATCACTTCTACTAATGAACATTTGCAAGTGTGTGTGTCATCTGCTACTACCTAACTGTGCTTCAAAAGGATAAGCAAAGGCATGGAATGAATGGCTCTTGACTTCTCTCTGCCCAGCATCCCTCAGAGAAGAAGGTGTGGACAAGCTGCAAGTGCTGTGCTTCAAGCTGTGCCTTGGTAGCCAAAAATGTCAACACTGTGGAAAGGCTTCAAGGCTACTTCAAGGCTACTTTGGTGAACATGTAAATGTGGAAAAAGGCAAGGAAACAGACATGAATATTCTTTTTTCCTTAACAGGATGGTAAACTTCAGTCTTTTATTGATTTAGTATAAACTCTACTTTAAAATAAAATTTCTTTATTCTTTCTCATGATTCACACAGCATCCTTTTACCATGATATAAGTGAGGAATCAGCAACCTCACCTCTCAGGATAACCTTAGCTGTCCAGGACCGGGGGAGTAAAGGGAAGGTCCCAGACTTGTCCAGCTAGTAATGAATGAAGTAGGTTTGTGGTGGAAGGTAAGCTATAGGGACCAGGCAAATTGTCCACCCCTTTTTACATTCACTGGAAGACTTATTATTAAAGCACAAAGAAGAAATTTCCTATTCCAACATTTTATAATTCAACAGTTTTCTGGGATTATCTAGGGATTTACTTCAAAGCAGTGTTTAGTTTCTGGCATCTGAAAGAGATGATCTCTTTGCACGTGCTTAACATTCTTATTGGAAGCTGCAATAAACCAGCATGTATGAAAGATGGCTGTTATCACAAATTAAACTCCAAATTCAAATGAACTTCTAAAGTAATTCATTCTTCAAAACACTGAAATAGATGTTGGCTATTTCTGCAGGTCCACATCTCAGAGTGGTAGCATATACCTGCAAACCATAAATTGTAGTTGGCTTGGATCTTGAGATTCAGTTGTGATAATCAAAGGCAGATAACTTTAATTCAGTTATAAAGCTGTCATTTGCTGAGCCATAGTAAGGGTAATTGATCAACTGTTCTATGGCCATTAAAAGAGCAATCTGCACTTGGACTGTGTGTTTGTGTTCCAAGAATTAGCGCTCTAATTCTTGGTTAAAGCAAACTGAATCATTTCATATTTTCTGGCTACTGTGACTTGGCTGATACTGGGACGAGACAGTTCGGAACAAATGTGTACATCTAAAAAATGGGTATCCACATCAAAGCAGGTCACCTTGGATTCCCCTTTATACTCAACAGAGGTCCAACAATGCATCTCAGAGTGTAAATGCTCTCATTTGCCTATGCTAGAGAAATTTTCTTGTAAATTGCATTAATACCTTGTAAAATGAGCAAGACTGCTCCTACACATGTCTACAATGTGGATGTCTGTACCTTCATGTCAAAACTTAGATGAGATACATTCTGCTTGTTGATGATAATGATGATGAGGGTAGGACACACTCAAGGCTTTTATCCATTTACATTAACAGAACTCCAGCAGTTGAGGCATTTGTGGTTGTCCAATAATTTAGTGCTTTTCTCTTGAATTAGAACTTGGATAATTTGTAGGACATCCAGTGTAATTACCCAGCCATACCTTTAAACCTGTCAACATGCAACATTCTGTGTTCAGAACATAAAGGCATGCATCATTTCTTTGATTTTCAAGTAATTTTTCTCTTAGTAGTTCTATCCAAATGATGCCTTGGCCTTAAATACCTGCTGCTTTGTACCCCTGTAATCATTGGGGAACTAACAAAGTATCGTAGATGAATAATCTCAAAAGTGTAGCCCATAATAATCTGATTTTTCTCTTCCTTTTTTTTTTTTTTTTTTTTAAACAACATTCCGAAGACTGTAAATCCTGATTGCATACGCTTTATATAATTTCAGAAAAATACAAACAAACCTTGACAGAGGACTGATGCCTTTAAAATTCTTTATTTCTTATTGAAAGCTGATAATGTTCTTCTGTCCAGGGGAAAATCATAGAATCATAGAATGGCTTGGGTTGGAAGGGACCTCAGAGATCATCTAGTTCCAACCCCCCTGCTGTGGACAGGGCTGCCAGCCACTAGCTCACTACATCAAACTGCCCAGGAACCCATCCAGCCTGGCCTTGAACACAGCCAGGGATGGGGCAGCCACAGCTTCTCTGGGCAGCCTGTGCCAGCGCCTCACCACTCTCTCAGGGAAGAATTTCGTCCTGATGTCCAACCTAAACCTCCCCTCTTTCAGTTTTAGCCCATTCCCCCTTGTCCTACCATTATCCACCCGTGCAAAAAGTCGGTCCCCCTCCTGCCTGTAAGCTCCTTTTAAGCATTGGAAGGCCGCAATGAGGTCTCCCCGGAGCCTTCTCTTTTCCAAGCTAAACAATCCCAAAATAAGCTTTCTTAGTTGCAGAAATCATATTGTCATTTCCTTTGGTGAGTGGAGGAGGTTTATATTTGGGATTTTTTTAATAGAAACCTAACTCTTTCCATGAAATGTACAGAGGTCCTATATGACCAGTGCATGTTGTACTGGGTCACACTGGGATGGACTTAATTTTCTCCATAGCAGTCTGTGTGGTGCTTAGTTGGTGTCAACTCACCACAGACCAACACAGGTAAAAGCAACTGTTTGACTGAACAGTTGGTAATGCAAAAGTAAATGTAGCAGTGCATGATTCTTGGCTAAATTTTCCAGAAATCAGGTACTAAAATGCTATATCAAATGTGGACTTGATTATTAGTAACGTATTTTCACAGTCTGATAAGCAGCGCTGTGCAAAATTAGTTTCAATTTCTCTGCTAACTGCTTGTGTGTTTAATCTCAAATGATTTCATGTGATATCCACTAGATTATCTTAACAAACTAAAAAGGCTAAAAAGATGTATTACTCATCTGAAGGCAAAATATTTCTTCTTCCAATAAGGCTCCAAAAATAGCCATAACTTCATGTTGTACTTCTTGTTCCTCTGCAGCAAGAAGTGTTAATATGGTTCTTATCTGGGATGATAAGAAAGTTTCTGTCCTGCCACTAAGGCTGCTTCTGAGTGGAACTAAATCTAAGGTAGCAGAATCTTCTTTTTCTCATGTCCCATATTATGTCTGCACGATTATCTCTAATCTTCAGTTACGTGATTTTACATACTGCAATCAGAAAAGTTGTTAAATGTTTTCTTAATTTTCTGTGAAAAGCACTTTAAGTGTCTTTCAGTACTTTTAATCCTAAAGCTGATGATTGGGGATTTTTTTTTTTTAAAAAGTTCTCTTTCTTTTCCCTTCAGCCATGAAAGTTCATGTAGAAAAAAAATAGAACTAGGCAAGGAAGTTTTGTCAGCTGCCTGAGGCACCCCCGAATGCAGCGGGATCATAGTGTGAAGCAGGAAAAGGAAGGAGAAAAGAACAAAGCATTGCTTACTTCCCAGGGTTTTCCATCAGCTTTCATTCTGAAGATTTATTGTTTATCACTTGTACTCAACCCATCATCATTCCCTTTGTGATCCTCCAGTATAAAACATGCTGCTCGACAGCTGTTTCAACTTTGGAGCCTGTTAGCTCGCTGAGTTCAGAATATTTCTTTAATTATTGATACTGTGCTAAGAAGAAATGCTAAGTCCGGTCAGCAGCTCTCCACAGACCTTTGTGAAAGACAAGAAATCTTAGAAATCCACCCACAGAGGATATGGGTAGACTGCGACAAAGATGTCCAGCTTCAAGTGAGCAGTGAGTAGTTCTGGCCGCCTACAGCCCAGTGCCATTGGATCCAAGTTCTCTGTACAGACAGCACTGAGCAGGTATAATGACATCTAAACCATGTTCCTGTACCAGTACTTTAAATTTGGCACATCGTGTCCACAGTTTTGGGAAAGTGCTGCAGTATGTGAGAAACTGATGCCAAGGCCAGCATCCAAGTCCTCAACCACATGATCCGCTGTATAGGCAATTGAAGAGGGTGAAGTACTTCCACTTCCCCTGATTTTTCTAATTTCCAGGCAGTATCTGTTCCAAGTAACCTGTTTATTCTCTTCCTACTCCTGATATTGATGGGATTGATGCTGTGACTTCTTTTAATCTTTTTTTTTTTTTTTCTTTTCACCAAAGTAGGAGGGACGTGCAACCACTCCAGCAAAGATTCTCTCAGTTCTTCTAGTCTTGGCTATCACTCAGCAACAGTTGTTCATAACACACAGACAACCTTCCTGGAGTCTGTAATATTAGAGCTTACCTTAAACTTGCACTCTAATGGGTCGTGTTCCCAGTGTGTGACTGGACCATGCAGAGAATAGGGAACATGTCAAAACACATGCTGAGCCACCTCTCACTGGGCTGGATACTGAGAACAGCCTCTCCTCCATCATTTCCCCATTAGTTGCTGGTCCCTTGATTACGTACTCTTGGCTGTCCCCTTTTGGGTGCTGGTTCAGTGACCTGCTGTCCAAAGCTGTGATGGTCTGAGGAGATACAAGGAAGATAATCACAAGCCTCCTATTCACACTGCACTCATGCTGTTGATTACAATAATATTTAAATTCCCTCCTTGGGGTGTTTCTATTTTACTGTAACTACAAAAACACAGAGGTTTGGCTTCACATCACTTGCAGCCATTCAACGATTAGTCAGCTTAGCTAAGTGCATCTGGAACTGAACTTCTCTTTCCATTGATTACAGAGAGAACACAAATGTTGATCGTAAACCCCCTGCCTGAATATATTTTAGATAGTATTGGTTAGTATTAGGGATACTGGATGCACAATACAGATCTGCTACATATTTTGTACAGAATAAAGAGAAGGTTCATTAAAGAACTGCACAAATCTTCTGAAGGGATGAAAGCATCTCTCAGGGTAGGGCATGCATGTGTTGTGCTGCATATAGAAAGAAAGGCTTGAAAAGCAAGCTGAACACAGGGTAATCATCTCACCTTCTTTGCAGATCCACAGCAGAGGGATACTATCACATTTTAAATCAGTTCTTATACTAAGGTGTAACAACAACATTTTCACTTGTAGGCACTATCAGCGTTTTTTTCCACAAGAATTTGGGTTTCACTTTTTTTTTTTTTTTTTTGGTGATAATCTGTAGGTATTTTTTTGCTCTTCTAGAAATATGGGCAACTTCAAGGAAATTCACACTTTCACAGTCATCTGGCGTGGTTTAGTTAAGGTTCTCACCCAGGGTGAAGGAGATTGTGATCCTTCAAAGGCACCTTTTGTTTTCATATTGATTATATTCCCTCCAGACTGCCCAGTTTCCTAGAGGCTAGAACCAATAAACAGACAGGCAGGCAGGCAGGCAGGCAGACAGATAGATCAAATTACGTCTTCTGCCAGAAACCTGAACAAATTATTGTGGAAATGAATGTCTTGTAAAGACAAAGGTGGTGCTGATTGTCTTGAAGAGCTCTTAGCATATGCAGTAATTCGTTTTCTACCAAGGACAGGATGTGGTCTATCATCTATTAAAGTCAGTGGCTGTTACTTGTGAAGTAGGAAAGACATTTTCCATCGTTGTCTGGGCACTGTGCTCCACTTCTGTCTTTGCAAGATGCTCTACGAGCATGTTGGACTGTCACACCTCCATACAGAAGGCACTCCATGAGATGCAGGTAATGCTATATATTAGACCATCTTCATAACATGATTTACTGCTAAGCACAACGGTGAATTCACCTTCTCAACTTTCCTGGTTGGACAGAGCATCACCAGTAACTGAGCTCTAAACGTGAAGCTGAACACAAAGAGGGCTACATGGTTTTGGCATGTGTGCTGGCTCTGCAAAGAAAGCCAGGTGCCTAATAACACTTAGAAATGCTGGGTTTCTGCCCACCAGCTCCATTTACTGCCAAAGTGCTCATGACCAGGCAAGATGGAATACAAGATTCAAACATCCCGCCGGCATAAGTTCTGAACACTAATGCAAGAGAGAGGCAAATTGACTCACACCTGCAGCAGGACTCTTCCAGAATCTGGAGGTGTTTTGTGTTGCTCTGTAAACTGGTAACTGAAGAATGAAAATGCAACACCCTCGCTGGCTGAATCTTGTTCTCCTCTCCTGAGGTCCTGCTTACAAGAGAAGATGAGTCTGTATAATATCGTCCTGTACAATGACACCATCCTGGTTGGTAACAAGATGAGAGAGGATTGTAATAGTCTAAAAGCCGATCTTGTGTCAGAGAAGCCAGAGTTTCACATGCATTTGGTAAAAAGACAAAAATGATTGTGTCTGCAGAAGTAAAACTGTTGAGAAACAGCAAAATAAGTGTCCTGCTAATTCCTGAGGTGGCAGCAACTGATTTAGTTCTACTTCCATGTTAAAAGAAAAAGGACTTCACCCTGAGCTTACATCTGCCTGGCACAAAGCGGAAAACAGCCGAAGTCACTACATGCAGTAGGCACTGCGCAGATATGTGAACATTGCCTGAAGCAGATGCTGCACATGGCTGCTCCACCTGGCATGTCCGCAGACTGGGAGACATTCACACCTGCAGAGAAATCCCTGCCGACCAGCAGCATGCGGTGCAAAGAGCTGCAGAACTTGCTTGTACTTACCTGGCCATACAACTGCACGATCAGAACTTCTGCCAAGCTGACTGAGGATAAACTGCAAGCCTGAAGGAAACACCCAGGGATTTCCAAAGCTGCGAACAGGCTGAGCAAGCTGAAACAACTCCACCTGATCAATCCCAAGAAAAGTATTTGCATTGCTGGTAGTTCTGTGCCCTTTGTGGGAAGTTGTGGGAACCTGCTCCAGAGACTGGCCTGCCAAAGCTGCAAATTTCTTTCCAGCTTTGGCAATAATAGAATGCACGTGCATTCCTGCTGTGGCAAGTGCCCTTATGTCTGTGCCTTTTTTTTTTTTTTTCCTGAGCATCACTAGCATGTTCTGGACTACACTTGATTGCTGCTCAGTTCTGTATAAAGTATCTTATGGAGAGCAGTTTTACAAGCAATTTTTAATGCAAACTTCAGTAATTTTACAGTCATAAAAGCTGAGACAAAATGAACTCTTCAGACTTCATGGCTTACACAGATAGGTCTGAAGAAAGGACCATGACAAGTCTTATTAGAAGTCCCCTAGGGATGTTCTGTTATGCCTCTGGGAAGGTAAAGTTGGACAAACAAGAGGTGTTTATTTTGAGAAATTGGAAATTTTAGATACATGTCTTACCAAAATCTTTTTTTTTTTTTCCCAAATGTAATATGAATGCTCACATTTCATTTAGATTTTGATTCTGAACACAAGGTTTTCAAGATTAACAGAAAGCATTTGTGTGCTAAAGCTGGGGCGGGTCAGAGCTCAGGGAACGCCTGAGCTAACTGGATTATTATTGTACAGGTATATCTCAGGGTAGAAAAGGTGTCTGAAATAAGCTCTTCAATGGCTTCTTCCAAACGTTGGCTTTTTTCAAAGTGTTTCTTGGAATTTACATGGATTTTTTTCTTAAAATATTGTTTCTTTGCTTTCTAGATGCAGAATTTCATCCTTTTGATTATAGTCTTGCATTGATAGAACAGAAATGCTCATCGAAACATTAAAACCTAGATTATCTTCTAACATTATTTCTATGATAAGGACACAGTCTTTAGCAGAACTACTTCATCAAGAAGACTCGCAGATGGGTTATCTGCGTTTGTAAGACCAGAGACTTGATGCCCCCCTCCAAATGAAGTAGATTACACCGGCGTTTCCCTCACAAAAAGGCTGCTCCCTGCAGTTTTATTTCCAGTCTTTGACCTGTATGTCATTCCTGCTCTCCCTGCATGATATTCTCTGTTTTCATAGGTACTGCCTTCTTATTCTCCCAAATGAAGTAGTAAATGCTTTCATCCCTTCTACCCCACATCTATTTCTATTATTTCTATTTTAAAATGGTGTGGGATGATTTTTTAAAGATAATATCATGTATATATTTACATATATACCATGTCTATATATACATGCAACTAAGCATATATGTATATGGTATATATATATTTAAATATATTAAAAACATGTCATCTTATCTAGTTCTTTCATGTATTCTTCTAATTTTTCACAGGAAGTTGATTTCTATGTTCCCAAAACACGATCAATCACCTTTCCAGATGTCCTGAAGTACTACTGTTGAAGAAGAAAACAAAACAAGTTTTACTAGCATAATCCAAAGGGAATTCATTTGCAATCTTTCTCTGAGTGTCCCTACATACGTGACACATAGAAAACAATATTTTTCTAATGGTGACATGTGCCATTTTGTCATGACTGATGGAAAAATGTGGCTCATAAGCCAACCCACAAACACTTCAACATCTCAGTCTTCACCTGCAACATTTCAGTTTCTCTGTACGTGGAACCATTATCAGTTCCGGAGAGTACAACAGCCTAGCTGAGGCTGAAGAGAAGCAGCAGCTGGAACCAAACACAAGCAGGACTCCACTCTACTCACACAGGCATCCAAAGCCAAGTTAGATAGGTGATTTTGCAGTTTTGGAGGGAGGCAGATAATGATGAGCTGCGTTCCCACAGGCAACAGATGTTGAGTGCTCTGGTCCTTGGCTGAACATCAGCAAGAAGTAGGAAATGCCAGAGGAAAGGAGTGAAGGTTGCCTAGGGGTATGAGGTGACCACACCTGGGGGTACTTAGTAAATCTGAGTTTAGGATGTGGCAGATGAAGGCTTAAAACTAGTTTACAGTCATGCAGAAGAAAAAAAGTAGAGGAAGAAATATGAGTTAATAAGAAAGTAGGAATTCATGGTCGGTTTTGAGCAGCTGATTCCACAGTGACCAAAAAAAAANAAAAAAAAAAAAAAAAAAAAAAAAAAAAAACAAGAAATAGAGTGATGTAGCATTTGAATGAGATTTCTGTAGATAAACTGAAGGAAAAAATAAATTTGCTAGGTAGAAGGTTGTGCTGAAACCTCATTTGTGTTTCTATTTCTTAGGTCCTTTCCTGGTGCTAGACGGAGCAACTCATTCTGTGATCCTTTACCGTCATCTTGTGATTATTTTTCCAACTATTTCACTTACTGTGGGTCATCTGGCAAAGCAGAAAACATTTTATAATTGATTCATCTTCACAGTCCATGGTGCCACCTGAGGACAGCAGCACAGGCCTCGTGCCCAAAGCAGTAGGCTGTCCCAGAGGACGCAAGCAGTTACAGCTGCTGAAACAGGTCAACACTCCGACTGAAGGGCTGCTGCCCCATGATGCTCTGTAAAAGGACCTAGGAAACTCAGGTGTGTTGAAACTTAATCCCTATGAGATGCATCCAGCTACAGCTAATAATGGCCAATTATTCGAGCTACAATGTATTATTACATTATTACATTACCTGGAAGCTTTAAATAATACAAGGTATTATTTCTAGTGGGCTGTTTTCCATGCTCTTAAAGTTTTCTAATCTCCTTTTCACTAAATCCCTTTCTAAATAATTACTAAAGAGAGAGAGTGGTACTGGGTAGAGCAGGATTAAAATACTGATATTTTCAATGAGCTGACACTCAGGAAAAGGAAGGTATCTCACAAACATAAAAGTCACTTAGGCTTAGGCTTACATCTGCTGATAGGATTAAAAAGAACTTGACAACTTGCCAATGTTTCATCTAGGGCTTTCCTCCCCAACACACTTGCCTGGACAAGCACATAACATAAGAAACTGCAGAAACCTATTGAAGAAATTCAAGATTACTCCAGGTTTGAAGTTTTAGAAGGAATCCTTGACTGGGGAGAGAGTTAGAGTCATGGACTTTGCATATAGAAAACAATGAGACTCATCTGTCATGGGTAAAGCTTTGAGGCATGGGGAAAACTTATTGTTCAAGGAGACTATCTTTAAGCAGTTGTTTCATCATTCCTAGAGCATAACAGTCCAAATACTGTTTCCCACACTCTCACAAGACATGAGCAGTTGGCCCTTGAGAATATATCTGGAAAAACATGTGCAGTTCCAGTATCTGCTGGAAGTCTTACATGTGCAGGCAGGGCTGGCTGATAAAAGTCTCACACTTTCCAGCATATATTATTTTTTTCTATGGAAATGAAATTCTTTCAAAATCCAGAGGGTGTCTTGCTAAAAAACTCAATTCAAGTGATGCGCCA
Organism: Alectura lathami; assembly: GCA_013399715.1. NCBI lineage: Eukaryota > Metazoa > Chordata > Aves > Galliformes > Megapodiidae > Alectura > Alectura lathami. The sequence continues at coordinate 334,816 of VXAV01007411.1, read as the reverse complement.
AAGCCCTGAAAGGAATTGTTAATGAAAATAGCCTGTGACTTCACCTTTGGTGAGGGCAATTGTGCTCTTAAAGTCTTGTCACTGATAAGCAGACTCATAAGAAAAAAAAAAAAAAAAAAAAGGAAAAGAGGAAAAAGGAAAATGAAGAGGAAGAGGGAAAGGGAAAGGACTCTACTACTTATCTTCTCTAGCAACACAAGGTTTATCATCCTATTAGCAGCATTAGAGCAATGAGATCACATCACAGAAAGGAGATGTGCAATTCTGTTATAGAACAGGTGCTGATGCTTTCTGCTGTTCAGTTATTTTCCCTCAATATCAGTTATTCTGATGTATTTACTTATACACCATGTGCCTAGTCAGAGCTATGGGTGATGGACTAATATCAGCTCTTCACTAATATCAGTTGTATGATGCCACCAGCTAAATGGAGCCCTCAGGAGACTGATAATATTTGTTGATCCAAAACTATGAAAACACCAAAGAGAGTGGCAAGATTTGTAAGGACAGTAACAGAATTTATAAACCAGACAATGCTTAGGGAAAAAAATGGACAAGTATCTGAGCACTTCACCTCTTCTAGGGTCTTCTTTTATGCACACAGGACTGGCAGTACTTCATCCCTGGGGGCTACTGACCATAAAACAAGACACATGCAGTCATCCTTTGCCTAAAATCACCCAGACAGCAGTCTCATATCTTTCAGAGATTTGCTGTCTGGTCATTGAGCGTGCGTAGTATTGCCATAGTGCTCATGACCCTGGTCATTTGTCCCCTCCTAGCCTGCCCAGGTCACACTCACTGTGAATGGTGACTAGCTCCCATCACAATCTCCTCCTGCAGCCTCTGCTGTGGATTGAGGTCTTCAGACAGGCACCAGCTGCAGAGGCAGGTCTGGTGGGTGGGTAGCAGAGCAGGTGGCGTGTCCCACCCTCAGGGCCTGTAATCTCAGGCACTCATTATCCTGGAAGCTTTAAAGTTAGTAGTGACATAGCAACACTTTTCTGATATCATCAACATATCATTAACATTTAAAAGTTTCTCACCTTCCTACATTGTGCATGTATAAGCATACACAAAAAGCTTGGTGGTGATTTGAAAAACACATCCAAGCCTCTTCAGTCTTAGTCTTCTCTTCCTGCATGAAAAATAAAACTACAGAGGTTAAGGTCCCTGATTTTGTCCAGTGAAGGGATGTGGATACCTGCATTTCATAGGCAAACTGGCAGCCTTTCAGCCAGCAGAAGAAAATAAAACCTAAACTAAAATTTTCTTGTTTCTTGCGTTCTCACCTCTGTCACTAACCCCACAAACGATATTCCTTTAAAATAATAATAAAAAAACCAAAATGATATATATTGAATGATATAGCTTGGTTTCTTCCCATTTGCCTCTGGGCCCTCAGATTGCTCTGAATTTCTCTGTATTTAGAAAAGCGAGAAACATAATTTTGATGCTATTGCAATTTCTTGGCTCATAACACTGCATTTTGAAAAAAAAAAAAAGCCCACAGGGAAAAAAAAAAAAAAAAAAGGCCACAAAGTATATGAAATACTCTGCAACTTGAGATAAGCACACAGTGTTAGCAGTGCTGCAGCCATAAAAAAGGCTGCTGCTCATTATGAAGCCCAGTGATGACGGCAGATTAATGGCTTAGGCAGGAAAAAAAGTTCTGCTTTGTCTTGGTAAATATCATGCATGTTACTGTCAAACTGATATACAGCAAGAAGCAGCAAAACCAAAGGAAAATCACTAGAGAAAGAGCCCAGCTCGCTGTGGACAAACATTTTATAATACAGAGATGAGCAAAGAAAGGCTTCTACGAACAGTGTAAACAGCAGCCATCATGGTATGTGATGTCCACCCAGAGCATAAAGGACTGAAAGAAAACTTGGGTGTAATCACACCTTTGGAAGTTATTGATGCCAGCTTGTTTTATAAGTACCTGAAACTGCCTAAACTATGGAGGACACTCCCATAAACTCTACCTTCATCTGACGCACTAATACTATTCATCACACTCAGCAACACCACTTGTAATACGTCAGGAGCAACAGTTTTAACAGCCTTTTAGGAGATTCTTTTTCTAAAAACAACAAAGGCACAAAGATCTTACCCAGTAATCTTTTACCATCCCTTTTGGCCCCAAAATATGGCTCATACACAGTAGAACATTGTCAAAACAAAGACTTGGCTTTGCAGCTAGGTGATTTGTCTGAAAAGGAGAGGTTGGTGTCCCTCATTAGAGGTAGAAAATAATTCAGCCCGGGTTTCCCCTTTCAGATTATTCCAGTTATGGAGATATTTGGTAACAGATTCCTCATGAGCTGACTGCAGGAGAAGACTGGTCTGTAGCCGGATGACTGAGACATTCCCTGCCCTGGGCAAAATCAGTTGAATCTGGACTGCATGGAGCTCCTTCCACTCCCTGCCTACTTTGAATTCCTTCCAGCCACGCTTATAGAGAAGGCAAATTGTACTCTAGACAACTGGGGTCAGGGTCCCTGGAGCCTGCAGGGCCATGCACTGGTCACTCTGTCAAGGTGCTGTACCCATATTTCCATGTATTTCTGCTCCTACTTGTCGGCTTAGGTATTTCTCCATGTGTTCATTGGGCATCCTCAAACAGCACACCAGCTGCAAAACCCAGCTCTGCCAGAATACTTGTAAAATTCCAGTTTTGAGAGTTTTTCAAGAGGTCAAAATATGGTTATTTTTACAGAAACCACCTTTCATTTCTTTCCTGGATTTCATAACAGGTAGTGGCTGGTTGCATTGTGAAATGCCTGGGCTGGGCCGCTTGCATTTTGCTGCAAACACGGCTGCGTGTGGAGGGAGCATGTCCAAACGCTGAGATCACAAATCAGCAGGTCTTGTTTTAACAAGCCAGCTGAATTCATTACAGGCTTTTTGCTGAGTGTGCAAGCAGCAGCAAAGGAGAAGACTCTCAGCTGGCGTAACTGCTCCTGGCTCTCCTCCAGCGGCTCATGTCTGACAGCTCAGGATGATTTTAAGCCGCTAGATTGAAATCTGCAGATGAATGGGACACATTTATCCCTCTTGATGAATGTCTAATAATAATTTTTCCCACGTTGTTGGTGAAAAGACAAATCACTGCATCCGGTGCAGTGTGCCTCTTAAATATGAGGCCTTTGTATACCTGGCCTTAGTTCTATCATTTTGTTAGAAGCTTAATTAACTTAATAATTAATATTTAAGGTCCTGTTAGCGTTGTCAGCAATGCTGTCAGGCTCTCATCTGCTGCAGTAATGAGAAGCCTACTATTATTATCAGTTACTGAAAATATTTATACAGCTTCCAGCTCTGCTGCAACGCTAAGATTAATAAAAGATTCTGTTTCCAACATCTAAATGCCCATATGTCTATCACTTCAGAAAAAGTTTTGGGTATTTCCATATTTTCCATATTTTCTCTGCTTTATATATTCAGACACAGCCCCAAGGAACTTCCCTTCTCCTGAGACAGAGCAGCAAAGAAGAACCTACTCAAGGTCTTAGTGTTGTATTTTCTGCTGGTATCTCCTGTCATATCTGCATCTCTTTTGTATCTTATCACATAAGTACAGACAACATGGCTGGAAGGAACTTTGAGAGGTCATTGTCCCTGAAGGGACAATCACTAATGCCTCATTGCTGATGGATATCTGCATAACCTGCTCCTGGCAGCTTGCACAAATAGATATTTTGAAATCTCTCTAAGTCTTTTTTGTAAAGAGAATTAGTACTTGTTTCTGCAGTTTAAGTCTAATTTTCTCATCACCAGATACTATTTATTTCCTTTTTTTTTTTTTATTTTTAAATCAGCTATATGAGAATTTTAAATAGAACTAATTAACCTCTCAGTTTTCTCATCTCTGTTTAACTTTCCTCTGCAGCTGAAGCAGCTTCCCAAGTATCTTCCATATACCTGATCCTTCCTATTGCCTTTTTCTGAACTTCCACGGACAAACACCTAGAGATAGGCTTCTCTAATTTGCTTCTTTTTCATTGTTGTCAATGCTTAACACACTATTCAGTAATGAATAGCAGTAAGTTCTTCAGCGCATCCCTGCAGCAAGACCTTTTGCAATAACAAGTTTAAAATACAATTTTATTCTGAGATGTATGACGATAATCCTTGTCTTTGGCTTTGTTTCCTTAGTCATCCTTCTGCCAAGAGTACAACATCTGTGCACAAGCAGCTCCAAAATACTCCATGTGCAAACCTGTGTGGGACAGGCAGCCACCTCCTCGTGGTGCCCCATCAGTACATTTCCACCTGCCTGCTGATGGAGCACATCATCTGAACCCTGTTACAGGGTGAACAGGCGAATGTCCACAGAGAACATGCTCAAACACTGCCTGCAACATTTTATCCCATGATCAGAACATTTCCTCTTGTCACCAAAAAACAAAGTGGAGGTTTGTGCTGGCTCCATGCCTCTTCTCCTGACACTTGTGATGCACTCAGTGATGGCTAAGGTAAGGTGAGCCCTTAACTACATCAATTGTGATTTCCGGATGGAGATCACTGATGAGCGGTATCCCTCAGGAGTCGGTTCTGGGACCGATATTCTTCCATGTCTTCATCAATGACACGGACAGTGGGATCAAGTGCACCCGCAGCAAGTTTGCAGACGACACCAAGCTGAGTGGTGCGGTGAGGTCAATATGCTTGAGGGACAGGATGCCATCCAGAGAGACCTAGACAGGCTGGAGCAGTGGGTGCAGGAGAACCTCATGAGTTTCAACAAAGCAAAAAGCAAGGTTTTGCACCTGGGTCGTGACAATGCCAGCTATCAATACAAGCTGTAGGATGCAAGGATTGAGCAGAGCCCTGCCAAAAGGGACTCGGGGGTACTGGTGGATGGCAAGCTGGACACAAGACAGCAGTGTGCCCTCGCAGCCCACAAAGCCAGCTGCATCCTGGGCTGCATCCAAAGAAGAGTGGCCAGCAGGGCAAGGGAGGTGATCCTGCCCCTCTGCTCTGTGCTGCTGAGACCCCACCTGGTGTGCTGCGTCCAGATGGGGAGTCCTCAGTACAGGAGGGACATGGACCTGTTGGAGCGTGTCCAGAGGAGGGCCACAGAAATGACCCAAGGGATGGAACACCTCCCCTCTGAGGACAGGCTGAGAGAGTTGGGGCTGTTCAGTCTGGAGAAGAGAAGGCTCCGGGGAGACCTGACAGCAGCCTTTTAATGTCTAAAGCAGGGCTACAAGAAAGAAGGGGACAGACTCTTTAGCAGGGTCTGTTGCGATAGGACTAGGGGAAATGGTTTCAAATTGAGAGAGGGGAGATTTAGACTGGATATAAAGTTTTTTACAATCAGGGTGGTGAAGCACTGGAACTGGTTGCCAAAGATGTGGCAGATGCCCCATCCCTGGAGACCTTCAAGGTCAGGCTGGACAGGGCTCTGAGCAACCTGATCCAGCTGTAGATGCCACTGTTCACTGCAGGGGAGTTGGACTAGATGGCCTTTAAATGTCCCTTCCAGCTCGGATGATTCTATGATTCTGTGAATCACCTGGGAGGAACACTAAGAGCATCCCCAAGATCTGTATCACACTCAGCTCCCTGAAAACATCTTCTTATCTTCTGCTTTCCTCTGACTAGCCTGGCAGCTTCCACTGATGAGAACTCAGCAAATGTGTTCATGTTTTCCAATGTGCCTTTCTGCTGCCTGGACACAGGCAGGTTTTAGATGCTGCTTTTAGTAAATAAACTTTTATGAAGTGTGAAGCTACAGGTGACATGATAGCTTTGGATCTAGCACTGCAAACAAGATCAAGAGGCTACTGTGCACACACCATGTGAAGCAATCATTACAGACAGAGGTGTCTGAATCACAGGAAATTATGGCTGGAAGGGGCTTCCGCAGATCAGCCCTTCTACCTCCCACCCAAACGCTGGATAAACTCTATGACTCTCCTGGCAGATACCGGTCTGCTCTTTTGTTAAGTTTCCAGTGGTGAAGCCTTTCACAGATTTCCTGAGGCAATTTGTTGCCTTGACTGTACTCATTAATTTTCTTAATGTATAGTTTAGGCAGGACTAAGTCATAACTCATCTTCAGACAAGAAAGCAGTATGATGTAGTAGAACAGCTAGAGAGTACACACAGAAATACCAGGAAGGAGCTCAACCAGAGAGATCTGTGTGGATACGTACGTGGGTCTGACCATGGCAGTAGTGAACTAGTCAGGGAGCTATGTAAATTGGGCTGCTGGAAGTGCTTAGGTGTGATGTTTTTCCTCAGTTTCTCCCTCCCTGGGGCCTAGGTGTCAGTCAGTGCTAGGAAGCAATGCTTCCCTCCATGCATGCTTCACAGCCCAGAGCCTTTGCCTGCAACCTCTCCTACAGAAGCAGATGTAGGGCTTGCTCCCTTTCTTCCACATGTGCTGCAAGGAGGAACAAACTGCATGCATCACCCGGTTGGGGAGTACTGGTGCAAGATGAGGAAGATTGGGTTCAAAGACCACTTTTGCCTGAGGAGACAAGGCTCACAGCTTGCACCAAGGTGCCTTGTCCACAGGCTGCTCATGGTCTTTGCCTGTTGCAAAGTCCTACTTGGTTTAAAAAGGCCAAGGTTTTCATAACATCTTGCATCCCACATGACATCCTGGTCACAAAATCAGAAAAGCACGGGTTTGATGGATGGACCACTCGCTGGATAAAGAACTGGTTGGATGGTCACACCCAGAGAGCTTCAGTCAATGGCTCAATGTCAAAATGGAGACCGGTGTTGAGTGGAGTCCCTCAGGGATCAGTACTGGGACCAGTGCTGTTTAACATCTTTGTCGGCAACACGGACAGTGGAATCGAGTGCACCCTCAGAAAGTTTGTGGACGACACCAAGCTGTGTGGTGCTGTTGACATGCTAGAGGGAAGGATGCCATCCAGAGGGACCTGGACAGGCTCGGGAGGTGGGCCCTTGCCAACCTCATGAAGTTCAACAAGGCCAAGTGTAAGGTCCTGCACCTGGGTCAGGGCAATCCCAAGCACAAATACAGGTTGGGAGGAGAATGGCTGGAGAGCAGCTCTGAGGAGAAGGATTTGGGGGTGTCGGTTGATGAAAAACTCAACATAAGCTGACAATGTGCGCTTGAAGCCCAGAAGGCCAACTGCATCCAGGGCTGCATCAAGAGAAGAGTGACCAGCAGGGCGAGTGAGGTGATCCCTCCCCTCTACTCTGCACTGGTGAGACCCCCCCCGGAGTGCTGCGTCCAGTTCTGGGGCCCCCAACACAAGAAGGACATCGAGCTGTTGGAGGGAGTCCAGAGGAGGGCCACAAAGATGATCATAGGGCTGGAGCACCTCCCCTATGGGGACAGGCTGAGAGAGTTGGGGTTGTTCAGCCTGGAAAAGAGAAGGCTCTGGGAGGACCTGACAGCGGCCTTCCAGTACCTGAAGGGGGCCTACAGGAGAGCTGGGGAGGGACTCTTTAGAAGGGCATGTAGAGATAGGACGAGAGGTAATGTCTTTAAACAGGAAGAGGGTAGATTTAGACTAGATAGTAAGAAGATGAAATTCTTTCCTGTGAGGGTGGTGAGACACTGGAACAGGTTGCCCAGAGAGGTTGTGGATGCCCCCTCCCTGGAAGTGTTCAAGGCCAGACTGGATGGGGCTCTGAGCAACGTGGTCTAGTGGGAGGTTTCCCTGCCCATGGCAGGGGAGTTGGAACTAGGTGATCTTTAAGGTCCCTTTCATATCAGTTCTTTAATTCTATGATTCTATTACACTGGAAAGCAAGACTGTGATTTTCAACCTTGCAATTAGATGCCTTCAATGGAGCTTGGAACAGTGGGTTTGGGCCTGGCAAGCAGGACTACATCAACATTTTATGCAATATTTGTTTCATGCAGAATGCATACACAAACTCTGGCTCAAAGGGCAAGCATCACTCTCAACCCCAACCACCACTCTCAGGAAGCATGCACCCTTCCAGTGACTCACTGAACATTTCACTTTTCCACACAGTGGAACAAGTTCAGCAGGTGAAACAGAGCCTACCCTGCCCTCGGTTACACACCCCTTGGGAGGTGAGTAACAGCTGTCTGCGTCCTTTCCCACAAATAAACGAACCCTATATCCCACCTCTTTGCAGCTATCTAATCCTGTAAGACTGCTTCTTGGTGGCTATGTAACTCCACAGGCCACTTCTGGGTCCTCTCATGCCAGAAACCCCCATTTCTTCAGGGTAAAGGACTAATCAGCAAAGATCCAGAGGATCGCAAGTTTCAAAACCTCTCCATGAAATTCAAGAAATCTACAGATCTGAAAACTTCCCATGCTCCGCTGTAGTGAGCTAACTCCCAAACTAAACTTAGTAATGTGCAAAGGGGTGTTGACTGCTTTTAACATTGTTATTCAGTGTCTTAGAGAATGGGACACCAATTAATTAACATAACCTTCTTGCTATTATTCATCAAAGAATTTTTGTCTAATTATTGTAATTTACTACAAACTTTTCCCCAGGGACTTTCAGCCTGTGGTATTGCTAGGTGTGTTGAATAAGGTTAGGATACACTTTTCTAACTCAGCCATTCAGGAGTATCTTAGTGTCTAATTCCCACAGATTTTTTTTATCTCTTTTGTTTTAATCTCAGATGTGGTTAAGTGAATTCTGGAAAATTAATTAACAACTAGTAGAGAGAAAAATTAGATTGAAGCACCTTGCTTGAATGTTGTAAGAAGAATTCCCAATTAAAAGGAGAAGAAAAAGGGCAAGAAGAAAAACAAAATAGTACACCTCAAGAAGGTAGATTTGGGTAAATTCAGGAAATGCTTGAATAATATTTCAGTGGAAGCAAACGAGAAGGAAGGGTAAGTTAAAGAGAATGGCTCTCATTCAAGAAAGAACAATATGAAGAACTGGTACAGAGAAATTCGGAGTGCAGAGCTAAGGCAGGAGGACATAGAGGCCAGGCTGCCTCTCTGTAAGTATGTCACTGTCTCCAAATGCACAAGGAAAAAGAACAAAAGGGAAAGGAGGTCATACTCATAATTAAGGGGAAAGAAGAACAGCATGAGCAATGAGGGATAGAATCCAAAAGGCCAAGGTGTAAAACAAGATGCAACACGAATTTTGGCTTTAAACAGGCTTACTAAGGGAAGAGTCAGGTAAGAGGAAAGCCTCTGCCTCACTACATATCTTGATGTAGAGAAGGATGAAATACTCAGTTCTTTCTTTTGCTCGACCTTCTCTGAAAAGTTCAATGATGAGCAAATCTATAATAATTAAAATCTGACACAAAAAAGTATAAGATTTCAGCCAAGAATGGGGAGGTCTTGGAAGGCAAACTTTTTAGATGCTTAGTGTTTTAGCACAGCTGATAAATTGCCAGGTATATCTGAAGTCAGGCTGAAACAATCTTGGTGGTGAATGTACAGGAGATGAGCAGGAGCCCAGGGTAAGTGCCCCCTAACACCTGTCCTTGGGAGAGAGGGGAGAACTGAAAAGAAATAGGGAGCAACAGGCCTTACTGACAGATGTCAAAAAACAAATTGTAGGAATTCAGATTATGAAAAATAAATGATGATACTTGCCGACGCAGAAGTCAAAAACAAATTATGCCAATTATACTACATATATATATACATATTTAACAGTAGGGTAATTTGTCTTATACTTAAGGAAGAAGTATTATGCTACCTGTCCTGAAAGCAGGTTATGACACTTCGGATACTCTTTGGCTACTCTTACAAGGATGTTAAGGAAACAGAGGTAGGATGAAATTAGTATGGAAGTACAGAGAAATACACATCTGTCCACAATTTGTTGTCAAAATTGAAAAAATGAGGTTCCTGTAAGGCCTTTACTTAGGTTCAACTCTGTTAAGTTTTCTACTTGACGTAAGAATGATTTTTTTACATGCTCATAGTAGATGGAACAAGAAGTAAAGACCTTAAGTTTCAGCAATATTCCTTTTAGACACTATTAAAAACTTATCTAACTGTAAGTAGCACAAGGAGAAGGAGACAACTGTAGAGTTTCCATCACTGGTGGTCTGTAATAACAGGCTAAACAAACATCTGCCAGGGATGAAAAAACTGTAGTTGACCCTGCCTTGAAACAGAGATTTATGTTAGGTCTCTTCTCTCTCTCGCTCTCTCTTTTTTTTTTTTTTTTTCTTCTGTGATTAAAGGTATTCAAAGAAAAAAAAAATCTTTACTGCAAATGAAATAAAATATCATTTTTCCTAACTTTAAAAAGAGAAGAAATCTCCCATTTGTTTCTGGAGTCAGGCATTCACATAGCTTTTAGAATCAAAGCTTCTATCACATCAAACTGATGTTTGTGAACAACACTATTTATCTAAACCATTTATCTTCATTTCTATCAGCCATAATCATAATTAAATTTCAACATTGCAGCTGTGGTTCATGTTAAAGCTTCTTGCTTTAGTCATTAGTGAATGATCAATGTCTGAATCAGGTAATTAAAGGATGCACATTCAGGCAGAGAACCATGCACAATATGTTTGTCGTGGGAGATTACTTGCTAAATAGAAATGCAGGGATTTATCAGGAGTAACAGCAGCAACACTGTGAAAATAATTCCAGTTTGAAAGAAAGAAAAGAGAAGGCTTCAGCAAACACAAATAACATCAGTGCTGTCTTCTTGGGTTCAGCACATGCATTGCTGCCCGCTGGGGTGAAGGGCTCCGCTACAAAACCCCTGAAGTATTGCATATTCCCAGGCATGTGCTTACTCTCCCTAAGTACACCCTGATGCCACTGGGAACACATGTGAACATAAAGGTAAACATAAGACACGATGTTTTTCTGGATGTACATGAAGCTAGAAAAAATCAGTAGCATCCCACTAACATGCAGGATTTTGTAGAAGGTTCAAGGCAGGGAAAACACACATCATCAGCGTTAATCACATGGGATGTCATCCACTAATGGTCTGTGAGACTACACTGCTCTCTTCACTCAGATCTGCAGTGTTGAGCAGATTGGTGTGCTGAGCACACAGCGACTCACAAGAGCAGCTGCATCTGAAGAAGCAACCAGTGGTCTGAATGTGTCCTCCAGAAGCTGGGGAAAACAGGATTTTTATCAGAGCCACTTGCTTCTCTCTGACGAAACGCTGGTTGGTCACTCCTGAGAGTGCAGGCTCAGTGAATCAGGCAGTGCTAAGCAGGAACATATACATGAATTATAGCTCCTCCAAACCATTTTTTAATTTTGATACATGTGGATATTGGCTAGGTAATACACATGTGTAATATAAGAATATGTGTACAGGGATTTTGGCTGAGTAACATAAAACATTTTCTCATGATGATATCAGGAGTCACCTCTGTGATTCATGAATCCATGACTTCCAGTTCCAGCATGAAATCTATGGAATTACACAAAGAACCTTCCTGACCTTACAGGTTTTCTCCTTTACTTACAGTAACCTAATTTGCTCAAACTGCATCAACTCCAATGTGATCTATTTGACAAAGTACCTGCTACATGTCTTTTGGGCCCACTTACAGAGCTGCTGTGAATGTGTCTGTTTTAAGAAATCAGTGAACTGTAAGCTGAAAAGAAATGAAACCAAGCACAACTTGCTGCACAGAGCTTCACTTTACCTAATGTCTTCCCTGTAGCAGAAGCCTGTTACAAAACATGATCTCTACCGTTAGCTTCCAAGATCTCTGCTGCCATAAAACAGCTCTCACTCACATGCCCCTCTCAAAAATAAGTGCACACTGTCCTTAACGGTACTTCAGTCTGAGTTCATTAAGTTCATGTTGCCTCTGAACTCACTGACAAGGATATTACAAAAGGCAGGTGGAGTGGATTGCAGGAAGTCAGCTGCTGTGGTGGGTTTGGAAATGGTAAGGACAAATTTTCACAGGCTGTAATGGAAGGGTCACATATCTGGGACACTGCCTCCACGTGTCATCTTGCATATCCCAGAATATAGGAAGCAAGCAGTGAAGAAAAGCCTTCAAATGAAATAAATTTTTAAACAGTGCACAGGTAAAAATGAACACAGCAGAAATTTTTTGTGTAATTGATACAACACAATCTGCTCTCCAAGACAATGTAGGCTACAGGAAAGCCTAATATTAATCTGCACACAATATTATTTAGTTTTTGAGTCTTCTTTTCATAATCCAAATAACATTGTTAATGTAATTACAAATCTCCCTTATCTTCTTTGGTACCTACATTATCTCAATAGCTCTTATTTGGTTTGAGAGTTTTTTACTGTATCTGATGCCACCTATAGAAAATCATTAGCCTCTTTATAGGTTAACACCATAAATGAGTCTTTCCCACTTTCTCATATTCTATTCTTTATGCAGATGGTGCCCTTTCTTGTGAAGACAAGTGCAATGTAATAGCTTTAAATGTGAAAAAATATGAAAAACTGTCATACAATCAGTTTCCCTAGCTTTTCTGCTAAATAAAGAATATTCTTTTAATAGATATAAATGTATCTAATAAAATTAAAAAAAAAAACTCAAAAACTTTTCCATATCGGTGCCATGTTCTTCATTCTTAGCCAAATCTAACAACCAACATACAGTCACACTGATAATAAGTGATTCTGCAGAGGACAAAGGCTCACAAATAATTTTTGTTCACTGTGGCCACTGTCTTCCAGAGAGCACTCTCTAAATCTTTGTTCTGGATTACAATCATAAGGCCACACTTCATGGGGTTCCACATGGGTATAGCCCTCACCTGAGCAGAGCTTTGTGCAAAGTTGGAAGCAACCGGTTTTAGTGTTCATTCTCCATGGAATTCACTCAAACTTGTTACCACAGAATACAAGCTAAATAAAAAACACCTAAGAGATTTCATAGAGGCAGCCTGTTAAGTGCACGTGTGCATGCTCAGGTAGTTGAACACTTGCTGGAATCAGGGAACACTTTCTCCAGTTCAATATGTACAAATGGCTCTGCTGGATCAGACTGTAGACCTGACACTGTACTGCTCAAGTGAATGGAAAATATCCCATTAAGTCAGGATTATTCCAGAAATGATTTCACATGGATTCTCACTGAACATGCAGCCATAAGAGGTTGGAGAAATAGGAGGGAAAAAAAACAAACAAACAAACAAAAAAAAAAAACAACTCCAACCTCTGAAACAAGTCTGTATCTTGCATTACATGTGTGCCACCGGGAAATCATAGAATCATAGAATGGCTTGGGTTGGAAGGGACCTCAGAGATCATCTAGTTCCAGCCCCCCTGCCGTGGACAGGGCTGCCAGCCACTAGCTCACTAGATCAAACTGCCCAGGAACCCATCCAGCCTGGCCTTGAACACAGCCAGGGATGGGGCAGCCACAGCTTCTCTGGGCAGCCTGTGCCAGCGCCTCACCACTCTCTCAGGGAAGAATTTCTTCCTGATGTCCAACCTAAACCTCCCCTCTTTCAGTTTTAGCCCATTCCCCCTTGTCCTATCATTATCCACCCGTGTAAAAAGTCGGTCCCCCTCCTGCCTGTAGGCTCCTTTCAAGTATTGGAAGGCTGCAATGAGGTCTCCCCGGAGCCTTCTCTGTTCCAAGCTGAACAGTCCCAACTCCCTCAACCTTTCCTCACAGGAGAGGTGCTCCAGCCCTCTGATCATTTTGGTGGCCCTCCTCTGGACCCACTCCAACAGCTCCACATCCCTTCTGTACTGGGCAATGTTGGCTTTTGTACTGCATATTTGCTCTGTATGTTATATTTTCATTTCCCTGGAAGTGAAGGGAAAGAACTCTGTCGTGGCTTCTCAGTTCTCATGAAAAATAACTCTAAACTTTCACTTAGTATCTGTTTTCTAGGAGTGAAGATAACAGTGTGACATCTAGGTGTCAAGATAATGGCGTGATGTTGAGTATTGGCTACAGCACAACCAAACGTGGTGATGTGAGGGCCCCTGCTGGCACAGGACATCCAGAACGGCCACGAATAGAAGGAGCTGAAGCATCTCTAGCACAGCAAAATATAGGTGCCTAAGTCTCCAAATTACCCTACAGATCCCCGTGGAGCTGCAGGCTCCCACTAAGGCACCTAATCTCTCTTACTACTTCATTATTTGTCTTGAGAATTCCCCAGGTGCCCAGGAAGTACTTGGCAAATGCCCAGAACTACCTAGTACTGTCATTACTGAATGCCTTGGACAACACAGTTTGGAAAATATTTTACCTGCAAATCTGCCTGAGAATGAAAATCAGACTGAGCCTCTAGAGAAACTGGAAATTCTCACAGCATACTCATGGGGTGGCACCAGCAGCGGTCTCTACAGAAAATACAGTTGTGGTCAACACCTTTTGCAGTTTAAAATTTGGGCAGTACATTTATGGTCCTTTTTTGCACTTAATTGAAAATGTCTGACCCTGAAGGGGGGAGAGGAAGGTACCCCAGCACTCCAATGAAGAGGACACTTACCTGAGAGAGAGAGGGTGGCTGTGATTTCTGCTCTCTACTTCCCTCTTTTTTTTTTGCACTTTGAATTTTTTTTTTTTTTTTTTTTTTCATTTGAAATGCATAGTCATTGTTGGACTAGGAGCTGGAACCAAAGACTCTATTTCATGTGCAGGTGTGCAGCTTAACCAGCCAACTGCAACCCTACAGTCTCTTTTGCTCTCTAGTTCAATGTGTATCAAATTATTCTCCGGTAGGTAGGAGACCCTCCAGGAATGGAGCCTTGAGTCCCTTCAAGAAAGGAGACAAATGTGGCCTCCCACAAGCTGTGAGGGCACTCTGCCTCCTGCACCAGGTACTCAGCTTTGGCTCTGCTTCAACAGTTTCTGCCTCAATACTACAATAAGAACAGGAGAACACCCCCCACAACACCCCTCACGCCCCTAGCTATCCACCATTTTCAGTTCAGGAACTTCCTGAGCAAGATGTGATTTATTTGTATTTAATAACTCCCAGTGAATTTCACTTCACTGGTGACTTCAGCCTACTCAACATCATTTTTGAGGGCTGGTTTTACATTTCTGCTAGGAATAGGATTCAAGACATATTGTTCAGCTTTGTCTAATGATTAATTTTAAGAATTTCCATCTGAACAGAGCCCTGTTTTCAGGGGTCCCTGGTTGTCCATGTTCATTGCAAGGCAATCACCTCCCTACTCTGGATTCCCAAGGGGACATAATCAACAGGACTTCAGCTGAGGTACATGGATACACTCCTGTTGAAGACTACAATGAAAACTTCAGGAAGTAAAGGAAATAAATACTTGTAACAAGGCTGCTGAGCTGGAGGGACTAACTTGTGTGTAGAATGGGACTGACATTTCCTAAAACGTCAAGTATTAGGCTTAGCAGCTGGCAAGAACATAGAGGGCAGAAATACTTCTCACAGGCTCTACAAATTATTCATTTTCCACAACATTTCAATACTAATTAAAAAAAAAAAAAAAACACAGAATAAATTAGCTGAACAGGAGCACAGACTGGTGTACAATATTTTTTCTCTTAATTGATTTGTTTTTCAGCATCAGATAGGCAAATGACTGCTGATGGAAACCATTATTTCAGGGATTGCACTGCCTTTCAGTGAAAACAGCTATTAAGACGTAAGTGTCTACAGAACTAAAGCTTTTAACCTCCTCCTGTTGTGATAGTTTATCATGACGAATTCCATTTCAACATAGTGAGCTGAAAAGGTGCACAGCTAATACATTGCTAATTACACCTGAGTAAATATTGAAACAGAAACTTCTAAAAACATTATGCATTACTCTCTTTTAAACGTGTTTTGCTGGGGTACTGTTCAGAACAGTAATCACAATTTCAAGTATAATGACGCAGAAATAAAAGGAGTTTTATTATTTTTAGCTTTTGGTAGTGAGGTAAAAATAGTAACTATTTTTTAGCTGTTTGTCTACATGAGGTCAATTCTAGCAGCCAGTAATCTGGAGGGTTTTCGTCATTAATAATAAATAAAGTCATCTTACACGTGAGTTAACTTTTTGTTTGGAGAAAGTCATACAAAATAAAGAATCTCTACAGAGGCTTTCTATTTGGCTATATGAAAAACCTGTAGAGAACTCACCTTGACTGCTCACTGGGAGAGCTGGAAGAAAACTGCCTTTCTAAAACCAGAAAGGTTCACCAGAGAGGCTTATGCCAGGACCCCTTGCCCATTTTGCACCTACCTGCTGTTGTCAGCCTTCTCTGGCCAGCCCATCTCCTGCCCTCCTAAGATCACACCCCATGCATTCCCCAGGTGGTTCTTCATTCCTACATCAACACAACTCTTCAGCTGGGCTCTCTTTCTTTTTGTCCTCAGCCAAGATCCCCACTGCCAGAAACAGCTTTTGGATCTTTTCTCCAGAGAGGAATTTGGAGCTGAAGATAGCTGGAAGGAGAATGGACCTCTTGCATCACCACTGAGAGGTCACAGTGGAAGAAAGCTATATCATTCTGACCCCACACCAGAGTAACTTAGTCATTTTAAGTCACCCTGGCCTGTAGTGAGTTGTGGGCACTCCTGGACATCCCTTTCCTTTTGTTACTCACTGTTAGGGCACAGAGTGCCTCGGAGCCTGCCCAGTAGCCTGTGCAGATGTGCTTGGCAGTACTAACACTGAGCATATTTGGGATGGTGTGTTCCAGCTGGACACCGCCAGATGGATTGCTATAGGAAGGGCAGGAAAGCCTTGTCCAGAGAGTAACTGAGGCAATCCTTAACCAGCTGACATAAATTGTGACCCGTTAGTCTGTAATGCAATTGGCAATACTTTATCTTCCTGCCACAACCTTCCACAAATACAGAGAAACTTTTTCTAGCATGCAGCACATAGACCTGTGAGAGAATGAAATAAGGGATAAGTCACCTATGCACACTAGAATACGTTCTTAAAATTATAGTCTTGATACGCTGAGCAGTCTATTGATAATGCAGACATATCTGGTAAAGCTCCTTCAAATCACATTGCATTTGGAAGTATAATAGTTCTTCCTGGGCTTGTGTTCTCTTTGGAAAATAAATCAGTATAAACTCTAACGTGATGAAGAGCTGTTCATTTGTGTCTGGGTTTGTGGCCCAAGGGCTGTTTTATCTGCATACAAATTGATGCATGCATACTCTGACGATTATCTTGTACATTCAAAAAAGTCTTCTAAGTGCCATGCCCTAATTTATAACAACAAAAATCTAGGGGGAAAGAATGCTCCCTTAAATATAGTATAATCTAACATTTGGTACAGCTTCAGGAAGTCAAATAGCCTTTATTTTATTTTAGAATTCAGATTCAAGTTCTGTGATACATACCACAATCTTTCAAAACACTTACACTGAAAAGCATTGAAGGTTAATGCTGCTGACACAAGAGAAGTCCTGCTTCAAATTTCTTGTCAAGACTCACAGAGAACAAATCCTCAAGTATTCGAGGTATAATTCTTCTGAATAATTATGTTGTATTCAGCATTAATTAGGGTCAGAGAAAGGGGATGGAAGAGAGGAGAGGAAAGGGAACCTTGCCTGTAAAGGAGCCGTGGGCCTTGAGGTGTTTTCCAGGCTCTGGCTGCCATCTAGCGTTTACTCAGGCACGGTGAAGTGCAGCTTGTTGAGACTGCGTGCATCTCTTCAGACACTGAACTCCTTGTGTGTTCACAGAGGATAAATAGTGCAGATCCTTCCCTCCAAGGGACAGCAGAGGAGGAAGATTTAACACAGCAAGGGGAGGAAGAGCTTGTATGAGATTAGCTGCCTAGTATTCAAGGTAGCAACATTTCCTCTGAATTAACTGCTTTACGTGGTTATAATCATGGTTCCTACTGAGCTAAGGACAGACGTATAAAAACCTAAACTTTCATCTCCACTGCTCAGAAAGCAGGTAGGTTTCTGTTCTTCACTGCTGTTATTGCACAATCGTTATTGTTGTATTTGGGGCTTCTTGTCCTTCTACTTAAATGGGTGTACCAATGGCCTGATTCCTAACTGCAGCAACAGTGGTGCAGGAAAAAAAAATAAAATAAAAAAATCTCAGTGTAAAACCCTTGACAACAACCAACTGTGGACATCAATTGCAAACATGACACACAACGTACAGACTCAAGCTAACGTAGAAGTCATAGGTATAGGCAATAAGCTTCTGGAACAGGACAGACCATTATTTTTAGCATTTGAGTAACTTAAATTGTGGTAGGAAACAATTTCTGCTCTGCTGTGGAAGGATCTAACCCATCCTCCTCCAACAGGCAAGAGTTTGCAGCTCTTTAATTCAGTGACATGATGTGTCTCCAGCTGAGCACGCTCCTCAGTTTGTTTGCTGTGGATGTTGCACACAGCTTTGAAGCTTTTATTTGCCCTATTGTTGTAGCAGGCAGAGAGTGGGCACAGATGAAGACATTTCAGAAGCTCCCACGGATCTTTGGGAAGCCACGGATCTGTGCGTGAAGATGGTTAAACAGAAGAGGGACATGACAGACTGCATTTACTGCCACTTTTGGTGCAGCACAGGCAGTAAACCAGAGATGGAATGGATGATGCTGTCCTGGAGATGGCTGGCTCTGGCAGGGGCTCACCAACAATAACATTCTGATGACTGGAGCTTGCACAAAGCCATGCCAACTGCTGTAGAAAGTTGCCTGTCAGCAATCTAACAGCAGGATCAGACTTGTGAAGCAATTATGTCACCCACAAGTAATGGACAGAGCTGAATTAGCAGCTGGCTTTTAGAGGATGGGAAGAAGCTCATGAAAAGAGAGATCTCCTGTATTTAAATTGCTTTATACTGAGCTCACAGGCTGACATTTTGTGTCTAGTCAGAACATCTAATTCAGCCCTAGGCATTAGACTGCACAGAAACTCCTTGAAACCATAGCTTTTGGGTCACAGATCTTAGGAATAACAATATATATTTCATTTATTAGTGAAGGGGGAAAAAAAAAAAGGGCTCTTCAGAGCTGCTTAACAGGGCTGGACAAAGGCCCAAAGCCTCTTACCAGTTTGGCAATATTTCATGCTAGTAGAAGCTCTGAAGGATAAAATCTACTAGAACATCCTGCTTTGAAGAAGCAGAAAAGCCCTGCAGTTTGTCATAGAAAATTATCACAATCTATCCTCAAATCAACAAAAGGAGAGGGCTAGTGAACAGGGATGACAGCAAGGAGGCACTATTTTCTTTCTTGTACGTATCAGCCCTAAAAATCAGTCTTACTTATTCTGTTGTACTGATTGGTGTAGTCTTAGGCTAAAAAATGGTGTAACTGCTCTGAAGACCTTTGTTAAGAATGTAGGCTGTGCAGCAAGTGCTTAAATGGTGACGATTCAGAAAAAATTCTCAACTGGATGTATTTGCCAGGACTGTCCTTTATTTCTAGCTTTTCTTGGATTTTTTCTACTTGTTGCTCTAAAACGAAGAAACATGCATTTGCCAGATGAGCACTTGGTGCATAAGGAATTGGCTATATGGTCACATTCAAAGCTTTGTAGTCAACAGATCAGGGTCCAGGCAGAGATCAGTGACAAGAGCTGCCCCTCAGGTTATTGGTTGGTACTGGGACAGGTGCTATTTAGTGACTTTGTCAGTGACATAGACAGTTGGTGACTGCACCCTCAGCTGGAGGGAAGGGATGCGATCCAGAGGGACATTAACAGGCTTGGGAACCGGGCCTGTGTGAAGTTCAATAAAGTCAAGCGCAAGAGCAGTCTCAAGCGCAAATACAGGCCTGGTAATGGGTGGATAAAGAGCACCCCAGCAGAGAACTTGGGGCTGGTGGCAGCCCAAAAAGCCAGTTGTATCCTTGGTGGCATCAAAAGAAGCATAAGCATGACCAGAAGGTTGAGAAACGTGATTGTCTCTCTCTGCTCTGCTCTCATGAGACGACACCTGGAGTACTGAGTTCAGCTCTGGGGCCCCCAGCACAAGGAAGACATGCAGTTGCTGGAGCAGGTCCAGAGGAGGCCACAAAGATACTCAGAGGGCTGGAGCATCTCTCCTATGAAGGCAGGCTGAGGGAGCTGGGGTTGTTCAGCCTGGAGAAGTCTCCGGGGAGACCTCATTGTGGCCTTCCAATACCTAAAGAGGCCTACAGGAAAGGTGGGATAGGGACTCTTTACCAAGGAGGGTAGAGACAGGACAAGAAGTAACAGTTTTAAACTAAAAGAAGGTAGGTTTACATTAGATACGTGGAAGGAATTCTTCACTGTGAGGCTGGTGGAGCACTGGAACAGGTTGCCCAGAGAAGCTTTGGATATCCCCTCCCTGGCAGTATTCAAGGCCAGGCTGGATGGGGCTTTGGTCAGCCTGGTCTAGTGGGAAGCATCCCGACCCATGGCAGGATGATTGGAACTAGGTGATCTTTGAAGTCCCTTCCCCAGCCCAAACCATTCTATGATCCTATACATGGTAACTGGTTTTCTCTTTTTCTGATTGTTCTCATATGAACTGGTCAGCAGGGTGAGATTCCTGCCTTGTTCAAGAAAATGAAATGTGTGTTACGTAACGGTAGGGCTCTGCTCAAGAGCCTGGTGCGGGCTTGGGAAAATAATAGTGAGGTTTGTTCTCATCCTGATCACGAGGAGTATAGACAGTGATGTGCAGCTCCTTCAGCTGATGCTCACATACTGCCATATTATGCTAGTCTGGAGAAGAGGAGGCTCAGGGGAGACCTTATTGCTCTCTGCAACTGCCTGAAAGGAGGCTGTAGCGAGGTGGGATTTGAACTCTTCTCCCAGGTAACAGTGATAGGACGAGAGGTCACGGCCTCAAACTGTGCCAGGAGAGGTTCAGGTTAGACATTAAGAAAAATTTCTTCTCTGAGAATGGTCGGGCATTGAAACAGGCTGCCCAGGGAGGTGGTGGAGTCTCCGTCCCTGGAGGTGTTCAAGAAATGCGCAGATGTGGCACTGAGGGACATTGTTCAGTGGGCATGGTGGTGTTAGGTTGATAGTTAGACTAGATGATCTTAGAGGTCTTTTCCAACCTTTATCATTCTATGATATCTATATCTTGTAAATATACAACTTCATATGAAATTACATTTTTTTTTTCACCAATTTTAAGATGATCATCTTTACCACTCCCTCTTTCAGAACAAAACAGGTGTTTTATTGTTTTGAACATTCAGGGACCATCTCATATATAATCTCTCAAAAGTATTTTGTTTACAGTGATCATGAGTATTTTGTTTACAGTGATCATGACTTCTCCATTTTACTACAACTTCTGTCAAAATTGCACACCAGAGAACTAAAAACTAAATGTGTCTAAACAACAGTTATATAGAAAGGACATCTAAATGAGACTATAAGAAGTGGCCACGTTAGATTAAGACTTGGTTGAGAGAACTATGCTTTAGTAAAGTAGCAAACAGGGATTTCTGATCCCCCTAAAAGGGAGACTGAAGTTAAAAAAATAAAATCTCCTGAAAGCTGCCACTTACAGAGTCAAAAAACATTAGCTTAGTCTTCAATGCTTTATCACTCAGTGTTCATAAAGATGTAAAATGACACTTCATAAATTCTTCTTGAGTGTTAAGAAAGCTAACAGAAAGCTATATATTTCAACCAGCTGACGGTCCTCAAAAACTATTCATAAGTAAGGTGATCTGTAAAATTTGAGTTCTGAGGACTGACGTACTTAGTGTACTATGATCTCATGGGAAGCTGTCAGAAAATTCTCCATAAAAAAAACTAGTTCAGGTGTATACATAGCCCCACTTCTGTAAAAACTAACAGTTTATAATCTATGTGCATCAGAGGCCAAGAGTGTTCAACACAGAGAAAGCTTCAAGCCCACAAATGCTGCTTGTTGGGACTCAGCGTTGTACTATGATGAATATTAAGCAGGGAAGCGCATCTGAAGCAGCTGCTGCTCCAGTATCCACTTATTTTGAACGTGTTCTCCCATTTCGTTTTTTTAAACTGATTAAAGGAAACACCTAAAAAAATGAGTTAGGCAGGGTTTGTTCTACAAAAGCCACAGAAATGGTGCAATAAATACACTTCAGGAAATAACGATGACCCCAAATCATTTACAGCAATAAAGTTACAGTGAAACACTCAAACAGTTTCTATCCATGTCAAAAGGTAGCTTTACTCTTTTAAATCTGGCTTTTTTGACAAGACCTTCAAGTACCAGGCAGGTTGTGATCTCATTAATGTTAGTTTTCTAGCATTAGATACAATTTCAAATACAAATTCAAATACAACATTTCTGCAAAAATCAACCCATATAGAAGGCTCAAATTCATAATAAGAGATCTGTTGGACCTTCCAAGACAGAGAATATCATTTTCCAAAAAAAAAAAAAAGAACAGGACAGCAGTACAAAGAGACAGGCTTTCCAAAATATCGCTGTATTTTGACTGGACCGTCACCATGATACAACTTTCTTTTGGAAACCTTAGAGACAGAGAAATCAGTCTAAAATCTGATTTAGATCAGTTAAATTAATTAAATCAATTAAATCTTTTTTAAAGTGCATTAATTATTTGACCAGTAGACTGATACGTTTAAACACAAAAATGCAAAGAATCAGTACAGTTTTGTAAGTTTAGAACTATCAACAGAAAGTACTAGATTACTAATATTTCTTAGGTTTATAAACACTCTAGGTTTAGATACATATCTTCTTTTGTGCCTGCACACAATATAACACAATGGAAACCTGATCTTGGTTGGTCATTGCTTTTATAACTTACAGGAAATGGTGTAAAAAGCAAGGACTATTGGCTTATTTCTTGCCGGTTGTGTTGCTGCAAATTCCCTTAGACTAATTATTCCTTAGGTTTTGAAATACATTTATCCATGGAGAAACCCAAAAAAGATTAATAAGCATTACAGCTGCCAAGAATAAAAATCGAGGACCTAGTACGAGCTGATTCCAATGGACACATGTAGATCATACTTTATCTTAATTTGGAGTAAGCCCATTTGTCAATAGGAGGCATGCTCAGAACTTATTCCTGGGAGAAAAGCAGTTATTTTCTGTGTTTTATTGTCCAGTAGTTATTATTTTTGCAACAGTAACAAATTTGCAAGCATACTGGCCACATAAGAGGCAAGAGAATAGATGGCATTTATCTACCATGAAAAAAAGTAAAACCATGACTACAGAGACAAAGACAGGTAGCTACCAAAGGCTTTATATCAGATCTCAAACTACAAGCAGCTAAAAAGGTTTAGAAACACAGCAACTACCTCTAGAAAAACTAACAAGTTAAGGAAATTGATAGGCTGATGATACTGGAAAAAAAAAAGAAAAAAAAAACAGACAGGAGAGTGCTGAATAAACAGCATTGCCTTGATGTGGTGACATGGTGTTCGGACAGTGAACTTTGTTTTGTTATTATGGAACTAGATGTCAAAGTCTCTTGCTATGCCTTCCAGTGCAGTATGGAACTTAAAAATAGCAGTTGTACATATATGCTTCTTTTTAAAGATCTATGTGTGATTTTAATGTTAAATAGAACTCTTGACAACAAAAGGTTACTTAGATCTCAGTCCAGTCTTAAAACACTACTTCGCAGTCACACCATGAACTAGCCAGTATCGAAAGACTACCATCTATTTATCTATCTTTTCTTCAGGTTCCACTTGTAAAACAACCACGACATGAGAGACAACCATTGTACAATTACATTTAAAGTGTAGCTTTGGCATTCAGTTAGGTGCATCATCCCTTTTCAGGGGAATTATCTGAAGCGCTTTGGCTATTCTCTCTGCAATAG
>VXAV01007411.1:262045-273535 GCA_013399715.1 Alectura lathami | reverse complement strand
GGGGCCGCTCGTGCGGGGCGGAGCTGCGGCCCCAGCGCTCCGCGGGAACCCGGCGGCCGGGTCCGGGCTGGACTGCTCGGACCGGGGGAAAGGGCCTGCCCGAACGGGGGGGTGGGAACATCCCCTGCTCCCCCACCCACAAATCCCACAAATACCCACCTTCTCAGATGCTTTTCTGGCCTCTTCTTTTTTTGAGATTTTTTTTTTTTTTTTCCTCCGCAGCCCAGTGCAAGATCTCTGTGATCTTAGGGTCCTTTACTGAAATCTCTATAAGAATCTTTTCTAGATGTAAAGAAGTATTCCTGTGCTCTTAAGCATCTCATGTACCCCAGTTCAGGTACCACAGGAGTACTGAAGTAGGACACTACGTTCCTCCTGGATAATAGGAGGATAATACTACAGAAAATTCCATCTTAAAGATGAAACTGTAGCAGGAGAATACCAAGAACAAGGAGAGTAAATCACACAGATAATGCTTTGAGTCTGTCACCCTGTGTTGTCAACATTCTTTTTACACTACATCAGCAAGAGCCTGAGAGAACAGGCCCTTCATCCTCTGCAACAAAACGCTGCTGGAGTGTCTTAGCCAAGGTAGAAGTTGTGGCAGTTGCAAATCTGATGGCAAGAGCAGATAGCTCAGGGCTCCTCAGCAGCCTCCGACACCACCATGCCCAACCCCCCCAGTCACCTTCCTCAGTGGCATTACAGCCACAGAGAGTTTGAGTGCTGCAAGGAATGCTGCCTTTGGCCCAGGTCATTTCCCCTAAAATAAACACAAAGAAAAATGCACAGAAAACCACATACGGATGCAGTAGTTAAAAGGATTATGTTATTAATGACCTTCCTATGGCTGTAATAAAAACTTTCAGAAGTTAATAGCTGAACGTGGGTAGCAAAGACCACCTCACACTTGATGGGTTAAAACCCTCAGCTCCCAATGCCTCGGAAGCTCAGCCAGAAAAAATGTGCCTAATTGAGTGAGCTTCCTGAGCTAGGAAAAAATACCCTACTCTGCAGACTGAGAAATTCTAGAAAAGGTTTGTAACAGCATTAACCTGAGTATGGATCTGATGTTGTACCAGATACCTGCAGCTGAACAGAAAGGGTTTTATATCACAAAACAGACAATGAAAAAAATGATGGGGGAAAACGATAAGTGCTCGAGACATTAATTTCTGTAGACTGAGAATCTGTCTGGGGCACATATTGTGTCTGAGTAAACTGAAACCTGAGCCACGATCTGCTTCACCAGAGCAGAACAGAGGAGTCCCTTTGTTGGGAGATCTTGCACTCTGACCTTGGGAATATCGTGAGCCTCGTGCAACTCGTGTCACCTGGTAAAGGTGTCGGCCTTGTTGTGGACTCCTAGATGCAGAACTGAAACATTCACGTATCACACAGAGGATACCAGTAGGTGACTGCAGCACGCCAAAAGACAAAGGCATTTGCACATTCTCTTTCTCCAGTTCACTAGCAGCAAGGTTGAGCTTAATTTTGCATTGTTTAATACTCCTTCGCAACACACCAGTTTGCACATTAATTTTGCAACACTCTCACCTTATGTTTTTAATTGCTTGTTTAAGTAAGGACGATTAAGTCAGATCTGACTTGTGCGTGTCCACAAGAAGCTGGCTTATCTGGGCCCTACTTGCACATGCAAGCAGAAAGAACACCTGTACAGGCACATAACCGTCCTACTGAATGGCTAAGCTTGACTTTTTTTTTTTTTTAAAAAAAAAAAAAAAAAAGATTCCGCACAATGAGAACTTGCTTATCTCCTTTTCCAATGGAAGTTGTTATGCTCTTGCTCAGCTCAAAGAATTGCATGATGTTTCTACCAGGCTTATGTTATCCTATAGGCTATGCTGTAAATCTTGTAAATGAACGCTTTATATCAACACACAAAAGATGAACTCAGGGCAAGACTTTCTCTCAATGTAGAAAGTAACCGCCACACTAAGGCAAATTTCTTACCTGATGCCTCTGCTTATCCCTGTAACAGAAATATACATACTACAGAATGAGGGAGAAAGAGATGGGGCCTCACATCACGAGCTATGCACCCTATAAGCTGGTTAATTAAAGTGCTGAGAACTTCTAGGAAAGTCACAGGAAATTCGAGAGGAGAAATCCTGTAGGAGCTTTGGCACATATTGCTTCCTAAACTGCACTTTGTTATTTACTTATCTGCTTTCAACCATGCAAAGCAGTAATGAGATCTTGAAAGGTCAATGTGCAACCTTCTCCCATTAGGCATTGGCCAGATGAGCAATACTTGACAAACCCGCATTAATTGCGGATCAAACAGCTGGAAGCATGCCATGGTCATCCTCAGCATTTCCACAGAACAGTCGTAGCAGCTGTGATTTCTTCCAGATGAAGAGTGTTAATCCAAGGGGACTCAGAGAGCAGAGGCTTGTTTCTCCACCATGTTAACGCACACATCTTTGCACGTTCATTAATCTGGTAGAAGAAAAGAACAGACACAGTTCCTGTATGCAGGAGACTCACCTGCTCACAGAGCCATCTAATTTTAAGGTGCTGACAAGCCTGTGAGATCAGCAGGAACACTAGGACAACACCAACCGGCTTTCCGTGCAATTAGGGTGAATCACGTAATTGCTTTCTTCCTCATTTTCAAAGCAGAGGTAAGACAATACCCAGAGACAAAATGGGGACAAATTCTTTTTTTGGAGAGCACTTTGATGACATGAGTCACAGGAGTGCTGAGCATGAAACAGCATTTAAGATCCCCATGAAGTTCTTAAAAGGGGTGTAAATGTCTCCACGAAGATTGTGCTGAAAACAATGAAAACAGGTTAAAATACTGCTCTCAAAGGCTTAATAAAAGGTTGTGCAGAATCTACTAACTGTTCCTCACACAGATGAGGAGTTGAGCCCAGAATCCCATTTATTAGGTCAGTGCTCCCTTCAGATGAGCCCACTGGCAGGTGAAACCCACACCGATGGCCTCTGCGCTGTGGGGGTGAATAGAGATCCTTTCATGTCAGAGTATCCCGAGTGGAAGGAACCCATGAGGATCATCGAGTTACCTGTTCTCAAAGTTCAAGGAAACTGTGAGGACACAGTTCAGGTACACTAGCACCCCTTAAAGCATGTTCTGTATTTTACAAGAAAAATACATACCTGCTTTGGAATGTTGGATCTGCCTAGAAATCAGACTGCACTCATCCCTGGACAAAGACTGAAAGGAAATACAGAAAGGAATGCTAGGAAGAAAGACTCCCCTAGACCTGGTATTCCACGAAGGGAGCGTTTCATACAGCATTCTTCCCTTCCTTGGTGGTTCGCGGCTTCGTACTATTTTATTCCTGTTATGTGACATTTCATAGGAAAACAAAAACCAAACCCAAACCACACCCCACAAAAACCACAATGAAAACAGCAGCAGCTCCAGAGCTTGCGCCTTCAGAATTCTTCCCCATTTGTTAGTTTGCTGAACACAGGAAAACAAAAACGTCTGATACTTCTATAGCTTCACTGGTCATCAGTTCCACCAGTAGAAACTCAGATATCTGGTAGGGTAATTGCTGCTGCTTCGCAGCTGTATTCCTTTCAACAAAGGAACAGAAGACATAGCCATAGAGGAGTAGCTTTCCACATCCCTTTCCTCTGCAACTGTGAACCCCCAGAGCCACAAAGAGATGCTTAACACAGAAAGATGAGGACAGCAGCCCGCTGGACAGCAGGCCGTGGAGGCTGTTCTCGGCTGTTCTCCTACAGCTGTCAGATGCAGCACAGATTTGCTTCCTGCCTTCAGCTGGTTCAACGGGACCATTATCCTGACAGTAACGAACGCGAACAGTGGGAAGGGGATGAGGTGGGAGTTTTGCAGGGACTCGTTCTTCATTCAATGCGGTCAGCATTTGAATTAATTTAGGAGTATGTAAATCAAAAGCAAAAGTGGTGTGGGCAGGCTGCAAGTGCTTTGGAGGAACAAAAATTCTGCAGGATTATTAAATTTAGGTAGCAATACAAAAAAAAAAATCAAGAGCCCATTAAGATTAAACTGAGTACAATGTGTTAAATCTAAAACCAAAGAAAAAAAATGTACATCACCGTCTGAACCATTAAGACAATTACCTTTGGAATAATTTACAGCAGAAAAGAACAAAGCGTTACTGCTTGCAACCCCTGTAATGAGCTCACTCTGCTGCCATTTCAGTTTGAATATTCCTCTGCTCATTGTGAAGCACAATTCCACTGTTAAGTTCTAATGAATTAAATAATTGAAAAGCGGCTTCTTTTGTACTAAAATCACAAGGAAATGGGTGGAAATAGCGCCAGAACAGGCATTAGAAATAGGACACTATTTAAAAAAAAAATCCAATACGCAGCAGACTTGGAAACCACCTCCATCCGAATGCTAAAGGCCGCCATGGGTTGTACCCCTGAGATTTTCAGTTTCCCCAAATGGGGTAACAATTTGTTCACCAATAACATGGGTTAAGTGACACCACACAACTGCTCAGCAAAATCAACGTTTAGGGGAACCTTGATTTTTTTTTTTTTTAACTAAACAGCAACATCTACTCACATGACAACAAATATTTTGGGACAGCGAAATCCCTTGTAAGCTCCAAAGACATAGTGCACCAGAATTCACATTGCTTTGCCCTCTCATGTCTGAACTCTCCGATGGTTACACTGGTTTATTCTCAGTGACCAGATTTGCAGATTTACCTGCAGTACCTTAGAGCTTCTCAGAATATATGATTCAAACATCTTTTCACGATTTCTGAAACATTTATAGCTGTACAGCTAACAATATTTTAATATACACAGTTCAACCACCATCTCAGATATGCAAGTGACATCTGCCAAAACATGACATCAATTTTCAGTAAGGTGACATAACTTTATTGTTCAACGAATGTCTCCGGGGATTCAGGTACACTAGGAAGAAGATTAGTGCCTTGTATATTCTCATCTTCATCAGAAGTGCAGTGCATTTTCTGGTGTGTCGTTACAACATTCTCAATCATTTGCATGCAAACAATCTTTTGGTACAAAAAGAACTCAGACCAAAAGCTGAGATCCTGTATGAAATCACTTGTCTCTTTCTAATAATATTTTTATCCTTTCACCAGTCAAGGCATTGACCATTTTTTCTACAAGGGAAAAGAGAAGGCAGGTGTTTTGACCATGGTTTTATTCCACCAGGAAGGTTTATACAGTTCTGCATAAAGGTCATTGTATGCACAGCCTGAAGTACAAAGCTCCCTTTGAAAACTCCAGCACAAAGACACTGCATATTGACAACATTAAACAACGATGTGGGTGGCATAGGGGAAAAAAAGATTAAAACAAAACAGCATTCTTCCTATTGGAAAAGCAGAATAAAACAAGGCACTTTCAGTAAGTAAGTGAAGAACAGAAACAAGCTGTATCAAATATTCCACAAAGCTGACCCAGCTGTAACGAAATTCTGCAGTAATGAACAAGTAAAATACAAAAAGGCACTACATAATCCTCTCCCTGCAACTCCTCTTTCTCAACCAATTAGCCAAATGAACTTGGCACAATGGAGTCTTAATTATAAAGTGCATCTCCTGTCTCAATACGTTTTGAAAAATAGGCTATAGAACATATGTAGCAATATTCCCACATGTACAATACATTGAAACAAAAATACATTGCCACTAGATTCAATCTAGATATGAATTGTGCAGAAAAAAAATATGGCTTCTTTACAAGTCTTTCAATCATCTCCATATAATCTGGAATATTTTTAAACAAACATGAATGCATTAGCAAGATGATAAGAGGTAGTGTTCCAAGTAAAAGGCAAACTCACCGATTTTACTGTTACATGGGTAACGCAGCAAAGGTATCCCAGGTTTTAAAAGCAGCATTATCCAACTAAAAGTATTACAGCATGCTATCTTGGGATGAAAATACACAGTGTTTTGGGGGTCTCGTATTAGTTCCTTCAGCAAAAATGGCCATTTTTTTAAACACACTTTTTAAAAAATGTCACACTATGTTGTTTTGTAGGTATTCTTCTCTCGGTACTGTAAGTTTTCCTATTGCATTGCATTAAAATTTCCAGACAGATATTCTCCAACTGTAGAATTTAAAAACAACATATGCTACACTCTTATTAAACGCAAGATGAGTCCATTTTTACTTCAACATTCATTACTTTATGGCTATAAGAAGACGAAAACCAATACCAAACAGATGAACACATCAAACGTGCCACGTCAGTGGCAGCACACGGCTGTGACACAGCTCTCTGTGCCACATCCAGCTAGTTAAATGTGTTCAGTGATTTAAAGTTTCTGTCACTCCGCTAGGAAAGTCAGCCAAAGTGTGTCTGTACACTATCTAAATTTTAGCCCTTATTAGACTTTAATATATTAAATATATAAAGGCTAAACAGAACTGAAATCAAAGCAGCACTGGGTATATTTCTTATGTTAGCAGTCTGTAAGGATTCATGTAAACATTCGGTATGTGCATCCTTGCTCTTTGCTGTAAATTCTTTACAGCTACTCTATGCCCCACCCCACCGAGTATGTCCCAAACACGAAACTTTCCCAGGTAACAGCAGCTGCCGCTGCCCTATTCTTCTTCATCAGCAGTATACGCTACTTCAGCCACTTCAATTTCTGGCACAGAATTTTTAGGCAGAGAGCCACTCCAGCATGCCTTGTGATGGTTCTCTTTATCTGAGCTGCAACAAGAGATCAATAAGCTTTGTCAAACGGAAACCGATGCGACGCTCTATCGTCATTTTATGCCTGCAATCCACCAAACATTTACAGAGCTTCTTCAACTTACCACTTACTCCAGATCTAAAATCTACAGAAAGGTGCAATAAAATGATGAATTCCTCAGCCATGCAGAATTTATGTGAGACCAAAGATTTAAAAACATTCTTGAAGGAAAATCTACAACATCATTTTAAGTAAAATAATGGTATTTACCAGCTGTCCTCACCCAGAGTACCCTGGTCTGCTTCTACTGCAGAGGACTCCACCTCTCCACTGCACTCACTTTCTTCTCCTGACATTTGACGAGTCATTTTTCCTGAAGATAAATCCCTGCAGCAAATAAGAACAAAGTACCATCAACGTTTTTATAACAAACATCCATCAGTGAAAAGCTGTTTGTTTCATTTTAAACTTTGCAGTTTCTGGGAATGTATCAATCTCACTCATAACACGCTCCACATTTTTTACTACTACAGAGATTCAGGGCTTGCACTGGATAACTATCTACAGAGTTTAAACTGAACTCCATCCTCTGGCTGTACCACAACCTGGTAGCTGTACAAAATAATCCAAGTCCTGGAGAAGTGACTATGGCTTTAGGTATGAAATTAGAAGCAGATGATCCAGGCCACACGCATCTTGCTTCAATGGCAGAAGGATCAAAGCCAAACTCTAGTCAGAAGGAAGACAGGTGATTGTAAGATTTTTTCAACAGTTTCCTAAGTTTCTCCACTGTAACTTTAGAAGCAAGCTTATCAGAGTAATACATTATCCACTAAAGAAACAGGTAGCAATTTTTTTCTTAACAGCAAGACAATCAGGTGGTCCAACCAGACTGGCTAAAAATGGGGGAATATGGTCAGGTAAAATTACCTAAAAGCCCAACTTTTGTTTCCAAAGTATTTATCTGTGTGGAAAACACACATATACTTAGTGTTGAAATCTGTCACTTGAATTGGAAAAGCTTCTTTTGTGTTGATAAGAATTCTACTATATTCATCTCTTAAGTTCCTTCAACAACTCTTGTTTCTGTAGCATTAGCATGAATTTTAAGTAGCACTTCAGTGTTACTCGTCTACTTGGCTTAATTATCAGCCTATCTTTGGCCAAGTCTAGCCTGGTAGGCAAAGGTCTACAAGCCTGATGCTTTGTCCGGTTGCTCACCTCCTGCTTCATATACATTTTAGCTACCTGGCTTTTAGAGCATAAAGACAGAATATGCTTAACAGTTGTTGGGCCATCAGATCAAAATTCCACTTCAACAAGGAAAAAGCAACGTTCACTCCTTTTGAGTTTCATTCCCATCAGACAAGCTGTGTTTCTTCAATAAAGTCACAGCATTCCTTGGTAACTTTAGAACTGAAAATCACAGGAGTTACTTCCAATCAAGACTTCAGCTACTGCTTGGCTGACTTTCAGTACTTACAG
Source organism: Alectura lathami (assembly GCA_013399715.1). Classification (NCBI taxonomy): domain Eukaryota; kingdom Metazoa; phylum Chordata; class Aves; order Galliformes; family Megapodiidae; genus Alectura; species Alectura lathami. The sequence continues at coordinate 265,367 of VXAV01007411.1, read as the reverse complement.
TGTCTTGGAAAGAGACAGGGTGTATCCGTGTTAAAGCATAAAAAATAATAATAATAAAAAAATCTATCTTCAGGGAAAACACTAAAGAAAACCCCTTTTTGTTACTCACACTTTCTTCTTTTATTTTCAGTCATACAGAATCTCTTACCACGATGTTTTAGCCAAATACAAGTTATTTGATTTTCATTGGTTACTTCAGTGGTTTTTGATTTTCATTGGTTACTTCAGTGTTTATGCCAGTAGTAAGTCATAATTTTCTTGAAAAACAGGAAAGGCATCTTTCAAACTTAGCTACTGGCCTTCAGGAGTAGAGTTACAAGCTGAATATAGTATTTGGATCAGAATTCTCAAGAAACCACAGCAATTCCATTTAAATCCTTTTCCAAATCCACTCCATATATTCAAAAATGTAATTTGTTAGTCAGCTTGGATCTGCTAGAATCAACTTCTCAAGCAGTATTAAAGTAACTTCTAAAGGATCCACGGGAATGTACTCCTTTGCAAAGGAGGCCCCACAAAGACTGACTCAGTAGGCCCAGCAGGACACTGAATATCACCTCCCCTCTGCCTGCTGGGGAATTCAGCAGACGGGTACCAGAAAGCTTTGCAATGAAACTCTAGCAATTTCTTTCTTTAGTTTCCAATGGACAAGCTCCAGTGATATTTAAAAGCTACCTGCGGCAACATGCCAGGCAATTCAGAACAAAGTTAAGACATTAATACAAATACAAGCACTTGTTCATGATGCTCAGTAAAGCTTTGAGTACAGGGGGAATATTGTAATTGAAAGACATTTTCCCACTGTTCTCAACTCTGTCAGAGCATTTCACATATCCAACACTTCAAGAGGCAGAATGGAATCTTTACCTTATCTTTACAAGATTCCAAAGATTAAGAAACATAAACCCAGTTACTTTAGATGGACAATATGAGTCAACACTTTCTCAGTTATTTGTATTAAATAACAGCTTTAAGCCAGAGGAAGATTACTGAAAATTGTATGCGGTTGTGGGAAAATTGTTTTCAATAATACATTTAAAGCTGGTGCTTCTAAACTATCCAGAGAGAATATCTTCATGTGAAGAAACTCCTGGAAGTCCTACAACTTCTACATACCTAATTCTTCTTTCAATAGCATCTATATGAAGCTGCTTTTCACTTAGCAACTTCTTCAGTTGTTCCACCTCCCTTTGTTTTTCAAGCAGTTCTTTTTGTAGACGGTAATTTGTTTCCTCCAGGGTTTCACAGAAAGCCTAAGAGAGATTTAAGAACAACTTCAGTTTAACTTCAGTGGACTGCCTTCATTGATTTATCCGTTAGAAATATCAAGCTGTAACAGAACTGTAGCTGCTTATTGATTACCATAAAAAGCTACATTTTTTAAAAAAAGTTCTCTCTTTAATATTAAACATGCCACTTTGCTTTGAGCAATGAAATTATACAGAACTGCATCCTTTGTGTCACAACAGAAGTGTTTAGAAAGAGGTTTCCTTCTTCTGACATGCAGTCCCTAATATCGAACCTGTTTGACTGTATGGAACATCAGCAGAAATTCCTACTCCCTTTGCCCTTCACGTTAAGTGTTGCTTTCCCGTGACTCTGAAGTCAGTTTGTAGATCTAAGTGTCAGAGATGCTAGGAATAATCACCGAAGTGGATGTTCTTCCTCACCCAAGATAAGACCAGAACTTTATGGTTAGGCACCAAATAGCTGTTACAGACATGATAATTGTGAAAACCCTAAGGCCAAGAAAACCATTTCTGAAGAAGTTTAAGGAAATGCTAAGAGCAGTAACTGCTCGACCATGGCAGGTTCTTTGTGTTCCTTCTTACTGCTGAGCAGAAGATGTGTACGTAGCACACCTCAGTGAATCTGACAGTGAGCAACCTCAAGAGTTAATGTCAGAGCTAACGTATAGCGCAGTATTCACAGAATGCAGGAAGCAGCCAAAGTGTTGGCACAGAGCCCGCTGGGCTGTTACTGAGAACGGGGAGCCTACCAGCAGCAATGTGCAGTTCTGATTTAATAATTTACATGTTCTTGCTAAATAGGAAAACCTATTTAGGAGGCTATTTTGGATTACACTACATACAGCTAACCACTAATTCATGGAATTCATGGAATATAAGCATCTTCTATGAGCTTAGTTAAGAATGCTGCTATGATACTGCATTGCTATAATTTCAGTATAGGTTACAGACATCGATAAGATCCTATCCTGTAATTATATGACATAATAATAGAATAATTATACAATTCAAACAAGTGCAGTGTTTTTCAATCCAATAACCATTTCCAGTGATTTTTTCTGCATTTAGTTTTGATTTTTTTTATTGACAGAAAATTTAGCTTAGTTGACAGGCATTTAAGACCCATCATTAGTTAAACCACAGCTTTGTTCACATCTGCTAGAGCAGAGAACACGGTACACACAATTCATCCTTCATGCAGCATTTCATGTAAACCCTAGCAATCATTTCAGCTAAGCAGTACTCCTGTTTCACCCAAGCCAACTAAGAAAATGCTAGTGTACTTTGTAAAACCGCTCAGGGTTACTGGAGGCCTAACTGAGAGCAGGCCATTATTCCTTAAGAATTTCATGTGGTTATATTACCTCTACCTTTCTATTTATGTACATGCAAATTTCCCAATTTACAGAAAAACTGCAAGTCCTCTACTGGTGTTGTGAACACTTCCATTATTCTGTATGAGGACAGAAAAAGAAAACCTAACCTTTTAAAAAAGGTCATTTCTAGTTGAAATCTATATATCAGCTGCCTGAAGAGAAGAAGTCACTGTTCAGAACTAAATAAAGAGAACATCGACATAATCCCCAAAGAATGCTTTGATAGCAGAAAGGTGAACTAAAGCTGGGACCAACCTATGGGGAAACTGTGTGAGGCATCTTGTTCTGTCAAGAGCTGGACACCTGGAGTCTGGTAAAGTTTTATTTCCCCGTAAATTCTTGAAGTGCAATAGAATTCAGCCAGCTGAAAGACAGCTTTCTTCACTAGATCATTAAACAAATACAGCTGGGAAAGGACCTGTGGAAACTACTACCAAGGATATGACCAAAAATACTACTTCAGTGAATATTTTGCCTGAAGTTTTGTGATTAAAGCATGTAGTACAGTTAGTTCTTGGAAAGCAATTAGAATTATGGTACTACACATAGGCCTACTCCAACTCCAACGGCAGAGGTACACTGAAGTAATAGAATGTATATAAACAAATAGAGGATATCCATATCAGGAAAACTTTAACAGATGATTTTTTTTTTTTTTTTTGTTATTTTTTTTTATGAAAAAAATAACAAAACAAT
>VXAV01007411.1:249736-261949 GCA_013399715.1 Alectura lathami | reverse complement strand
GCAAGGGATGGATGGAGATGCTCTCCAAGATAGAGGAGTTCAGATTTCTACAAGGTGGGAAGCAGGGCAAAAAGCAGTACCACAGCCCTCTATTTCAGGGGAGTGACTTCAAGCTCTTCAAAAATCTCCTTAGAATCCACGAGATAACAGCCTGGAAAGAAGAGGGGTCCAGGGCAGCACCTTAATATTCAATGAGCACCTCCTCCAAGCTCAAGAAAGGTACATACCAACAAGCAGGAGGAAATCAAGCAAAGGTGTCAGGATGATGCATGGATGAGGCAAGGAAACAGTAGCTGAACTCAGACATGAAAAGGAAGTGTATGAGCAGCGGAGACATGGAAAGGTGACCCAGGAGGAGCTGCACTCTGATCTTAGAGTGACAGGGTGAGGAAAGCGAAGGGCCAGCTGAAGCTGGCAATGGATGTGAAAGGAAGCAAGGACTCTCTTCATGTACATATTCAGCAAAATGAAGACAAGGGAAACCGCAGACCTGCTGCTGGATGCAGTGTGGGAACCGGTGACAGATGATACTGCAACGGCTGAGGTACTCGATGCCATCTTCTCCTCAGTTCTGACCAGTAATACCGGCCTTCAGAAATCCCAGGCCTTTGTGACCAGTGGGAAAGACAATGGAGGGCAAGACAGACTTACCCTTTGAGGAAGAGGACCAGGTTAGGGAGCACTTCAACAAACTGAACACACACAAGTTCACAGGGCCTGAAAGGCTGCACCTATTAGTGCTGAGGGAGCTGGCTGATTTCTAGCTTATTCTCCACCAGTACCCCTGGGATCATGATTCAAAGACAATCAGCCAAAAATAACTAAGGTACAGGAGCATCTTCATGTGAGAGAGGCTGAAAGAGCTAAGAGTCTTGGATCTGTGTAAGGAAAGGCTTGGGGTGATCTTAACGTGTATTAACTGACAAAAGAGAACAAAGAAGAGAGAGCAGAGCCCTCTAACAGGACAAGGCACATAAAACAAACAAAAAAAAAACAACCACAAAAACCAGGACATTCATTCTGAACCCAACAAATTTTCTATTTTTATTTTTTCACTGTGAGGGTGATCAAAAACTGGAGCAGGTTGCCCAGAGAGGTTGTGAAGTTTCTGTCTGTGGAGATATTCATAACCTGACTGGACATTGTCCTGGGCCACCAGCAGTAGCTGACCCTGCCTGGACTAGATGATCTCAGAGGTTCCTTCCAACCTCAACCATTCTGTAATCATGTGCTACCCACAGAGAGACCAGAATTTTATGACAGCTGTGTCTGATCAACTTACTGACATGGTTATCAAACAGCGCAGCTATTTTAATAGTTTGGTAAGATTTATATGGTGGAATAATATCCCTGACACTTCACTATAGTATGCCTGATTAAAATTTCTATGAAGGAGGCACTTACATTTCTTAATTATCCAAACAAATAATTCCTGTAAGTTTTTTTTTTTTTTTTAATTAAAGTTTAGCAGCTTACAATTAAATAGCTCAGATGAAAATAAACCATACAGAAAATCAACAGGAGCGCATAACACACTAAACATACCAAATCCTTCAGATGAACACTGCAATGGAACAAGAGCCAAAGCACTCCCACTTGCACACAGAACAACAAACTGGTAAACACGAATTTACTTGCAGGAGCTTTGCTTAACATTCATAATTTCTACAGTGTTAACAACATGCAATTCCAAAACATATTCTAATTTAAAAGTTAGAAAACTAAGAAGACCAATTCTACACATGCTTAATGTAGCTAATCATGGCAGTGAAACATACTTGTAACAAAACAGACTGCAGCATATGTTATCAGTTGTCCACTGTGCTCACACACATGCTGGAAAGCTGCTGTCTTACAAACCACTTGACACTACTCAGTTAGCTGCAAGAACCCTAGTTTTGGTGGTCACAGTTACTCCCTTCATTACATTTCATACTAAGAATATTTTACAGCAAGGCTTGAAGTTTATGGCATACACATTGTGACAACGCGTTGAGTAAACCGTCAAAAATTCTCCTGATATTCAGAACAACACTACCGCCAGTAGTTGCCTTTGAAAAAAAAAATTCATCCACTGCTCATAAAGGCAAAACGGAAGAGATTGACTGCATCTTGGGACAGGGATTAAGTAGAGCAGTCGAGGATTTTGAGTGTGCACCAATCATCAACAGAGTCTTATTAGTTTTAGAAATACATGCATTTGCAAAGTTTTGTGGAATAATGGGAATAAAAATGTTTCATTTGCAACACCCCAGCAGATTTCACAATATTTTACAAACTACTGCCTTCTACTGTGTATTTTTATCATATAACACAGTACTTACCCTGCTTTCTTCTAGACTGTCAAAAGGACCTGGAGGATCATCCAGACAAAGAAATTCTCTCACTGCAATGCTTTACCAAATAAAATAGAGGGAATTACTTAAAGTACAAAAAAATAAAAATACTTAAAGATACAAGGGCAGTATTTCTTTAAGGATGAAAACACGTATCCTTACATTACTCTCAAGTAATGATTGATTAACATTACCTTGAATGTCTCACTTGTATGTGTTAAGGAGGGACAGTATCTAAAATGAAACTTAAGTTGCACAAGTACACTTAAAAGTTTTCAGACAAAAGGTAGTTTTCAATTTAGAACACTTTTTTGCAAATCTTCAAAAGAAGACATCTTCATAATATTATATCACAACTAACGACTAAATAATTTATTAGCAATTCCGTGCTTGCACTCACTATGTACAAATCCTTAAGTAATATATTGCAATGAATGCAAAATAAATAGAAGATCCAAACTAATACCCTGTCTCTTCTTCCCATCAAAGTCCCACTGGAAGGAGAAGGGAGAGGAAGTACTTTTCTGCCTTTCTCTCATTCTCTGCATTGGAGGCAGACGCAAAGTACAAATACAAGAAAGAAAACTTCTTCTACCTAGCTACCAATTTGATCCAACAGCTTCAGGTTTGCCAAGAAAAAATGGAGATAGAAATTTTTTTTCTGCATTGATTATGCCATCAACTTTTAGTTGTAGAAAGACTCTAAAGAGTATTTACCTTAAATGCACCCTGTACTGAACCTTTATGTTATTGCTGGATTTGTGTAAACCTGTTTTCAAGTGCTTATTGCAGACCTGAAGATGCTGTTTTTTTTTTTTTTGCCAATGGTTGGTAAGAATTCTTGTCTTCATATCCACTTTCACCTAAGCAGCCCTTATACCACCCTGAAAAATCCCTCCTGTAATAATGATCCATTCCGTTTTCCACTTAATTTGTGTGAGAAATGCTGTAAAACCTTCCTTTTTCAAGCACTCTCCACTAGCTTACATAAATCAATGCATGGCCTAAATTTGTCCTATTAAAACTGTTTCTCCCACCTAAATAATACAAAAAAAAAAAAAACAAAAACTTTTTAAACTGACACCATCACTTCAACTAGCACAAAAAGTGATAGATGGCAACAAATCATTAAATTTGTTAAATCATTAGACAAAACAACCCCAAACCAAATGAAGTTATTCAGCCATAAAGTACTTCTTCAGGGAAAAGTAGTTTTTTCTTCCTGTCCAGATAGTTCAATCTGCCTGTTTGAAATGACCTTTTTCCAACATGATGCTCAAATACATTTTTTAACGGTTGAATTCCTCTTTTCATCAAGATGAAAGTTGTGCTGAATGAACTCACATATGCCTAATGCAGAGGAATTCATTATACTGAAGCCCTTCTGCTCATTATTTCTCTCCAGTTCCTTCATCCTCGATTCACACAGCTCAGTTCAAACATTTAAAAATATTTTATTTCTACATTTCATTAGTAATTTTATTTTGTAGTGTATTATTAAAACAAAGGAACACACAGTAATGCCTGTCCATGAAAAATATCTAGAAGAACAAACTTGCAAAAACCTTCAATCTACAACCTACTTACAAAAGGCCGTGCCCGTTTTTTGTTCTTTTTTGTCTTTTGTTCTTCCTACAACTGCTGGCAGAACATTGTCTTTTTTATGTTGCTTTGAAAACATCTGGAAAGTGGTAGATTCTCCACTTAATGTAAGAAAGTCAAGAAACTTAAAGCCAGAGGTCAGCCCAACTTAGGATCACTGAAAACATTTTGTTTCTTCTACTAAAACATCCATCTGATGGCACAAATACTCATTTAGTTTGCTTTGCTCTGGCAGCCTGCTTTGGCCTTGCTTTCCTCTCCACCTCTTCCTTTCATTCATCAGAAAGGAAATTCTGCCTTCAGAGTGACAGTTCCTAGAAATCTACATCATGTAACAGAGACATCTTTTGCTCCTAGAGCCCCTAAGCCAGCTGACACCTTCTCAACAGGGGCAGCAATGCGTGAGCATACACCAGTACGAAAGAAGGCAGGAAGACAGCGCTGCACAAGGGGTCCACGACAAGACTCAGCAGCTGAGCTCCTCCCTTTCAGACTTCCTCTTGTACAGACTAGGGGCAGAGGGGAGCTGTGTCATTTGTAAAGCCTGATGATACTTTTGTTTAGCAGGTTAAACTTCTTTCTCCTACTTGTGGCTTATATGGAATTTTCTTTAACACATTAAAATCTGAAGGTGGATTTCAATTTGATCTTTCACTGAATCTTCAGCCTAAGGCAAAAGATGAAAAGAAATCCATAAAACACATACACTTGAAATTTAGTCATCTGGATGCCAACCTAGATTTTATTTTTAAACTACTTGGTCTATCTATTTTCAATAAAGCTAGATTCACAAAATAATTTCTCCTATATTTGGAGTGCAAGTTTCCATCATAGACAACATGTCTCAATGATAATACAGTCCATGAAGAGAAACAAAAGACTTTTATTCAAAGACAAAAGGTCCTTTGCTTCTGGCATGACGTAAACAGTTAGACTTATTTGCAGAACTGCAGAAGGGTGAGGCCTTAAGGAAGATGCAGTCTCAGACACTCAGCGCTGCTCATGTAAGGTGCAAATATTAATTGAATAGCAATTTGTACTCTCTGAGAAGTGCAAGATCAAATCTCTCTAATCACATCATGAGGGACGTAGACTTTCTACAGATGCAAACATTACATCCTATCAGTATGTCTCACGTTCTAGAATTTTTTACAAATAACTTACTCTTCATACAGAGCCTTTCACAGCCAAGATGCATGTTTTTTTCAAAACCACGCTAAATTTAAACTACCAGCTCATTGACCACATACAGACTGATTCCACTTCTAAATTCCTTTCAGCATCTGATGAGAGATGCTTTCCATAACTGATAGATTATTTTATGCAGTATACGCCACTGTCAAGATATAAAACAGCTAACTAAACCACCAAACTACCTGCAGCAACATGAAGCTCAGCATAAAGCCCTCAGAACTATTCAAGTCTTCTTACTCAAGTCCACCCTGCTCAACAGTTCACCTCCAGCAGCATAACACAACTGACACGTGGAGGATTCCTGGCACACCAATCATTGTGCAATTTAACACTCAGAAGTTGTTAGACTTCACAGCCTTATTTCATCCTGATGATCATGTTTGATAGCCATTGACAGAGAAATTCGGAGGCTGAATCCCAATTTTTGAAACCATTTATGCTGTCTCCAATACCTCACAACAAACCCTCACACCGCAGTGTGACTTACTGAGAGATGACTGTGAGTCATCTGAANTGAGTCATCTGAAAAATTAACACTGTTCACTCAGCCTTCTCTATCCCCTTGATGATTTCATGTACTAGCGAAGCCTTTCCCAAGATGACAGACTAAACAGAGCAGAACTTTTCTTCAGGGGAATCTTTTCTGTAGCTTCAACTCTTCTTGCTTGTCTTCTCTGTACTTCTAGCAGACCTCCTTTTGAAACTGAATACTGTGTTTTAGTACTGAACTACGTGGAAGCGCAATTCAGACTCCTGCAGCAATAAAGTATATTTTTGTTTACCTTCAAGTTCCTCTTTAAGGTTTTATTCAACCTTTTAACTAACGCTGAATACTGGATTGATTCAGAAAACAACTTACATCAACGTCAGTCAGTTCTCTTCCAGTTTGTAAAAACACAACTGAGTTTATGATTCTGTATGTATAAACTTACTGCCATTCTACACTTCGTAAAGTGTCCTTCTGCAATACTTGCTCACATCCAGATATTCTGAACATTGGTGTCCAGAACTGTGGTCCAGGATTCCACACATAATACCTCTAGATTTCCATCAATCCCCTTCCCCTTATTTTTCATCAGTTTTACCAGATCCCTCCTAACTACTTATAAGATACATTTCCCTCTGCAGAAAACATTATTGCTTTTTCAAGTATTGTTTACCTGCTTATCGTGCTCTTTTTTTTTAAATATATATTTTTGAATTACAAGTACTGCCAAAAGTCAAACTAACTTATTGATCTGCAGTTCCCACACTCAACACTCAAGTTCTTTATAAGAAACGTGAAATGTAGTAATTGCAATTCTTCTGAAAAACTGAAGCAGAGGTGAGCAGCAGATGCTCTCATACAACAGCTCAGCTATTTGACATTTTATTTCATCTAAAATCACTGAGGGAATGCTGTTTGCTCCAGACAATTACTTACTCTTCATTTTTTAATGAAGTTTCAGTTAAAGACAGTTCCTCAGACTGACTTCTCAAAGAATGGCTCTGGTTCAGCAGCCTCACAACTTTAGCTCTAAAACCCTCTTCCAATGCCAGAAATAACTGCTCTGCCTCTAGCAACTTACTTACTAAAATTGTCTTTTGCCATATATTAATATGATTTTACATATTTTGTTTGCCAAAACTATATTATTCTCATCTTCCAGCACTGGAACAATCTCCCACTTTGTATGAAAAAAGACATAGTTCAAAGGGACTTCTACACTTTGTTGCTTAAGTCTTGTTGTGATTTGTTGTTTACAGGTTGCTTTACATGAGAAAATGTAAAGGTACCTCTATTACCATCACGTCATGTAAATTACAAACCTTAAGTTCAACAAACATTTTAAGAATTTATCATGTGACAGTGTAGGTGCTTAACATTATGAAAGCATAACACATTATGCATGAAGAGTATATCCATTTTGCACAAAGCAGTAATGCTTTAGAAGCGAACACGGGATTAGTTCAACATTTTAAATATTACAGCGTCTAGTTTTCAGTTAACCATGTGCAATTCCCCTCTTCTGCTTTGTTCAAAACGTGATTAATTTAATAGGACACCAAATAATTCACGTAATGACCAAATGCACAACAAAAATGTTAACGCAGTTCCTTGCTTGGTTGCTCAGATATACTGCTGGAGCCTACAAGAAGTTTGAACACAAAAAACCTCAAAGCCACAGGCAAATTTTAATCACATACCAGTTAGCAATATCTTTGTGAGCTACTAGGTTCTGGAGGAATGCTTGCAGTCCCAGCTGTCGATCCTCCAAGAAATCAGGATTATAGTTATCCTTGAACCAACGCTTGGGTGGAAGGGCCAACCGGAAGCCAGGAAACATATCTTTTAGCTGGAACAGAAGTCAAAGACAAATGAAGAAAACCGAGAAAAAAGTCTTGATGAAATATGGCATCTGATGAAGGCAATGACTTCACTCAGAACTACAGGTTCTTTCTGTCTTCTGTTAAGTTCAAACACTAGGTAAGTCTCACAACAGTAAGTAAACTCAAATTATACATAGCATAAGTTGTGGATGCTGTTCTGTTCCACGCTGCCTTGCCTTAGGCAATCAAATGACCTCTCAAATTTACCATATAAAAATAGGACTGAAAAAATTTTATTTATTATTTAATGTCTTTGAAACAGTAAATGTAAGTAAAAAGTAGCAGACGAGTAAGCACTTCAGTGCTGCTTCTAAAGTACACAGGCATAGCAAGTACCATATAAATAAAGTAGAGCTCATTACAGACCTAAAACTCTGCAACTCATCTTTTTTTTGAGGGCTGGAAGAATGAATGGTGATATATGCGTGGGATGCTTCCAGTAAAGAGTAGCTCCTTGCACATTGAGAAGATTGAAGTTTCAGTACACGTGGATGTGGCTCAAGCCGTATCACTGACATGCAAAATAGTATTTTTGGCTTACTTAAATATTGATGATCTATACTCCATGTCAGAAACATCTAGAATTCTTCTGTGAATTCAAAAATGAAATATGTAGGTAAACGGGAGCTGAAAATTAAGTAACAACTGACCTGTCCAAGGATGCCAGTTTATCTATTTTTCTAATATGCATGAAGATCAAAAAACACTAAAACTTTGGAAGAAAACAGTTTTGAGATGCCTTTTCTTTGAAGGGATAAGAAAACTCGATGAAGATTTATAATCAAGAGAAAAAGCAAACAAATTTTTATACAAAAATAACTTTCCTTCAACTGCCTCAAGAATGGTTTCATCTTTTTATGCAGGCAGGATCAAGCACATTTCTGCCAGAGATATACTGGCACAGACATCCAGTGCATTCTTCCAGATGTTGCAGTGATAGCAATTCCAGAACCTGCCCTTGAAACAGTTTGGCACTCAGTGTTTTACATAGCAGCAAAACAATTCTTCAGTGAGCGTCTTGATTCTTGCAAGGAAAAATTTTAGCTTTATGACAATGAGCTGTATTTTTACATTTGTAATTAATTTCATGGACTTTTGGAAAAAGCTACAGGGTAGCTAGGTTAAAAATGGATACTGTATTCCATCTAGAATCTCGCTACAGTTTGGAGGAATGATCACACTAGTGAGTAACATCTGCACACCTCAGTACCATACCACAGCATGTGAAGAATGCTTCTTTTTTTCCTAACATCACAAATATTGAATGTGCAAATTGTAGCCCATGATAACTACGATTTTCTCATTTATAGAATGGTTTGTCAAAGCCTTGCTCCTTATTTGTGCATTCCTCTTCACTTACTGAAATTCTTCTTTATATTAGACTTGATTTTTGTAAATTTACCTTTGGTCACCCAAAGTTTCTTCATCTCTTACCAAGTTACCATTAGTACTGTACGTACAACTGTCTTTTATGCTCCATAAGCCCTCTTAGCTAACAAAATATTGAACATAACTGAACTCAGAAAAGACAACAAAAGGAGTTCCAGTGTTATCATAGTTGTAGAGAAACTTTCACTGCTGGGAAATTTTTTCAGGCAGATGAATTTCTGCTTAATGACTTCATTTGCCTGGTTACGTCACTCACATCATTTATTTCTAGGAAAGAGTTATGTCTACCCACAGATTACCCTGTCTGTGCATGCACACAGCATGAGAAAGCTGGCAGCTGTCAGCAGACTGATTTCCAACAGCACCATCCTGAGGCATTCTTTCCTGAACACTGCTTGGATGCTGCAGGAAAATCCATGGGTCAGACAAGTTTTGCTGGCTGTGATTGCCTGCTTGTATCCAACATTTTTCTGGATGTCTCTCCACTACATCATTATGTGATGGCTCATGTGTGTCACATGAGACAGTGTCTCAGGGAAAATTAGTTAACTTCTTGGTTCTTAAGCTCAGCCATTTCACTGTTCAGCAGCTCTACAGGTGGAGTATTTGCTTTCCATAGTTTGCTCTTGAGCAATGGATTTGTATTTTTCTGCCTCCTTCCCTTACTTCTGTCTCTAACCATTTACAGAAGTTTACCTCTTGCTCATGGCATCCTGTGACAGTTCCTCTTGCACCTCTGCTGTTCTTTACAAGTTCGTACTTGAAAAGTTGGTACTACACATTTTGTAATGATCTTCATTGGAGGTTTTTGTTTGGTTGGTTTTGGATTGCTTTTGACTTGGTTTTTTCAGGTCTTAACATTCTGCTGTGCTTACCTGTGTCATTCATAAAAGGACAGATCGTGGTTTTGAGCTTTCACTCTCATTTATTTCTATTTTATTAGCTGCTGCATACTAAAAATATTTCAGAAACTAGTGGAAGATAGGGCCAAAACACCTTCTAGGATACTACTGCCTATTTTGCTTACTTATTTCCTTGAGAGATCAGGGCAAATAAAGAACGCTGTTACGAAGTCCACCAGCTGATTCTCTTAGTGAGCTGAGTTGCATTCACTCAGCCTCTAACTTCACCTACATGTGGCCCTATTCTCCCTCTTCCTCCATTTCTAGCCACTGCTGAAGTTCAACTCTCAGTTCAGTTTGGATTGCTGAACATGACAGGCACCTTGCATGCCTGACACACAAGACGATCTGTCTTCTCTCTTTACCTGCTCTTCCTGATCAGCCATTCCCCTCAGTTAATACTTGAAACCATGATTCACATTGTGATTAGTTAATCAATTTACCTGGTATTTAATGCCATGCTTCTAATACCATTTCAGGGAATTAATAATTTGCCATCAATCACGAGAAAGATGTTAGGGAAAACGATTTATAACATAATGTATTTCTATTGTTTATCATGGATTAGTAGGAGATGGAGCACAGAAAATCCTGAAAGCATACATGCATGCAATTTCATTTCTCTATTTGTCTTAAGAGCACAATCAACAAGCAACTGCTGTATTGAATCATGTCTTTTGAACCACTGATATACACATACAATTGTTTATTCTTCCATTCTTAAAGGATTGTGCTTTTTATATACTAGAAATGTCAGCTCCAGGATCTCCAATGTACCAGAGTTCAGAAACTTGTAAAGAATTACAGAGTAGCAACACAAATTGGTTAGATGTACATAATCTTTCCATGGCACTGTTTCCCCTTCATTAAGATAGTATGTACTATGTGCATTGAAGAAGCAAAGGAAAAAAAGTGACAAAAAAGTGAGGGACAAAACAAAATGAGGAACAAAACTGAGGCAAGCTGGCTGAGAATTTCCCAGTGCATACTTCTCACCTTGTCATTAAGCCTGGAGAAGTCAGTGTACCGTCTGAAAACCACCCAGCTTTCCTCTGGACTTCTTTTTACTAAGATTTTGTATACCTGTGTGGAAAAACAGGAGTATCAGAAAACATGCAGAACGTCATGATGTGTTGGCTGGAAGGCTGAAATTATCCTTAATGAAAAAGATAGAACTCTTGGATCAAAAATAAAATAAAATAGATCAGTATAAACAGTATATAGAAATTTCAGAATTTAAGGAGCTTCCGTAATCCCCAAATATTTTAAGCTACTTTCCATCTGTAAGAAAGGGTTTGTGAAACTGCCTCCATATTTTTTCTGCAGGAAAAAAAAAAAAAAAAAAAAAAGTCTCAGCTATCAAAGAGGTAAGTTTAGTGATCTACTGTAACTATTGCTGAATTACAGCTTTACTTAGTAACCCTTGAGGGCAGTCTGCCTTTAAGATGACTGTAATAATCAGTTACTGAATGTTGTATTATTTTAAAATGTGTCATCTGACTTGGTTCACAAGAAAAAGAAATGTAGGATGAAAAGAAGATGCTGCTTTGGCCCTCTTGTCGCGAACATTAGCTGTTGTCTTTCTAGGCAGAATATGACCACTTCCCCGGATAACAGCACTTAGCACTGCAGAACTANGATAGGAGGCATCGTTACAAGCAGGTGGGACCTCTAATTACATCAGTGTAATTTGTCATGGAAATGTGAGAGAATTATAAAAGCCAATGGATTTTTTTTTTTTTTAATTAATCAACTTTTAGAAGGGAGATACTCAAATTAAACAGTCAAACACCATGACCTGAACAAAACACAGCTTTAACTGCGAAATATTAAATAATGTCTTGGAGAAAAAGTTCTCATGCCACAACCTTACTTTTTCCAATATGAGGAAAAAGACGTTGCAGTTGTACTGGGCTAGTTTTTCCAGGTTAGGTGCTCTCTAATTAAAACTGATAAAATACTAGGAAGACATATGTTTTGGAATTGTAATCAGAGGCATTTAACTAGACTACTATTTACCAGTTCCATAGTGAAATCTTTCATGTTTTTTCACAGCAGGTTGTCCTGGCTAATGAATGTATTTTTCTTGTTGCAGTCCCAACATGTGATAATCACAAAGCTTCCCAAATTCTGTACAGCAGGCAGACTTGAGTGTTTTTAGCATTATTTTTATAAACTGGTATAAACTGGGGTTCTATTATATAAGAATTTCATAGGGGATAACTGCTGTATAAAAGTGGGAGGGCTTACAGGTGGTACACAGCAAAACATGGAACAAGCAGCTCTGCAATAGCTTTGCTGAATATACAAACTGCTCAGCTAAAAGTTCTGCAGATATTGCTTATAAATGCATACGTAAAACAAAACAAGAAGGTACTCCAAACAGCTCTGGCCCTCACTTGGAATGGCTTCCAAGTAAC
>VXAV01007411.1:228006-239762 GCA_013399715.1 Alectura lathami | reverse complement strand
TTTTTATTTTATTATTTTTAATTTCCATTTTTAAAAATTTTTTTTTTTTTTTTTTTTTTTTTTTTAATAGTAGTCAATCTTATCGTTGGAATACTTGTTTTATATTCTGTTTTTTATTTTTTCACCATAAATTTTTATTTTTAGTTTTCTGCCTGTAGTTTAAAAACATTTTTTTTTTTTTCCCTCTACAATAACTTCACAGTTATGCATTTCCCTCCCCCCCCCAGGCTGTTAGTCAGCTCTCCTAACAGATTGTGATGTGACATTTTTTGTACAGGTTAACATAGAAGTTTCAACAGCCTTCAAAACAATATTGAGGTCAATTTTCATTACGACTGTGTTGATTAAGAAGCAGTCCTAACCCAAATCCCTTGAAGAGTATGGGGTATTTTTCATCATGGTGAGTAGTTATGGGAAGAAGGAGTGAGGCTGCATTTCTTTGACAGTTCGGAAATTCCACGGAAGTCAGTGGGATTTCTGGCTGCTGAGGAATGTGGGCTCATTGCCTTTGCATCACAAGGCACTATTCACCCGCAGAGTCATCGGGGATGACTGTTGCTTCACTGGGGTGAGAGAAACTATGCAGGATTAAGCTGAATTAAAATCAGGTCTGTTTCTTTCCGGCTTTTCCCTGGAGTAGCTCTTCCCCTGTGCTCCCCTGGAGCAGCGCGGAACGCTTTCCTTCAGCTGTTCCGGGAGCAGACAAGCTGTGGCTTTCATTGCAGGCGAGGCTGAGCCACCCTGTGGCAATACCGCGCATTTCACTTTATCGAGTCGAGAGGACTGCAAAACGAGTTACTAAAAGCCCGGCAGACTGGAAAGTATTTGCTGAAAAGTATTTTTTTTTTTTTTTTTCCCTTGCACTTATTGGTACCAGATTCCACCCATGTTCTGCCTCCATCCGCTAGTTAGCTGGCTCTCCAGAGGACTGCTAGATTTATTCTAGGCCTGATCAAAATCTTGCAATCCGTTGTGCCAAAGATATGAATTTGCTAACGGTAGATGCTTAGCTAGCTTAATTTAAACTTGTTTAGGGGATAGGACTTGCAGAATCAGAAAAACCTGTCAGTTTTATGCAGCCTCTGTAAACTTCCCAGCACTTTCCCTGCTGTAAAGATGAATGCAGGAACTGCTAAATTGCATAATGTTAGCAATTCCACTTTCTGTTGTCAAAAAAATACAAACAGTGGTGAGAACTCTGGGATAATCTGTTACTGAATCAAATGTAGCTTTTGTGCAGCGTATTTTCAAAGTCTCACGTGCCTTCATGATTGCTTGAAGCAATGAGGATAGATTATCAATGAGGTTATGAGATTTTGACAAATCTTACTAAATTTCAGTTGTATGTAGGCACTCAAATTCTGTTGTATTTTAGAAGAATTCTTGCATTGAGTCCCATTATATTTCACTGGGGTTTGGGCCTTTCTCTCTCAGGATAAAATATATAATTAAAGTATACCTATTTTATGATAAAGAAGCCAGTTTTGTTTCTCAGCTGTAGAAACTTCAGTGCTAGAAATGAATGAATTTCTCCTAGAGGCAATTATTTCTGTAATTCCTTCCAGTTTAAAAAGCTGCAAAGTCTTGAAGAAGTAAAACTGGATGTTCTGACAGGAGATGTAAGCATTGAAACTGAGAATCTCACAAAATATGCGCATCCAAATACTGAGTTGTGATGCTGAGATACCTTAAGCAGTTGCCAAGTCATTCTAACGTGTCTCCACCTTATAGGTACTGCATCAGTGTGTGTGTGTGTGTGCGCTGTATTTTAATACTTCCCGTGTTTGTGAGATGCTACTTCAGCAACTGTTCATATGGACCCTGCCTTTTAAAGGGCTGAAAATGTTGACAATTTATGCACTCTCGTTGGGAGCTCCTTGGAGACTGTACACAACTTCAGATGTTCAGTGGTCAGGAAGGACTGAGGGAAAGGTGAGGCCAGTTGCTGGCTGGCTCTTTGTGGTTTTGGTCTGACTTTCTCTGGTTTTCTGCTCTGTGGCTGGCTGTGTTCAGGCTCCCTTTGAAATCATCTTGAGGCATCTCAGTCATGCAGTATGGAGTTCTGGAAGCCTGCATGCCTTATTCAGTGCTCGAATGAGCTGAGGGGTAGGCTCAGTTCTTCGTTAGCTCTAGATCTTTTATGTTTTTTCAGACTTGTCTCTTGTCCAAAACGCTCAGGTATGGGGTGCTAACTGCCACTTTGTCTCAGAACAGATTACTATCAGCTTGGTAAGATCAATACATTATCTTCTAATGCATGCCATAGATCTTACCTGTGGTGTACCTAAATTGTTTTCATGGTGGCATCCTGGTAACAGACTTCTTATATAATAAAAACAGTTGTTTCTTTCTATTCAGTTACGCCCATTGTGTTTCTCTGTTAGAGTGAAGTCCTCAAGTGAGGAAGCAGAAGCAGCAGCCTCTGGATGTAAGGGTAGACCTGATTCTAGGGCAGGTGTACTTTGACTTGCAGGGATTTTTTCTCTTGGGAATTGCTTTTAGGCAGTAAACTTGCAGGCCTTATGGCCAGAATTTTCAGTTTAATAAATTGTAAGTGTATTTTTAAATAATAGATGATTTATAGAATTTCCTTCTGTTCTGTGGCAGGTATTGAGATCTCAAACAGATGGTGTCCTGCCTTCGCTTCCTTCCTTTTTATCCTGTCAGTCAGCTTTATCAGCCCATGTCATAGCTGAGTATATCTTGCTTTGACTCTAACATACCCAAGTAACAATCATCACTGATTGTTAGTTATGATGTGTAAGTAACTACTTAATAAGTAAGAAGTAATCTGAAGAAATGATTATATTAATGATTGGATTAATTATCCTAGAAATTTACAACTAATGATGCATTGATATCTGTCTATCCTTCTGGAAAAAAAGCAAAATATGTATTTTTGATGTTAACTAGATGCTATGATAGTCCAATAGGGTCCTACTTTTTCCATCATCTTTGCCTTGATCTTGACTGCTAAAATCGACTTGCATGGACTCTCAGTGCCTTGAGATACATGGAAAAGTCTGGAGCAATGTAAACTTACGCTTGGTGGAAGACGATCTGGTTAGAGAATATCATATTTAAACAAACATGACATACTGAAGTCCAGCAACCTGGTGGGATGCACCCACACATATTGAGTGAGCAGACCAATGTCACTGCAAAGCCACTGCAAAGCAACTCCTGATTGTCTTTGAAAGGTTGTGGGGCTTGGGAATTCCTGAGGAATGGTAGAAAGAAAATGTCATACCTGGCTGCAAGAGGGACAAGAGGGCAGATCTGGGGAGCTACAGGCCTAATGCTAATACCTGAGAACATGATGAAATACATAGAACAGGAAGCCATTTCAGAACATGGAGGAAAGGAAGGTCATCAAGAGTAGTCAGCATGGATTTATGAAGGGAAAGTCATCTTACAAACCTGATAGCCTGCTATGCTGAACTGACTAGCTTGGTGGGTGAGGAAAGAGCAGTGGAAGTTGTTTGTCTTAAGCAAAGCTTTTGACACTGTCTCACGCTATCACAAATAAACTGATAAAGTATGGGCTAGGCAAACAAACTGGATTGAAGCTGGACTGAAAACTGGCTGCACAGCTGAGCCTGGAGGCTTGTGATCAGCAGCACAAAGTCAAGTTGAAAGCCTGTTACTAGTAGTGTACTCCTGGGCTGATACTGGGTCCAATCCTGCTTAACATATTCATTTATGACCTTGTGATGGTACAGAGTACACCTTCAAGTTTGTAGACAATAGAAAACTATGGGCTGGCCGGAATCTCATGAAGGAAGAGGCAAAGTCCTGCTTCTGGGGAGTCATAACCCCAAGGAAAAAATAGTCTGGGAAACAAACAGCTGGGAAGCAACTTTGCAGAAGAGGGCCTGGGGGTCCTTGTGGACACCAAGTTGAAAAGGAGCCAGCAATGTGTCCTGGCTGCAAAAAAAGCCCAGTAGTATCCTGGGCTGTATTAGGAGTGTTGCCAGCAGGTCAGGGAAAGTGATCCTTTCCCTCTGCTCAGCACAGGTGAGGCTGCACTTGGAGTACTGTATCCAGTTCTGGGCTCTTCAGTGCAAAAGAGATATAGACATGCTGGAGATAGTCCAGTGAAGGGCCATGGTGGTGATTAAGGGCTTGGAACATCTGACAGTAACAAGATGTGAGAGATCTGGGATTGCAGCCTAGAGAAGAGAAGGCTCATGGCAGTGAGGGTGCGTTAGATGATCTGTAAGGTTCCTTCCAACCCAGCCAATGCTATGATTCAATCTTATCAATGTGCATAAATACCTGATAGGAAGGCATAAAAAAATGGAGCCAGGCTTTTATCAGTGGCGTCCAGTGGAAGGACAAGTGTTAGTGATCACAAGCTGGAACACAGAAAATTCCATCTGAACTAAAGAAAATGTATTTTACTGTTAAGGTGATCGAACACTGGAACAGTTTTCCCAGAGAGGTCTTTGCTCGGAGCTATTTGAAACCCAGCTGGACACAGCCCTGAGCATCTTGCTGTAGCTGACTCTCCTTTGAGCAGGGGCTGGACTAGGCAGTCTTGAGGGTCCTTTACAAAGATCCATAGAATAGAATCACAGAATATTGGACCCACAAGGATCATCGACCCCAACTCCTGGCCCCACACAGGGCCATCCAAAATCAAACCCTCTGTCTGAGAGCGGTGTCCAAGCACTCCTTGAACCCCATCAGCTTGGGGCTGTGACCACTGCCCTGGGGAGTCTGTTCCATGCCCACCACCCTCAGGTACAGAACCGTTCCCTAACCCCCCATCCCGACCCTCCCCTGATGCAGCTCCATGCCGCTCCCTTGTGTCCTGTCACTGTCCCCAGAGAGCAGAGATCAGCGCCTGCCCCTTTGCTCCCCTGTGAGGGAGCTGTAGGCCGCCATGAGGCCTCCCCTCAGCCTCCTCCTCTCTGGGCTGAACAAACCAAGGGACCTCAGCTGCTCCTCATATGTCTTGCCCTCCAGACCCTTCACCATCTTCGTAACCCTCCTTTTAATTGGTTTATGTCCTTACAACCTCAACCCTTCTGTTACTCTGTGAGTTCAAAGGCTTGTCATCCCACTGTTGCTGTGGAACAAAGAGATACCAGATACAGTTTCTATTTCTGTTTCCTTAAAAGCATCTAATAGCATTTACTTTTCAAAGAGTATGGGAGCACAATTTGTTCTTTTTATTTGCTGTTGTGTAATGGAATAAAGTTCAACTTGTTTCAAGTAGACAGGTAATCTTTGAACACACTTCCCGATGCTTTTATCTGAATATTTTTTTTTTTTTTTTTTTTTTAACTCCCTCTAATCAATGTGAAAAGAAAAGAAAATTGTAAGGAAAGCCCAGGGAGCAGAGAATAAAGAATTATTGTTAATTGAATATTAGACTACATGATTTCTTTTCAACCTCAGTAAAATTATTACGGTGGAGATTTCAGGCATTTTGACTGAGGAGTCATGTTCATGTGCAATAATAGCTTCATTACATGCACTTGGAACTTTGAGTTTAAAAATGATTAGTTTGCTTTTAGCTAGAAGAAATGATTTTAAATGTTCTTTGTTTTACATCATTGAAGCATTCCATCACTTTCCTTTTTAGTTCACCATGAAATATGTAGGGAAGAGGTCACTCTAATAACCTTTAGGATATATACAATTCAGTTATCCTGAATTGTAATCCGACCTGACAAAGCTTCTGGTCCTTTGGTACTGCCTACTGGTAGCAGATCCTGGTTTTCCCTCATAATGTTCTGCAGTTTACTGTTTTGTATAGTACAATGTATTTTAGCATTGATTTGTAACAGGTTTCAAATGAATTTGTTTCCTGTGGGATAAAGAACAAACTTACTCTTGTTAAACCATGACTGGGACTTGACTACTAACTGTTTCACGGGTTTCTTTGTGACCTTGGACAAGTCACTTTAATTTCAGTTTACTGTCAATTTCCGGTTTTTGCTATAAGCTAACTAAGCAAGCTATCAAAGTTACAGTGAAGCAGGGACAGGTATCCTGAGAGGAGTATAGGGATGCTGTTAGGCTGTGTAGGGAAGGGATCAGGAAGGCCAAGGCCCAGCTGGAACTGGACTTGGCAAAGGGAACAAAGAAAAACAAGCAAGGCTTCTACAGGTACATCAACTGGAAAAGGAAAGTTCAAGAAGATTTCCCCTCCACTAGAGAGCGATAAAGGCAGGCTGGTAGCAACAGACAAGGTGAAGGCTGAGACGTTCAACACTTTTTTTTGCCTCAGTGATCGATGACAACTGCCCTTCATGCATCCCTCTAGTGAATGGGTCGGAAGGTGGAGGCTGGGAGAGCAATGTCCCTCCCACTGTAAGTAAGGATCAGGTTCGCAACCACCTGAGGAACCTGAACATCCAGAAGTCTATGGGTCCTGATGAGATGCCTCCCAGAGTCCTGAGGGAATTAGCTGATGCAGTCGCCAAGACACTCTCTATTGTATTTGAGAAGGCATGGCAGTCAGGTGAAGACTCTTCCCTCTTCCAGTTTATAGCCATTACTCCTAGTCTTATTGCTACATGACTTTCTAATACCCAGCTCTCCTGTAGGCCCCCTGAACTTCAACAAAGCAAAATGCAAGGTCTTGCACCTGAGTTGCAGCAGCCCCCACTATCAATACAAGCTGGGGGATGAAAGGACTGAGCACAGCCCTGCTGAAAGGTACTTGGGGGTGATGGTGGATGACAAGCTGGACATGAGCCAGCAGTGTGCCCTCGCAGCCCACAAAGCCAACGGCATCCTGGGCTGCATCCAAAGAAGCGTGGCCAGCAGGGCAAGGGAGGTGATCCTGCCCCTCTGCTCTGGGCTGGTGAGACCCCACCTGGAGTGCTGCGTCCAGATGGGGAGTCCTCAGTACAGGAGGGACATGGACCTGTTGGAGCGCGTCCAGAGGAGGGCCACAAAAGCGATCTAAGGGATGGAACACCTCCCCTGTGAGGACAGGCTGAGAGAGTTGGGGCTGTTCAGTCTGGAGGAGAGAAGGCTCTGGGGAGACCTGATAGTGGCCTTTCTAAAGGGGGGCTACAGGAAACAAGAGGACAGACTCTTTAGCAGTGTCTGTTGTGATAGGATTAGGGAAAATGGTTTCAAACTGAAAGAGGGGACATTTAGACTGGATATAAGGAAAAAGTTTTTTACAGTAAGGGTAGTGAAGCACTAGAAGAGGTTGCCCAGAGAGGCTGTGAATGCCCCACCCCTGGAAGTGTTCAAGGCTCTGAGCAACCTGGTGTAGTGGGAGGTGTCCCTGCCCACGGCAGGGGGGTTGGAACTAGATGATCTTAAAGGTCCCTTCCAACCCAAACCATTCTATGATTCTATGATCTTCCCTGGCACAGAGGTGAACCATCCCTGGAGACCTTCAAGATGAATGGGGCTCAGCAACCTGATCCAGCTGTAGATGTCCCTGTTGACTGCGGAGGAGTTGGACTAGGGGGCCTTTAAAGGTCCATTCCAACTTGTCTGATTCTACAATTTTCTTCTAAATCTGGTGGTAGGCATCGCTATTGCTTGCATAACCTTGTGATCTGAATTTAAAGTGATGTTTGTCTTTCTTGCACAACGCAGCTTGGTTACAATACCCTGCTGCACACAAACACTGGCACAGTTCATTAACTGTATTCCATGCTCAAAATATGCGGGTTTCATTGTTTAAACAATAATACAGAAACCTTTGCATTTGTTTACAAAGTTCAAATAACAGCAGTGGTGTGAAACAGCTATGTCTTGGAGAAACATGTGGCATATTTATATGGAAATGAGCACACCCTGTGCTTCAGTGACTGCCAGGACGGCTGTGTGCTGTGCTGCCACACTTTAAACTTCTGCATTGTGCTAAGCCTGTGTTCAGCTAGCCAAAATTCTAGCAGTGTTTCCTTCCCTGTTAGTGGTAGAATTTGGCATCTTTGCAGGTAAGGTTGAACAGACTCTTACTCCTACCGCTTTCTTATGAAGTGGCAAAATGCAGTTGGTTATTTTTAGATGCATGTTGTGCTGTTGTTAAAAACAACAACAACAAGCCAATCAACAGTAATAATAATAAAAAAAGGAAACCAAACACTAGATAATTTTGACATTTGTCTTTGAAAAAGGAAAAAAACCTCTGTCCTTCACACCCTATATAAATTGCTTTTGGTTTATTTAGCCTTTTAGTTTTTTCCTGTTTCAGCTCTACCTTGTGAATTGCAATTCATGAGTATGTTGCACCCAGGCATGTTAATTTAGCATTAACATTTGCAGGCTATTCTAGAGCTGGAGGCTACTGTTTAGTGATTATTATTATTGCTATCTTGCAGAGACCAGAAGTGAGCTAAACATTTACAGACAGGTGAAAAGAAAGACATCATTATTTTCAGGATGGATTTGTAATTTTATATTGAACAGGATAAGAGAATTTATGGTAACACATATTTCAGGCAGATGTTGATAAGAGGGAGCAAGGGTTTTCACATAATGATCAATCATTCATCTTATGCCTTTGCTGTATAATTTTTTGTTATCAAACAGTATCTATCATGATGGATGATTACATGGAACAAGGACTCTTTTAGGAGAGAGGACCTCTAGTGGGAGTGCCTGAAAAAATCTCAGCTGTGGCAAATTTCACTGAGCAATGTTGTAGGAAACCCCCAAATCACAGAATCTGAGAGACCAGCCCACTGTATGTTGTGCGCGTCTTATCTTGCTGTCATCCATACGTGGTTCCACCAGACGAAATGCCCCTCATGTCCTTTTGAACTGCCCATATGCTTTATTTCCTAATGAATATAAGAGCATGGGGGGAAAGGAGAGGGTGGGATGATCCCAGCCTGACAGGTGGACGCAGCCACATTTTACACCCTCACCAGACACTGGAAAAGAGCTCCTGGGCTCTGCAGCTCGGAGACATTAATAAGTGCCTGAAACTTCATTCTACTTAGAGGTTCATAGACAGTGGATCACTGTCATATTACATAATTCCCAAAAACTCAGTAATTTTAAATGAAGGTGTAAAATTAGACACTTAGATGTATGAATAACATCTTTTATGTGCTGAGGAAGAAGGCAATCTTTAGGATGACTTTTGAATGAAAGCATTGCTGTGGCTGGATGTAATGGAAGCAGCCAGCATTGCAAGCATAGGCTGAGATTGCAAAAGTTGTGAGAGTACTTGTAAGAAAGATAAAAAAAAATCAGATTGAGTTTTGTTGTCAGAACTATTACAGATATTTCTAAGGAGATATAGTATGTGATATAACAAAGTCAATGTTAAAATGGTCAGTTTTTAATAAGAAATCAGTATTGCCTTTCTTCTCTCCAGTCATGAATACCTGTATCCACACAAATTCACAATTTAAGAGAAAACTTAATTTTGGTGGTGCTAATTTCAATGGAATAGATGTCCCTAAGTGGTCTGATGTGCTACTCTGACTCAGTCACTGTATGATGTTAAAAGACCTGAAATTTCATCATGAAGACCTTGGCTTGCTTAGTTCTGTGGTAAATAATTACCACTGAAAAATTTTTGTTTTAATTTTTTGATAAAGATACAGAAGAAAGAAGAAGAGTAGTTAAAGCATTTGAACTGTAAATTATTAAGTGAAGTTTTGAAATTTAATTTTTAAATTAAAACCTGAAACTATAAAAATACAGAAGAGAATAAAATGTGAAAAGTTTTTATTTCACCAGCACATTCTATTTTCTTTACTTTCTATATAAAAAGATTTTAAAAGGAACTTCTTTTCCCTGTTAAACTATATTATATTCTTAAAAATTTTATTGAATGTCCTTTTGGAAAAAACAAATGAACAAACAAGCAAACATTTTTCCAAACAAATCCACCTTTTATCTGAGGTGAGTTCGAGGTATTGCTCTTCCTAGGTGCTATGCTCTGATATGACTTTGCTGGGACAAACCAAGGCAAATAGACACAAAAAGGCAGAGAACAACAGAAGTTTTTATTGTTGATGCTGGTTTTTAGCTTGCAGCTTTGCCAGTGGAAATGACAGGCACACTATGCCATCTTAGCATCAGACCTGCATTATCCACCTTTCAGGTCATGAGTTGACAGTGAAAAGATATGCTGTCTCGGTTGGCTAAATCAGACTCCTTTCACACCGAACAGGAAAAGAGATGTAGGAAAAAGCAACAATAAGCTAGAGCAATAAAAAGAGACATAGAAGAAATGTTACATGTAGAACCCAAATATTAAATATTCTGAATAATATTACAGACTAATCTAAAGAGCAGTGAACAATTATTTTACAAGGGGACATGGACTTCTCTTACTTTGTACAATGTGGAACAGAATACAGACCTCTGCACTACAAAGTGAGCATTACATGCTCAGTGTATGAGTTCTTTGTGCCTGATATTAAATGGAGTTTCATTGGTGCGAAATAAATTGTCTACAGTATACTTTGAATGTCAACAATCTGAATTCTGTGCAAGAGGGATGGTTGAGAGGAAATGTAAATAATACTTTACCATTTCTTTCTGGTGTGTAGATCACACTGTCCCTTAGATGGTGAAGATATTTTTATCCTTTGATATCTGGTGTTCTCACTGCAAATTATTATTACATCAGATAAATGAACTCTGAGTCAAAATGAGAGTAAAAATGATGAGTTAAAAAGTAATGCAAAGAGATGGTACCTATGAAATTACTGCGAGTGTCTGAAGAAATAGGGCAAAGAAATTGCTCACAAAGTTGTTCAAATGACTTAAGCTGCTGTCTGAAATACAAATAATTTGAGATATGACTATTAAAAATGAAGCGTGGTTAAAAGATTAAGTTTTTGAAGAACTGTATCCAATGCAAAATAAAATTACTGTATTACAAGCCATCTTTCCTTAACCTCTTTTCCTGATTACACTGTTATAAAGTTTGTAGCTGGGAAAAGTAGAGGGCAAAAGGATTACCAGTGTAATAAAGAATCTTTCTTACCTGTCAATAGTCCTTTTCCAGCCATGTCCATAGTGGTTTGAAGTTGTTACTGCCAAAGACTCTGCAGTAGTCTATGTGAAATGGATCAATTGTTTCATTCTTGTTCCTGTTAAATGTTTATACCTGTTCCTGTTACATGTTTACACAAAAAAAAAAAAAAAAAAAAAAANGAAGATTGCTAGGATTGATACCACCCAACTGATACCAGAGACTAAGCAGAGGCTGAGGGTTCATTGCAAAGATAAATTTGTAGTCACATGGTAGATTATCCTTTTTTGGAAAGGGTTAAAATGTGTGATATACTGTGTTAGGGAAACTTGTTATTTTGCTGACTAAATTCTTGTGCAGTCTTGTCTAGTCTCACTTCAGTGGAGTGTCTTTCAACACCCACTTGTGGAAAAGGCTTGTTTTTGCCTATGTTTAGTCATTGAAATTTATGTTTGAGGTGGCTGTCTATGATCCCTCATAAACCATACATAGAGACAAAAGCATTTTCAGAGGGTTTCAGTTTCTCTGAGATATCCATTTGGGAGATTTTTTGGATCAGTTGGCACAGGTTGTCCATGTAGTATCTCTCAGAAATGTGGAACTCCTTGTTGTCCCCTGCTGGGTTTTGGTTTTATTCCTATGTTCAGAGAGAAAGATCATGTGAAAACTCTAAGTAAAATTATATGTGGGTTAAACTTTTACTTGATGGCTACAAGATTAAGAGCAGAGGAGAACAGAATAAAAAAAATTATCTGTCGTGGGAAGCTCTTCATAAGAAAACAAGAAGAAGGAGAATGAAAATATTCATGATGAAACTTACTTTGATGGAAGGTAG
>VXAV01007411.1:212094-227861 GCA_013399715.1 Alectura lathami | reverse complement strand
TGCAGTGGATGGTACAGACTTAACTTTGATATATAACTGTCACATTTCTATCAGCGAACAGTTATAAGTTGGTCATATATTTTTCAGCTGTAGCTTTGGAGCCTTGCCTTGTGCTCTCTTATTGCTTGTGGTGTTAAACATTTCTTTAATATTATTATTTTTTCTTTCTCAGAGGGAAAATACAGATCAGAAGGGTTACTATAAGATGTGTTTTTGGTGATATATTTTGATGTTACAGAAAACTGGAAAACAAATTATCGCCATGTCTTATTAAAGATCCATGTGTCTGGACCAGATGTTTGCTCTACAGCCAGTTCTGCTAATGAGGAAAAAGCTAACTAACCATAACATGATTGATTTCTGGGTAAAGGTCCATCTTTGCCTCTAACCCTAGCAGGTGTGTATATAAAGCTAAACAATTTATTGCAGAGAAAATTGTATAGCCCATCTACAATCGTGACTTACAAAAAAACATATGTTGGCAAGGATCAACAGATCAGCAGTTTTTCTTTTGAAAAAGAAAGAGAACAACCCAACATATTATTTATCAAAAATATCTAGACAAGTGGCAAGTGGGTTTTCTTTGATTATACCTATTGTACTAGTTCTGTTGCTTTGAATTGTGTATTGTGATTGCTTGGATAAATGCACTGAAAGACTGGCTGTTGGCCTCCAGAAGTACCTCTTCATGTTTTTCAGTGAGGTACTGTTTTGTAATTTACAACATTAGTCTCATTGTGTGAATCTCTACAGATATCTCAGCAACCTTTTCAGAAGTAATACAGTGAGGGTACGATTTTCTTTGCTTCCAACAGTGAAAGAATAATGCTCTCTCAAAACTGTGCTAAATTAGAAGGCTATCTTTTTTTTTTTTTTTTTTTTTTTTTTTTTTTTACTATGTACTGCCTATTGTTATGGTGTAATTTAGTTGGTATAGTTGAAGAAAAAGATGAAGCATCCCAGCTTTCTGTGAAGTCCTGTCATCTCCACTGTTTTCCACAGATGTGTTTTTGCTTTCCGTTAAGTCTCATGTCTGAATTTGAGAATCTCCATAAAGGAAAGAAAGCTTTAAGCAATCTCCAACTGTAACTTTTAAGAGTTGGAAATAGGACTAATGAAATCTCAGTGTGGGTCCCTGAAAGATAATTTAGTGGCAGGCACTGAACAGAGCATGCTGTGAGATTTGCTGATGAATCCTGTGGGATTTACTTAGATGCAGGATCAACTATGTTGAGAGCAGAACAATAATTCAAGCACTTGTCCTGGATGACAAAATTGCTGTCTTCCCATTAACTGAGTTAGAGCCGAAGGGTGTAACAAGCTAGCTCACATATTTTCAATAAGAATTTTTAAATAAAAGTCAATAAATTTAAAGTACCCATCAGCTCTATAAAGGCATCATAAAAAGGGGACATTATGTAATAAATTACCCTTCATTTATTTTTTTAAAAAAATAAGTGTTTCTAATGAAAACTACTTGGGTCTAATCACATGGGGAATAATTGGCTGATTTCCAAGACATTTAGATCCTGTTTTTAGCTCTTCTGCTGTAACATTTTCTAGATTTCTGCCTCATCTGCCATATGTCCAATATTCAAAATGATTTTTTCCCTAGACACCAGAGACTTCATCTCCCATTATGAACTATATAAGCAAGCAGAATTTGAATCTTAACTAGTCCCACTTACAGAGCTAATTCTCCCTATTCGCAACAAAAAGTGTGTGGTCATATTAGCTGTTAGCAATGTACATTTACTCTCAGGTAGTCCTTAATCTCTTTCTCCATATTTTCTTAGCTTAAGTGTTACTTTGCCTGCCCAATAGAAAAACTTCTGAGTTTTTTTTTTTTTCCCTGTCAGTCTCATTCTAAATTTATCCCCATTTAACTGCCTATGCTGTCTGCTTGCTTGGGGATTTAGTTTAAATCTTTTCTTTACTTAATTACATTCTTCATCATCATTTGCTATGCTTCCAATTATGTGTCATCTGAAAATTTGGCCATTTCCCAAGACATTTAAGGAATTCATATTTTCTTCTTGCCTAGTTTATCTTCCATTTCTTTAAAGAACCTTTAAAACTAAAGTAAAGCAAAATTAACCTGATCTTTAGATATGTTAACATCCCAGAAAGGGAAGAGACCTTGTTAAATAAATGGGACCATATTTGCTCTAAATCAGCTTCTTCTTTTCCTATTTAACTTCATTACATGTAAGTCTATCCAATGATTTCTATTGAAGAATATGAAAAACACATAGTTTAATGGAGAATAAAGAAACTGATTCTTATCATTTTGCATTTAATAAAATCAAGTACCCTCGTTTTTTCTTCTAGGCAAAGAGAGAGTTATTCCAAAGACAATGAGAGTAAAAACATGGAAATTGACCACTTTTCTCTCCTAATTGTTTTGAAAGATTTTTTAGATATTTATCCTCCTGTAGTCTGCAGACCTAAAATGTGGCTTCTGCCCTCAGAAACTCTCTGTAATGAATGAAGACATCAATACCTCTTAGCACTGATACCGTAATGCCCTGTCAAATATTTGGGGATGATCACTCAGATGACTGGCTAAGTCCCATTCTCAAGGTGTTGGAGTAGAGGCAAAAACGTTGCTTTCATCCGTGCTTTTTCTCACCTGAGAAGGTGCTGAAAAGTCAGGTGAGGTGAAGCAGGTCTTTTTAGGAGAAAAGCTTGCCTATAGGTACTTTTACATTTCTGCCTTACACTTGGTTCATATACTTGGTTTAACTCTTTTGCCTTCATCTATGTAAAATAACATTGCATGTAATTGGTAGAAAATTACTTAATTTCTTTCGGAGCTGATCTTATCAAGTGATTTTTTTTTTTTTTTAATGATGCCTTTCTTTTGTTGAGATTTGAGCCATAATTCTTTGGATCCCAGTCACATCTCAACGCTTATCATAGACCAGTATGACTTCTTATAAGATTTGTAGTAGAAAGCATTATGAAAGCTTCTGTGGCCTCAGGGACTCGCACAGGTAGTCTAAGGGTTGTGATTACTACTGCTGCTGTGGTATGGCATTTGCCTTTCCTCTGTTTCTGCCCAAGGATCTGTGGATGAAAATCTGATAAATAAGCAGAGCACTGGCAGTTGCGTTAGGCTGTGTTTGTTCTCTCACATCAAGTCAGTCCCTTGTGGTCTGTCTTCTGTACGCTGGCACGCTGCCCGCATCTCCTTCACTCATGCTGTGCATGTTGCACAGCTCCTGGTCTTCCAAACCGCTCATCTCTTTGCAGCATGCAAACACAGAAATTTGTGTGGGATGGGCCTGATTTTTATTTGCATTCTTATTTTTACCCAGCTCAATGTCCTAAACAAGCAGTAGTGGTGTGTACCTGAGAATTAAGGCATGTTTAAACAGGAAGGGTTTAGTTCAGTCATCCTGACTCAATTTCATGTCATTCCTTACTGTACAAGTAGTATCTTCAGATTCACTGGATCTGTGTGTGCTGCAAAATACCATTTATGTGAGAAAGGGCAGCAAAATCAGGCTGTTTGCTCTTAGGACCAATGGGCAATAGGATATTAACTGCCTGCTGCTGGAGAGGAACTGTTGTAAAAGAAGCAATTGACACTGAGAAAGAAAGAACAGGTCAGCAGGATAACCTGCAGTGAAGAACACAAACAGTGATTATATGTCAGTAGTAGTCAGTATTCCTCTTCTGTAAAATAGAGCTGTGTTGGCAAAGTTATCTGCTAAGCTCAGGAGTGACTCTAATGGGATGCTGGCATACCTGAGTGGCTTAAGTAATGTGAACTGATTGTGATACACCTTTACCAGCAGCAAGCAAACAGAAGGTAGCTGGTCAAAATTCCTTCTATTATGTTTTCAAGAGTGTTCTCTGTAGAAGAAAACATTGTTTTGAAATGTATTTGTTTCAAAACATATCCACAGAACTCAGAATACCTCTGAACTCAAGAATAAAGTTTTGAGAAGGATTGAAGGGGTGTCTATGCATAAGGGACATTACATTTATGAACTACTTTTTCCCAGAATGCATAAATCTAAATATTAAATGATGGCAATTACTAAGGTCATTTGGAGAGAGGGGCATTGGAGGAGTGCTTCAGTATTCTATTAGTTATGGGTAATAGCTGCTGAATTTAGAACAGGGATGAGAAAATCTGACTCTTCAGAAGTTCAGTTTGGAAGCTGGGAGAGTCATGCAGGGTGACAGATCAGTGCCAGTGCAGAAAATGTCTTACGGGCAGATAACTGCTGCTTTATGCATAAGTAGTCAGGGTCCCCATATTTTTCCTATGCAAATCAATGTCAGAATTCAGGTTAACCTGATTAGGATCATTTCCTTGCAAAGAATTGTCTGATGCTATATCACAGAGAAGAGTTATAATTACATTTTAGGTGGAGAAAAGTTATGAATTCTATCATTTACATAATATGCTGAATCTAGCAGTCCCTGGAAAGTTCTTAATATCACTTATTGTCTGCATAGAACAATTTTTGTTCAGAGAAACAAATGGGGAAGGTGCTTTTTCGTGAATTTAGGAAGGCATTTTGAATTAGTATGCATGGTATGCATTCATGCTGATCCTGCAATGTGCCTTTCTCATAGACATATTCCTAAATCGCACTTAGATTTGGTGAGAGTACATTGAACATTCCAGCAGACTGCTCACTCATCTTTGGTAGTTTGCCTAAAACAGTGTGATCTTCATAGCTAATGATGCTTAAGCTTTTTTGTTGCATCTCATCCCTCATCTACATGGGGTCACCTTTGCCATTTTTGAAGAAGGACTCTTGCAAAAGAATCCTGATAAGGTTGTTCAGGGGACGTTGGCAGAGACCTGCAATATGTCTCAGGGACGAAGCAAGATTTCTTCTAATCTGTGCTGTAAGTAATAAAATGTGGCCAGGCAAATCATTCTTCTTCTTTGGAAAAGTTCAAATAAACCACAAGGGAGATATTATGAACTCATTCAGCATGTGAAAAAACTCATGTTCTCATTCATTCATGAGGTGACGATAAAAAATTTATTTTGTGTCTTGCATATTAATAATTCTTGGATGTCAAAAGTATTGCTTTCTGTTACCATTTAAAAAGATTGTCTTGTGAACCCCTCAGTTCTTCCAAGGAAAATGTATATTACACCAGGAAAATTGTTCTTTATAACTTTATTCACAAAGAAACTGTTTTTAACTTCTGGGTATCTAGGTAAGGAGTGCTGCCATTATAAGCAGAATTTCCTAAATTTGGGGAAATTTTAAAAGTGACATTTCTTTGCATGACGTAGTGACTTACTGAATGTAACACAGTGTATGAGTCTCAAGATTTTCATAAAATGTGCCTAATTAACAAGAAGAATATGTGCAAGCGAGGTTGGTTTAGTAGGGTGGTTTGGTCAAATATAGGAACGTTCAAAACTCTTGGTGAGAATATAATTTCAAATCTAGTTTCCCTGGTTTACATGTGTAATTCACCCTCCCCAAATAGCGATTCTCCTATTTCTAGAATATTTTCTAGTATCTAATATCACTGATTTTAATCCTTAGCTGATAAATACAAACATAAATGCAAATTTTTGGTCATTGAAAATACAAGTGTTTTTCTGTATTTGCTCTTTCAAAGTAATTTCTTCTCTCCTTTGTTCCAATGCTACTTTTTGCTTTTGTGCAAACTGATTTCCTTTAAGGTTTCTGACAGAAAAATGAATGTGCTGCTGTTTAGATTATTGCTCACATTATTTAGGATCAAAAATAGAATTGTTTTGCTGTGGTGTGTTACTGAGCATTTACAGTGATATGCATCCTTGATTATTAGGGTAAGAAGTAATTTTTTTTTTGGCAGGATATGAAAGGAAGAAGAAACAGAAAAATGCACTAATTTTGAGCATGTGGCTCCCTGTTATTATATCTTGAGTATAACCACATTCAGTAAGTAATAAGGCTCATGATAATTGTAAATAGAGAATAACTGTGCAATTTCTAGTGCTTAAAGTCAGGTCTGGTTTTGTGTCTCTTGACAGTTCTGGCTGCTGCTTCATCTTAGCTGTTTTAGACTTCAAGAAAAGCATAATATAAGTGTACCTGAAATTCAGAAGGAAAAATGAATCGCAATATGCACTGAGTCTAACTCCGTTATGTGACAGTAGATGTTCCTTATGACAAGACCTATCGTATTATTCCTGGACTACTTTTTGTGTAGTTCTGCTATTAATTCTCATAAACTTTCTAAGTAATTTTCTAGAAGAGATTTAAGAGCAGAAGTGGTAGGAGGAATGTTTTCTTTTTAAAGAAAACTCTCTGGGTTCATTCCTGGGATGTACGACTAGTATCTCTGTCTTCTTTTCTTGATAACTCTGAAGAAGAGAGGTGAAATTGCTGTAAATCTGAATGCATATGGTAAATTATATTTTTAGTTCCCTGATAGAGAGGTAAGAACTTTAACATTCTCAGGGCTGTAACCTAGTTACTATTTGTTGCAGATATTTTTCTTCCTAAATAAATGTGATGAAAGTACAGTGAAGCTTCCATTCTCAAAATAAGATTGTGATTTTTTTCTACCATTCCAGAAACTTCAAAGCAATAGGAAACTCTTGAATTTGCTGCATTTGAAGATACTTTGAAAAAGTCTACTTTAAAATAGGACAGCACTGTATCATTTTAAAGCACTGAAGAGTAAGTAATATAAAATCAACCAAGAGGATAATCTCTGACATTTACAAACATTTATAATGGCATTAGTTCCAAGCAAGTTAGCTGAGGCAATTTGAACCTGTAGACCTGAACAAATAAATAAGCATGGCTAGCCATCAGCTATTTCAGAAATGTACCAGTATACTGTGGAGTTTGTGCATCCAAATAAGCAAAGAGATCTACCAGATTTCTCTGGGGCTTCCTTCAGTCAAGACATTGTCTGCTTTACTAGGAGGTATTTTCGCAAACGAGTGACAATGCTGGGTTGCAGACATTTCCAGGCTTTCTGGAATTTCTGCTGCCATATTTTAGAGCTGGTCTTAAAATAATAGGCTTACAAAGGACTCAGTGGTAGGGCTTAAAGCTGAAATTAGTTTTGTTGAAATGTTCCTTATTTGCAGGTCCGGCAATAGTTTCCTTTTTTGGCTGTGAAAGTCATGAACATGTGGCCATGAGACTCATAACATACATAACAACTTTGTTATGTAGCTGTGTACAATGGCTAGACTATGTTGTGTTTCCAGTGCAGGTCTGAGCTTGTACTTGATCCCAAACTAACTTGTCCAAATTCTCTGAACCCAGGACAATGCAGAAGCAGCTTTCTGCAAACCCTGAAGAATGGAGAATAATAATAACTGGACATGTTTAGCATGGGTAGAGCACCAGCAGCATTGGAAAGGAGAGCAAAGCATGGGCATGCCTTCTGTTGCCTAGCCTCAGTCCCCTGCCACAAGTCCCACAGTGCCTTGCAGTTTTGTAGTATGATCAGAAAGGTTGGTATTATGGTTAGCATGTCATTGTGGAAAAGACATCACTGTGGTATGACTGACCTAGGCAGTATCAGCGTGCAGGCTGTGGCTCAGGGAATGTGCTGTTCTCTGACCTGCTCCTTGCTGCAGTGTGTGCTTGGCCATGTAGGCATGGCCACGGGGCTTCATGTTGCTGCTTCTCCAGCAGCGTGCATTGCAAGACTGGGAACAGAAGCACTAATAGTCATCTCTTTGTGTTGAAAAGATAATCCAGGTTCCCACCGACTCAGTTCCTCTGTTCAGAGAAAATATTATTTATTAAATAAATCAATTAAATCCAAACTATTACTCAGGAAAAAGATATGAGGAAAAGGAAGAGGAGGTGTCTGAGGGTCAAAGCAGTTTGGAGACTATTAAACAGACATCCCAGCAAGTTCTGCTCAGACACTCATGCAAGAGTGTTGCAGAGGGGTGCTGACCAGTGGCAGAGGCCAATGGTTAGGAAAATATTCATCATCTTGAGTCCCTGCATTGGCAGATATACCTCTAGCTCTCCAGTCTCATCTCCAACAACTTTAAATATTTGCACTGAGAACCATTTAAAACAATTATCCTTGATGTGACATTCAAAACTTAAGGCTTGATTTGAAAGTAGGGAATTTGCAGAAGTACTACTGAAAGCTAAATTTGGCTTGTGAAGCCTTTATTTCTGATACTAAAGTTTAAGATGGAAACAACCCATCTTGACTTTCCAATTCTCCAGGGAAAATTTGTAGGCCAGAGATTTTGAAGAAAAAGCCCTTTCCCTGGTATATGGAGATATTTAATCTGCAAATCTATGAGAGGAGACAAAAACACAATTTTCACAATGCTTTGATTACAGAGTCAGTTTAGGGGAAAACCACATTTAAAAACTTAAAAAATTGGCTAAATGCCAATTGTAAGATGCATCCTTTAATGATGATTTCCTGCTATCATCTCTGCTGTAATAAAAAGTCAGTCTCTTAGTTTCTGGGTCAGAAGCAAGGATCTGGCAGTAACTTTGTATTTCTCAGAGGATGTCACTTCAAACCAATTCGCTCCTGTGGTGCTGTACAGTGGGAGGTCATCTGAAAATTTTAAGATAACCTAGGACAATTTAAAATCACAGTATTAGCAAGGGCTGTTAGTTTCGAGTACTAGCACAATTTGGCCAAGGACTATGTGTAGATTGATTCTTCAAAGCTGAGTGCTCATATAAGTAAGACCTGAGGCTTGCTGCAAATAGTTTCATGTTTATGCTTTTCCAAGAGTTCCTTTATAAAAGTTTCTGGCTGGGTGGTGCTTCCTAGTTTATAGCCAACTTTTATAGTGGTGAAGTTTAGATTTAGAGGACAAGATGATCATCTTGCTTGTAACTGCAACTGTGGCCTCACAGAATATAAATGTTATCCTATTCTCTACAGTTTTTTCTTTTCTTTCTTTTTTTTT
Source organism: Alectura lathami (assembly GCA_013399715.1). Classification (NCBI taxonomy): domain Eukaryota; kingdom Metazoa; phylum Chordata; class Aves; order Galliformes; family Megapodiidae; genus Alectura; species Alectura lathami. The sequence continues at coordinate 218,968 of VXAV01007411.1, read as the reverse complement.
TTCTTTTTGACAAGGATTTGACGGAAATCACCCAAATTGGCTGTTGTCAGTCTTAATTTAGTTCATTTTATAAAGGATCAGCAAATGAATCATTGTTACTACAAGATATCATAACCTGTGGTTATTCAGTGCCTTAGTAACATGCTGCATTTTTTATATTACACATTTTGAGGGCACCGGGTTGCTGGGCTCAGGGCCAGCTCAGAGGTGGCACTGCCAAGGGCTGTCCATTCCTTTGATGATGAGCAGAGGCTCCCAGGCAGCCTGTGGCCCATCCTGTCCTCATCCTGTCCCCATCCCCATAGGGGTGCCTCTTGTCAGGCCTGGGGCTGCCTCTGGCTGGGTGGTGGGGGAGGCATGGACTGCAAGGACCTGCAGAGGTCCTGCTGCTCCTTCCCCCTGACACCAATAACAGCTACTGTTTTTCATCCTTATCTTTTGTTTAAAAATATAAACAATAAAATCCAATGGGTTGTCCAGCCATTGTAAGAAAGATCCAAGTTCTGCATGTACATTTAGGGCTAACAGTGAGAAAGGAGAAGATGAGCTACTTGCAGGATAGAAAGAATTTGTTCACCGGCAACCAGCAAGAAAATAACTTTTTTTTTTTTTTTTTTTTTTTTTTCCCTAAAATGGAGGGGAATGCTCAGTTTTATAGGGCTGAATTCATTCGGACTGGTCACATGGAAGAATAGAGAGAATTCATATCAGACCTACTAGACAGGAGCCCTCTATGCTCTTCTGGTAGCAGATGACAATATTTGGTATTTGTACTCATACCACAGAATATAAATTTTCCATCACAAATTACATACATGGTCTTTAAATTGTATTTTTTCCTTCTACAAAGAAAAGAAGTGAAACAAATTTGAATTTTATACTATTTCTCCAGAATGGTCTTACAGGGAATTTCTGTGGAGAAAAACAGGTGTTTAGGCAAACATTCAGTGAGGATGTAATCTTCCTAATTCAGGTGTTTTCCTCTCTCCGCTGACAATATAAGACATATAGCACTTCCAGAGCATGAAGGAGTTTAGTTCAGCTAAGACTATTGGACTGTGGTTCAGCTGGGAATACACGAAACCTGTAGGACCCCATGTCCTTTGTTGTGTGGGAAGAAATCCCACTGTCTGGAACTGGGGCTCACCCTGCCTGGGACCAACTCACGGGTTGGTCCACAGACCTGACACAGGGCAGCGAGGCTGTCTTACCACTCATGCCAGTGGCAGTAAGGAGAGTTTTTCAGGGACTGGGGTCCTCATGCTTGTCTGCCTTGTCTTGCCTTGCTCTGGATCTTCATCATCTTCAGGTCTGGTGGTACGTTCCCAATGAATTTAGCAGCCTACAATGTTGATATATGTACTTAATCAATTATAGTATTAGAAAGTAACAGCTTGGATTGTAGTCATGGACATTCAGAATGTTTCCTGGAGATTTCCAAACATTTTTTGTCCTCTTTCTTGCTCTGTTAACCTGGGAATGCTAACAAATGAAATCCCTTCTTATTTAGAGAAATGTGGGCGGTGGCCCATCATATCACACACTTATCACAGACACTTGTAATTTTAACTTGCCTGTAACACAAATTGAGAACAGAATTCAAATGGAGAGATTAGAGCTAATCCTTGGAAATAAGATGAAGCTCACAAATTGTTTATTTGATAACTTGGTTTATTTATCTAGCTGGGCTACTGTTGTCAATACAGTCCACCTAGCTCTTGATAAGGAGATTGTTTATCGTTTAGATTCATGGCTCAGTTTTTTCTGTGCTGATGCACACAACAAATGCTTGTCATTACTGCAGTCCAGAGGGAACAGTTCAGAAGATGAGAGGATAATTTACTCTCCATGGGCATTCAGTCTTCAGCTTCCGTGCTGAGGTTCCCCTGCTGTTTTGGATTCTGTTTCCTGACATAAACCTGCCCTACCTTTAATAACCAGAAATGTAGTGAGCTTAATTCAAGGATAGGAAGGTACAATTTCTGTTTGCAATTCTGTGAATTCAGAAAGCTCAACTCTGTTTTAATCTTCAGACCCTTTTTTAGTTCTCGCATTGATACCAGTGTATAAGCTGAAAGCTATGTCAGGAAAGTCTATGAGACAATTATAAATAGTGAAATATGAGTAAAATTATTTGTACTTACTGAAGTAGGAGTAGGTCTGGTTTGACTCCACAAGAGAAAGAAAATTTGGGTTGAGGGGGCAATGACTGGTTTCAAAATGTGCAGTCCTGCAGGAGCATTACATGGTGCAGTAAGTACTGAAGTGCCTTGGCCTTAATGATGCTAAGGGCCAGCTCCTTGCAGCTCCATATCGTCTCCCTTAAGCTACTGAGGAGGTGTTTGCTGGAACCTCATTGGTATGTTTTTCCATTATTGTTTTCATGGTGTTATTCTTGTACTGTTCTCATGGACCTGCACCTGACAGTGATATGGCTGTCTTTCATAGAAGCAGCCACCACTGACATGAGAATCACCTCTCTTTCTCTCTTCTTTTCATCCTGTTTTGTAAATTTAAATTCGTATTAGAGAAACCAAGTGCTCTGCACAACAAAATAGATAATAGTTGTTTGAATGCTCAATAAGCATAATCCAATAATATACGCGCACCAACAGTGCACCAACAGTTAGTCAATGTACAGCACTTGTACCTGATCAGTAAATGCTGGTCAGTGCTAGTAGCACCATAAGCTGGAGCAACCCATAAGGAATTTGAATAGGTCCCAGTGAAACACTTGGAAAAAGGGGAAAAATGGAAAATCCTCCTCCTTCTCCTCTTCTGCCTGCCTCTCTGGAGATGCTGCCTGGAGGAGGATGCTCATCTGGTCCCCATGGCTGCCTGTCATGACTGGCCACTAGTTGGTTTTCCCTCCTTCCCTCCTTCCCCTCTTCCTTTCCCTATCCTCTTCTGTTTCTGTTTCTATTTTTTTTTTTTTTACCCCTAGATTACTTCATAGAATCATAGAATCATAGAATGGTTTGGATTGGAAAGGACCTTAAAGATCATCTAGTTCCAACCCCCCTTCCATGGGTAGGAACACCTCCCACCAGACCACGTTGCTCAGAGCCCCATCCAGCCTGGCCTGGAACACTTCCAGGGAGGGAGCATCCACAGCCTCTCTGGGCAACCTGTGCCAGTGTCTCACCACCCTCACAGGAAATAATTTCACCTTCTTACTATCTAGTCTAAATCTACCCTCTTCCTGTTTAAAGACATTACCTCTCGTCCTATCTCTACATGCCCTTCTAAAGAGTCCCCCTCCAGCTTTCCTGTAGGCCCCCTTCAGGTACTGGAAGGCCTCTATCAGGTGTCCCTGGAGCCTTCTCTTTTCCAGGCTGAACAACCCCAACTCTCTCAGCCTGCCTTCATAGGAGAGGTGCTCCAGCCCTATGATCATCTTTGTGGCCCTCCTCTGGACCCCCTCCAACAGCTTGATGTCCTTCTTGTGTTGTGGGCCCCAGAACTGGACGCAGCACTCCAGGTGGGGTCTCACGAGAGCAGAGTAGAGGGGCAGGATCACCTCCCTCACCCTGCTGGTCACGCTTCTCTTGATGCAGCCCTGGATGCAGTTGGCCTTCTGGGCTGTGAGCGCACATTATTGACTCATGTTGAGTTTTTCATCAACAGACATCCCCCAATCCTTCTCCTCAGAGCTGCTCTCCAGCCATTCTCCTCCCAACCTGTATTTGTGCTTGGGATTGCCCTGACCCAGGTGCAGGACCTTGCACTTGGCCTTGTTGAACTTCACAAGGTTGGTATGGGCCTGCCTCTCAAACCTGTCCATGTCCCTCTGGATGGCATCCCTTCCCTCTAGCATGTCAACGGCACCACACAGCTTGATGTCAACCGCAAACTTACTGTTTACAGCAAGTAAATATTTTATCTGTTACAGTCAGTACATGTCATCAGCAGTGGACCCTGCTCATAACTATTTGACCGGATACCCTGTCTCAACATTGTTTGTCCAGCAGAGCTTCAAGCATGTATCACAAGCTTGTCTACAGATTTCTAGGGCTGGTCTACATTGCTAGGTAGTCTTTAAAGTGACGTATTTACACATTTGCTATTCTTTCTTCTCTCAAAAGCAGACGTATCTCAGTTTTTATTTTGTTTTATTTCTAATGTGGATATACTAATTGTGTATTCCATGGAAACTAGCTGAGTTATTCACAGAGACAGACAGTATCAAATATAGCGAGTTTTTTTTTTTATTATTCATAAGTAATTGATAGAAAAAAGCAGGTGCTACATTTTTCCTGAAGCAGATAACATTCAAGAAAGAACAAAAGCAAATCTCTCCTTTTCCCACATGTAGGGGATGGATAAATTATTCTGTGATAGATAAGGATGGAGCTCACACAGGTAACAAAGCTTTTGTAAAAAATGCACATAATAGTAATAGTGATAGTAATAATAATAAAAGATAAATGTATGCTTACAGTGCTAAAAAACTAGTTTGGATACAGAGTTCCAAAGGTTTCCATATAGTTGAATCTGGGAGAAAATATTTTTATTACATTTAAATTAGAAGAAAAATACATGTACAAAATATACTGCATTTGAGAGTTTGACTGACAACAGATAACACTCAACTCCTTTTTTTTTTTTTTCTGGAAGAAACTAGACCTCCANTTTTTTTTAGTTTGCTTTTTTACCTTTGTGTGTTGTATAAGATTGAAATTCCAGTATAAGAAAAATCTGTAACTCTTGTGAAAATTTCAGCTGTCTTTGCACCTGTCAGATAGGGAGAATAAATACATAGAAAGTTTCTAAAACCCAGATGAATTCTCCTGGGAGGAAGTTAAAATAAAGAAGAAGGAGCTAAATGGTACCTAGTGATTCCTTGCCCTGGTCCTCCCATTGGCTTCCCATTGTTTCCACGGGCTGGTTCTTCATTACCNACTAAAAGAGTTAATGGATTATTTATCATAGAATCATAGAATGGCTTGGGTTGGAAGGGACCTCAGAGATCATCTAGTTCCAACCCCCTGCTGTGGACAGGGCTGCCAGCCACAAGCTCACTAGATCAAACTGCCCAGGAGCCCATCCAGCCTGGGTTAAAATAAATTAATATTTATATTAATAAATGTATTAAAGTCTATTATTATATTTATTATATAATGTTGTATATTACATATACAATAGCTATTACATAGCTGTAAAGATTTGGTCAAGATTCCTTTTCTGTAACAAGAGCTCTCTAAGCATGGTCTCAGAGCACATAGGTTGAGAACGCAATAAATTTCCGTTCTATTTGTTCAGCCATACTGATCTCTCCTCACTCTGGTGCTCCTCAGCATGCTCTCAGTGACCTGCTGTGTGGTTTTGATGAGGTCTGCTCCATGCAAAATGGCCAAGACAAAATTTCCAGTGGTCTGGGAGTTGTCTGGCATCTGTCATTTGAACAGTTCTGTGAAACAGGGCAAAAACATTTACTCATTGTTATGGGCTAGATTAGGGTCTCTGTGCACAGAGTAATCCCACTGAAAAAATCTTATCTTCTTCAGTCCGTCCAATCCATCAGTATGGAAAAAAAAAAAAAAAAAGAAAAGCAAAGAAGAAAAGATTAAAGGTTAATTTTAATCAAATAAAAGAGAATTAACTCCCAAAATGTGTCTACTTTCTTAAATTTCATGCAGTCCCCTACTTATTACTTCTTTTATTGATATCCATCTGGTTAGGTGATGAATTTCTTTGTATTCTTCGCTTCTCCAGTGTAATTGAGAGGTATGTTTAGATAACTGGCTGACTGTGGTGCTGTGCAATTGGCTTTAAATTGATTCTGAATAGTGGAGCAGTTGTTTGTCGTACAAACTAGTTTAAAGATGAGTGTTAAATCAATCCTTGTGAAATTGGGCACAAAACTGTGCAAATCCATGGAGTCATGCACTCGTGCCAGTACTGAGTGTGGCATACTGAGCTACCAGCTGGATTTCTTAAGCTTTCTTGGTACAAAAAAGACCACCTGAAATGAACTTTTCTTGTTGATCTTGACCTGATGTAGGGAAAATTTCTGATACTTCAAATTTGCTAGAAAATAATGAGACCAAAAATGGAGACCTGCCATCTTCAAACAGAAACTCTTCAGGCATGTAGGATGATAAAAGTACTTCATGGTAAATAAAAGTCTGAAGCTCTGCTTTCTTTGGCTAGGAAGAAGGACTTTCTCTTTTCAGAGGCCAAGACAATATGATTTTCCATTTGATTGTGGTCAATCTCCTGTTAGATCTCTCTTCACTCTTCATCTGAAATGACAAATAGATCTGAAACATGTTTCCAGCAAAAAACTTGCAAATGCCTCTGTCTGGAAATGACTGAATGAAATGAACTTTTGTCAGAAAACAACTGTAGCTTGACTTTTTTTTTTTTTTTTCTGTGTAGCTCCTTAGTACATCCTTTTACATAAGGATATTACCTGGCCTGACCTCTAGCCAGCTCTCTCTGATCCGTGTCTCTGATCCATGTCTCTCTGATCCATGGTCGAATCAAACAGGTTTATGTTAGGCATCTGATGGCTTTCAGGAGATGATATACAGTTGTTGCTTGTGATGAAAAAGTTGGAAGTTTTAGCATGGGTGTTGATATAGATTTCTAGACTTACTGATGGGGTAGGTAGGAGCACATTGCAGCTTCCTTAGCTTTGTAAAACTTCCCATTGCATTTACCCTGAGAAATGTTAGCCGTTCTGATTATGCCAGTAGTTCAAAGGTAGGGATGGATTTATTTTGAGCTTAGCTTATCAAAAAACTCCAGGAACTACTCTCTTTGTTGGGCCGATGATTTGTAACTGGGCTCAGAGCTGAATCAGAGGTTTTGTATCCTGCTGCCATTCATTAAGTAGGCTGAAGTAAAATAATGGGTTAAAGGTCCAACT
>VXAV01007411.1:180014-192674 GCA_013399715.1 Alectura lathami | reverse complement strand
CATCTATTTCAGCTACTGTGAGCTTCCTTTGGATCTGATTTTTGCTTTATTCCAAAATTTTCTGATCTGTTTAACAAATGGACCAACCTCTCTCTCTCTATATATCTTTTTTTTCTAGACTAGCAGAAAGTAGTTCACATTAATCGTTAGTAGTCTATAAAGAATTTAACTAAATCAGTCTTCACCATGCAATGTATTTCTAACACCTGTATCAAAATATATTTATGATGCCCTTCTCAGACCTGAGTTCTTCTGCTCTTTTACCACAGTTTGTTAATCTGACAAATATAATTGATGACAACCCACAGCAGTGTTGAGGAAGGGCATTCAGCAAGGTTCATTCAATTTCAGTTCTCTGATTTTGGAAAAGCAAAATTCCACCTGAGAATTACAGCTTTGGTGATTTATTACTTTATTGCACTGGCTCTGTGACCCATTCCTTCTACGTGATCTGTCTAGGATTCCTAGGCATTTCAGGGCATATAATCTTGCAGTTTCACCATTGGAATAAGAGGAGTGTAAAGATGAGCAACTCACTTCAGCCCTGAGTTTCATGGTCCTTGCCCTGGGGTGAGGCACTGAACGAGGAGGTTACCGCATTGCCATGAGCTGAGTATTTCTTGCCTTTGAGAGGCACCCAAGCACCCAATAGGGACAATAGTCGTGTACAAAGACAATATAGAGTTGGGAAACCCAGGAGATCCCTTTGATTAAGTGCCCTGGCCAAAGCCAGAAATAATACACCATGGCACCAGACTGATGGTGTCCAGCTGTAGTGGTATTCTCACAGAGAGTGTTACTGCAAAACAGACTACTCTTATCTAGAGAAATTCTTCAGAGCACAACAGTTCAGAAAAGCAATTCTGGCTTCCTTTGTTTCCAATTTAGTTCCCATTCAGGATCTGTCGTTGTTGTTGGTGATGCCAGGTTTCCTTTGAACTTTTCCTCTACTTTTCTCCTTCCTTTTGCGGAATTCAGTTATAGTCAGCTATATTTGGAACTCTTTTAATAGAGTATTTCTACCATCTGCTCTCTGCAGCAATTATTCAAATTATTTGCAACCCTCTGTGCCAGCAGGGGTGAATCTAGCGCAGTCCTTTAAAGCTACAGATCTTCTGATTGGCATATTTTTACTCTGGAATATGCCACAACTGGTACAGATCCATGATTCCCTGGGGTGGAGTGGGGGTGGGCATTTATGCTTACATTTCCAATGATTTCAGTCTCTGACTCTATGGGAATTATTATCTCATAACTTCTACAGGACAGATCAAGACAGAGATGGTACTGTTTTTGTCCTAGTTTGCTGGTTGTGAAGGGTTGCCTTCCTTTATATTCTCAGCCTGTGTGGGAATCCCCCAAATCCTGAGTACTGTAATTTGTCCACAGCACTGAACACAGTACATGTCTGCATTGTTTATTCTGTCTGTGATTCAGAATACCTATCCCTTTCTGTTTTGCTCTGATTGCTATTGCAGTAGTCTGCCCTATGTTTGTTCTGCCTCACCTGCTATAATAAGAGGAATGATTTTCCTCCTTCATGACCTGTACTACTTCTTCCTAGTAAATCAGGGCTGTTTCTGAAATGCATACCCAAGTTTAAGATACCAGTGGATCTGCATAAACCCTTCATTGCCTTAATTTTTGGAAGGAATTAAAATGAAGACAGGAAAAGTAATGTGCATGTTACTATGAAAAGAAGAAACCCAAACTGCATTAGAAGCTGTCAGAATATTATAAAGAGATAACTAAACACCCTCCACGCCAATGCGCATACATGCCAGCTGAGAGTTATAGTCAGTTCTGGTCCATTTGAGGCCTCCTCAATTAAGGAGGATTTCACAACAGTATCAAAGTAACTCCACAGCCATCAGAAATCTTTTTAGCTTTCAGCAAGTATATAATCATTTCATGGGCATGCATACTTTATAACAGGAGAGGAGCGTGCCGCCTCCACCCTACCCTGCATTTTCAAAGCGTTATGGGAAGTACTGACCTTGCTTGTGTTCTGGACAGCAATTACTGCTGGCATCTAAGACCGATAGTCTCCTGGTTTGGGCACTGAAATAATACAAGGTAATAAAATATCTAGGCCCCACAGGTAGAGATAGTGATGAATGTTAAAACATATGGCTCTCAGTCTTTGTTTAGAAATATATGAAGATTTTTGAGAATTTCCAAAGAAGTAACTCCTTGCTATAGTTGCAAAAATATAAAGCACAGTCAGCAAAAGAAAGGAAAGGTGTTTAGTGTGGTGTTTTCCTGAGGACACAAGCAGTTTCTAGTACAGTTCCTGTTTTGCAGTTATAAATAATAGGTTCTGTCCATACTGTCCTTCACCCTCATCTGGCTGCTTTTTGGCCAAAGGCTGCTGTCAGTCTTCACTTAGCTGCCAACAACCTTTCTGCTTTACTTTGTACCAAGTTATGTGACAGGGGCTGCAGGTCACCGTCACTGCTCTTTCTTTTCTTATGGCTATTATCTATAGCCACAGTTTTAAAGAAATACTGCGTTCTTACTTGGAACCCAGCTTTGTCTATCTTAAATAACACTGACCTCTTTGTGTGTTGTGTAATGCTATGCACATATGTATAAAATGTCTGTCATAACTGCTAGAAAAGCACGAGTGATACCAGCGCTGTTTTGTTAGTCATTCCAGCCGAAGGCAAGTTTTATGCTACTGATTATGGGCAGATAATCTCCTGTTCTGCACATTGGTTCTACTCAGCTGCCTCACTTCAGAGGGATTCAACTGCCTTTGGACATTTGGAATTCTGCAGAGTTAAAATCTGTTTAGGCAGCACCATTAAAGACAGTTAAGGTGGAGGAAAGATCAGGAAAGGTGGATACTGGCATCGTACAAAGGTCTTACTCCCCAGAACAGAAAACCAGTCTGAAGCCAAGTGGAAGTATGAAGAGCTTATGCTGTTTAGCGTGAGGTTCAAATGTATTATCTGGATAGTTTGGAAAAGCTAGTAATTCTTCACATTATTGTGGTTTTATCTTGTGAGACACCCTTTGCAAATCNNNGCACCCTTTGCAAATCTCCCATGGCATTTCAGGGCTGAAGGGCTGCAGGCATTCAAGCTTGCTTATGTCTGTGTTCACTGCAGAGGAGAATTGCTATTGTGGATGGAATAGAAAGCTCCTACTTAAAAAAATGTTCCTCATAACATACCCATGCTGGGGGATCCTTAGCTTACTGAAGGAGGATTATTATTTCATTTTTGCTGTTCACATCTATAATCACCAATTATTTATTCCTTAAATCTTTGTTTTTATTCACAGGAAATATTCACTTTTTCAGGGAATGCAATATATGGATAATGCCAGATACAGAGAACTTTTTTTTCTTTTTCTTTTTTTTTTTTTTTTTAACTCGTTTTCTCCCTCTTTTGTTTATGAGCTTCTGCACATTGTCCATCCAAAATGCATCTTCCTTCTTCTGGAAAGACCACCTTCTAGCTAGTTAAGGAGCATGAGCTCTGACTCCATATTCAATCAATACTTAGCCCATAGGCTGAGGCTGTGAACACAGCGTGGTATTCTTTGTACCCATATCAATGAAAATATTTCCACCTTTATTTATTGAATGGTTTGTTGATCGGTAGAGTTATGTGAGAGACCAAAGAGTAAGTTTCCATCAGGATTTGAAATAGCAGCTAACTCTGGGCTTCAAACAGCCCAAATGATTGTTTGGTTATATTGGAAGATCAAATGTCCACTGTGTCTTTNGTTTTGATCAAACAGCAAAACTATACCTTTTTTTTTTTTTTTTTTCTGTACATTTACAGCATGCATTTTACCTTTCTATTTGCCTCCTTTTTGCATCTCCTCCCTTGTACTTTCCAGGTTTCTCCCTCCGTGATCTGAAAACGCAGCTGAATACAGATGAGCCAATAGTTAGTCCAATCCCAGACGGTCTTTTGTTCAGGTAATTACTCGGAACCGCAGCAGCCCTTAAGTGCCCTGACTTCCCTGACTGAGATTGACTGATTGAAAGATTAGGCAAGGCAGACATTTATAGCCAACCTGGTAAGAAGAAAGAGAAAATGTAGACTCATTTGAATAAGTTTTCCTTTTCTTTCTCCCTCCCACCCTTACCCTATCAAGGACAGGTCGTGAATATTATCCAAAGTTGTGTATGTAGGTTGGAGCTAGGCTCATTTACTTGGGGCAGAGGAGAGCATCCTTTAAGTCAGTCCTGGATGGGGCTGAAGCCATGCTGGTAACACCCCTGCAGCTGGTATCATACCCTGCAAGGAGGGCTGACTTAATCAAGAAGAAATTTGGCCAAGTTTCTCAGAGAAAATTGTGCAATTCTCGTTAAAATAAAGCCAATTTATGTTTATACCTGATTTATTTGCCTTGGTTTCTCACTTGCTAAAGACATTTGCCAGTATATACCATATGACACAACCTATTTATAACAAAAGAAATTGGCTTCGAAACCTTTATGCCCATGTTATCACTATGGCCACAGCAGATACTCAGTAAGTGTTACTAACATTTTGAAAAACAAACAACCTAGTCTCATTTCTATTTGGAAACAAACTTATTGTAATGCCTAGTATAATATATTTAATGACTTACATAAAAATTTTACCAGCCTGTATCTAAAAGACATATTCATAAGCAAATACATAAAATCAAGTCTATAAACATGAAAAAATATCTGAATGTTCACTAATGAATAAAAATAAATGTATTTACAACATTGTGAACAATGTATTTAAAATATAAATTTGTTCTTAATGAAGCACCGAACAAAGGAGAAACAATGTTTTGTTTTGGCCTCTTTTTAAAAAGATTAGAATCTACAAAATGTCTGGCATCTTTATGTAGACTGAGATGGTTTCTATTAGTTGCATATTTAATGTAAGCTGCATTACCATAGTCTCTCCTGAATTATCGTCACTATTACAGTTGCACAGTTCAGGATCAAACAGCATAGACCTCTATCTCCCGTACAGAACAATAGCAGAGCTCCTCCTCTGTGGAGCTCACGTATAGATCAGCTGTGCTGGCATTTGGGAGAATGAAGCCAAACTCCTCCCTTGTACATTATTTTTGTGAGCAAAAAAGCAAACGAGAACAATGCTTAGATGTGGGTGCTTTCCCTCATGGCTTACATGGTGACCTTGAAAAATTTACCATCATTCAGAAGTCACTGCTTGGGAGGTACCAGCTGTGCCCTTTCTGGCATTGTGGTCCATTGGCTGGAAGAAACCACTTGTGTTGGACATCCTGAAACATTTGTCTTAAGAAATCACAGAGGGAAGAACAAGGAAACAAACTAACAACATATTTTCTGTAAAAACTTTTTGATATCTATACTGAATGGAGTTAATCATTGCACTCTAACACAATTAATATCAGTCCTAATATTTTTAAAATTGAGGCATAATAAATTAATCCATGATCTCAGACCACTTATGTCTTTGAAGCATATTCCCTTTAAATTATTAAGCTGTTATCAGCTTATTCAAAAGTTACACAGAATGATTTATAATTTCCATTAAAAATATCAAAACGCTGTCTGGATGGTGTACAAGCAAATGAATGTCCCTAAATCTTTGTTTTATGTCCTTCTAAGAAAAAAGGTAGATGTTTATCACTTCACCTTCGGGTTTTAGCTCAAAACAGAACTTTAGGTACAATAACAAGGCAGAAATCAACCTTTCTTGGATCCTTCATTTACCATGAAATTAAATGCCTCTTGCTCTTAAGAAAAATGTTTCAGCTTGTATGTTGGACAATACCTTCCCTTTTCGCTCTTTAACGACATAAAAATGCATACAATGTTAATCTTCATTCCTTTTTACAACTTTGTCCTCTAAGACCTATGCAAAGTACATCTATTCTCCAAGGGCAATTCACAGTCAGGTTTTTCTTCAGGCAAATGTGGGGTATAAAGCAAGTCTTTGGAGATCTATGTCTAGGAAAAATATCTAAAACTGCTCTCAAAATCAGTTCACTAAGGACTCATTTTCTAGATAGGTTGCATGTTGATAATATAAATTAAAACAAAAATAAATTCTTTGTCACTGNTTTCTCCTGGAGAAGTGCTGCACCATGGGAGACAATCCCAGACACATGGAAGAGCATAGAGCTGGGAGCTGAGTGTGATTTGAGAGTGATTACCCTGTACTACTCTATCTCCACTACAGACTAAGAAAAGACCTCAGATTCAAAAGGTCCTGAAATTTTGAGACCACAGACTGAGCTGTCAGCAGTGCTGAAGTGGGAGACAGAATTTCTTGAGTTTGGTGTAAAGTTTTTATTGTCTAAGAGAAGTCTCAGCTGTCTGGATATGTGAAGGTTTCCTACATGTTGTCTATTTGTCTGTACCTGCAGAGGAATGGAGAGAAACATGCAGATAACCACATATCTGCTGGAAAGTCATTATGCTCACTGTATGGTGAATGTTCCCTGGTCTTGGGGAATATCTACCAGGCTCAGATTGCTTACAGAATAAACAGAGCAGAACTGGGGGAGTAGGTATGGTTTTTAACTCACATGATGTGTCTTTTGCGGGAATGAAGAAGGATTCATATCCTTATAGCATTATTTAAAGCTGAAAGCCTGTTTTTCCAATTAGATGTGTATATCTGCATTTGCAGTGTGCCAGTGGCAAGGTAAATGGGATCAGCAGCAAGCATTACTGAAAGCTGCAGCTGTCTGACAGTTGCAGTTTTACAAAACTCTTTTTTTTTTTTTTTTTTTTTTTTCCCTCAGAGTGTATGTAGATATGAGTTTCAGCAATACTTGCCTCCAGCCTCCTTCAACTTTCTTTTTAATTAAAAAGGCTTAATTGGGAGTAATAAAAACTTCCAATTAAGCTTTTTAAATAAAAACCAAAAGCTCAAAGTGGCTGCAGTTGCAGATAACTGCTACTGCAACCCATGAGTAGCAGTTCTCTTTGAACAGGGCCTTCATTTCGCTAAAATAAATGTTGAGGTTTATGACTGTATCTCCACATCTAAAGGTACTGTACCTTTAAGTCTCACAGACTTACACGGCCATTGTTTGCATGTGAAATATGGGCACCCTTGTGAATTTTTGCTAAGTGCAGCACAGGGACCCGAGTCTCTGCAGGTTGCTATGAATATCTGCCTCTCAGCATCACGCCACATGTTATATCTGTAAGCAGAAACAACATCAGTAGAGAGTTGTGATCAGCCAATTACCTTGTAAATTTTTGTGATTTTATAGGTGAGTGAAAAGAGAAACCACCAAATTCCAAAGGATTTTTCCAGCCAAACATCTTTACTTAATCTATTGTTTTTAGTTATTTTGGCCAGTGTGCAGTGTGGAGGCTTAATTTAATGTAACAATTTGTGGTATTTATATGTGTGTATGCATTCTTCCTCAGAAAGGCCAATGAGAAAACACATGAATTTGGTCTAATATGCCATGATATCTGACTTCAGGGATCATTCTTAAATGTAATCAACCATAAGTGTAAGAGACATGAAAATATCCACTACAACTACAGTTCCCTAGAGGAATCACCGAAACTTTTACTGTTCTGCTTTTGGTGTAGAACTTCAGTGAAAGCAGCACTTATTTCCAGTGGTATATCAGCTGCATGACCATGATTAAAGCAGAGCCATTTCACAATCTGATGCATGATTAGTGGATTTATTTCGCCCAATTCAACCTGGTATGACAGGAGGTAGCTGCAAAGCTAGGCATGTCATTAAATCATTACAAATCAGAAAGAAAATAAAGAAGCATCTGGTGAGGTTGAAGTTTTTTCAATGGAGAAAGTTTACAGGGTGCTATTGGGAATGTAGTGGTATTACACAGCTATTACTAAGGAGGTGGAAATTTATCTTTATGTGCCTATCAAACTATTTTCAGAATGGTCCTATGATGGTTCATTAAATACTTAAAAGACCTCTGGAATGGAAAAACCATCCTGCATTGTCAGGGGAGGTAGGCCAACCAGTTTATCAACAGTTTTTAATTTCTGCTTAATTCTATTCTTCCTTGAAAAGATGTTGTAGTTTAACCTGGCAGTAATTGCACCACAGTAATTGTCTCACTCCCTGCTCCTGTGCGATGGAGGAGAGAATTGAGAAAAAAGACCCAAGATGCAGAATTCCTGGGTTGAGATAAAAAAACAAAACAAGAAAACCTTTTTATTAAGACAGAAGGGGAAAAGAAAATGAAAATAATAGTAATGGCATTAATATAATATATATTTACAAAACAAGAAATGCACAATGCAATTTCTCACCACTCGCCAACCGATGCCCAGCCAGTCCCTGAGCAGTGGTTGCTCCCCAGGCAGCTCCCCACAGTTTCATATGTTTTCTCATGAAGTCATGTTACAGAATATCCTTTTGGCTAGTTTTTGTCAGCTCTCCTGGTTCTGTTTCCTTGCAGCTCTTTGTGCACCCCCAGCTCCATTACTGGCAAGGTGGTATGAGAAGCTGAAACATTCTTGGCTTTGTATAGCACTGCTCATCAACAACTTAAACACTGGTGTGTTATCAACATTGTTTTTCTTCCAAAGCCACAACACAGCACCATACCAACTCTGTCCCAGCTGAAACCAGGACAAAATATTAGGTCGAATTGGCCTTATCTTTTAGGAGTGTCACTTACAAATATGGTCCCAGAAAAAACACATGGATTTTTGCTTGACTGTCCATTTTTTCCATCCTTGAATCAGTTCAAACCTAGAATGTTTCATGATGCTGACTATGCCTGAAATCCCCAGGACTGCTTCCCCTACAGCTTTATAGGGATTTTTTTTTTTTTTTTTTTTTTTTTCATTTTTTCCCCTCCTAGTTATTATTGACTAATTTCTAGCTCTCCTTATTTTGAAAGCCTGTTTGTGTTGGCTCCAGATACCACTGGCATTAGCTTCACAATCTTTTTTCATCAGCTTGATGGACCCAGGTGGCCTTGTCTTTCACTGCTGTTGTTGCTTTCATTTTCTCGGCCATCTGTTTCTGACAAGAATAAATTACAGTCCTAGTTTCCAAGAAGTACATTGATAGCTGTAGCTCAAAGGATTATAGCAAAAAAGCAAGCAAACAACAACAACAACAAAACCCAAAAAAAATCCCTACAAAACAAA
Source organism: Alectura lathami (assembly GCA_013399715.1). Classification (NCBI taxonomy): domain Eukaryota; kingdom Metazoa; phylum Chordata; class Aves; order Galliformes; family Megapodiidae; genus Alectura; species Alectura lathami. Next base: position 183,580 of record VXAV01007411.1, on the reverse strand, counting down.
ACCCCCAGAATGGCTTGATAAGGAAAATATTCATATAGAAATCATAAATGCATGTAAACACTCGTAGGACTTTCAAAAAAATAAAAATGGTAATCAGCTCAGCTAGTATTTAATTTATTAACAATGTTGAACTTGTTTAATTAAATGATTAATGGAGTTGTTTGGACAATGGCTATATTACAACATGAAACGGATTTTTTCACCCCAGATTAAAACCTTTCTAAATTATACCAAATTTCTTGACCCAAAATTTTGGAAGTGAAATACTTTGGCCTACAACTCCAAAAATCATTGGAGGTGATCACTTTTCCACTGAAGCCTGTTTCACTGGAAATATTTCTTCCAACCCAATGGTCCAGTGATGTAATAATATGTTATTGTAAACTGAGCAATGTGTTTTTGACCAACATAATGCCCGGTGTCACCAATTTGCATTTATGTTCAGTGAGCGTACTTTTGCCACTGGTCAAGGAAATTGAGAGAGACTTATTGTAGGGTGGACTTGCTTGGCTGCTCCTCACTTCCTCAGAGTTGTGGTTTTATCTCCAGGATCTGGGCTTTGGCTAACAGCTGTGTTTGTGAATTGACAGATTGAACTACAGGAATGTAGGAAAGACTGTGTATTTTCTTTCTTCTTTTATTTATTTATTTATTTATTTATTTCCCCCCAGGATTTCTATAAAAGCAGTTTCTGGAATAAATCACAATATCTAATAAGGCAGTGAGGCTTTTCAAGTGGAGTTTTAACAGTGTACCAAGGGCTTATTGAATCATGTTATCTACCATTCCAAATCCTCTTGAAGTTAGATATGAAGAATAATAGCTATACGTTCAGTCTGAAGAGTCTGAAGATTTTACTGACTTTGGATTAGTAGGAAGATTTCCAACTATCAGTGTTTAAGCTTCACCTCTCTGTCAGTCACTCTTGACAAGGCCAGAATAAGGCACTAATGGCAGTGACTTTAGAGAGGGTGGTTTTTCATTAGTTTAAGCAGATTGTCAATTAAAAAGGAATTGAGATAAAGAACCAGCAACTAGATTAAGTTTACACTTCTTCACGGATGATAAGAAAAATCCATTTATGGGTTCTATTTCAGTCTGAATATTCTTCCTAAGGTAAAGGCATCTTATAGTATGGCTTTAAAAGTCTACTGACAATTTCTGAATAGATTTAATAACTATTGTGTCAGAAATATGGAAGATTTTTTTAACCACTGGAAATAATTATTTCTTACCTAAGATGAATATACTAAAACCAATTTAAATTTAATTTCATACATTTTATTAGGTAATGTTATCATCTGCCATCATTTCTGCTCCTCCTGACTATTATTTGCATTCTTTACAAACTGACAAATCCTATTTAAAATAGGACGAGAAATTTATCTTTCTGAGATCTCTGAATGGGAGAGGGCAGTCTGGGGCCAACTTCCAGCTAAGGAATGTTAAACATCATGGGAGACTGTGTTCTGGTTTTTAATATTTCTGTGGACCATTTGAAAGATTTTGAGAGCCTTAATAGGAGTCACAAAGTGAGAATTTAGCAGACTTCACAGGAGTGTGATAGCATCAGGCTTTGACCAGACATGGCAAAAGAGGCTTCTACAGGTATATCCCTTCTTTACATCTTTGTTACTCCTTTGGACACTACTACTCTTCAAGTTTCAGATGAAAATTATTATTTCAGGCAGACTCATACAAGTATTTCTTGCTCTGGACTCACATATTCAACATTTGATTTTGCCTTCATGCAGGCTAGAAATGTCTTCTTTTATGGAAATAGAAACTGTGATTTAATGATAAAGTGTTCAGAGCTGGGCTGGTCATAGAGTTTCTACTTTGCCCACAAGTATGGGTTAATGCAGAAGAAGTAGGTATTTTGAGGGATGCTGTCCAGCAAGAAGTACAGTGTGGGTCACAGCATATGACAGGGAGAGGAAGTGAATCTTGGTCTATTTGGGGTGATTGAGCACGATCTACAGGGTTTGTAAACAGCATCAGCAGATCAATAGAGACTCTGCCTTAATCCACTTCTGCCCACTTTACAAAGGCAGTTACTCTGCCTTTCAGTTGTGGTCTGAATAAAGTGCAGTTTCAGAGCAGATGGTATGTAAAAAATTGCACTTACTGCTGAAGTTGGGTAAATCATTCATTCTAAGTATTATCTGAGGGGTTTAGTTTTCTTTACTCTTCCTGTGACTAAATCCTGAGCAGATGAGTCAAGGTTTTTTTTTTTTTTTTATTATTATTATTATTTTTATTTTTATTTTAAGCAGAGAAACAACTTTCAGGTTTGGTCCCTCTACTAATAAATAGTAAAACGCTAACTAAAAGAGTGAAAACTTCCCACTATTAACAAAAAATGGCCATGTTCTCTCATAGGTAACTAAGGAACAGGCAGCAAGACACCCACCTAGCCTAGAAGGGAAGAGAACTACCATTCAGAAATATCTAAAATCATGAGAAACACTGACAAACTCTCATCTCCTATGTTATTTATACTGGTTGACAGAATGAGTCACATTATGCTACTTTTTAATAGCTTTCTCACCTTCCTGAAATGAATTACATGCTTGCAGAGCAGTGATGGTAAACGAGGATTCATAGCCATCATTATTAGCTTTGCAACATCCTTAACATCAGCAGAGCTATTTGTATTCAGTACCCATGAATCAGCTGTAATATATTGTGATAAATAATCTGTCCAGAGGGACATCAGCATTGCATCTAAAGAACAGCATAGACTAATCCTCTGAAATCTGCTTTGATGCAGCCTGTGAAGCTAGGTCTCGTTACATCTCTCTGAATCAGGGAGGTGGTTATTATTGGTTGGTTTGTTCTGATAAAGGAATTATTGAACTGCTCTTTCAGAAGTACTTGCATGTCTTGGTACGCATGATTTAAAGATGATGTTTCCAGCAACAGCATGTGACCTCACTCTCTCTACTAGTTACATGTGCCTCATTACATTAAAACCTCACCTAAAGCAACAGGAACATGTGTGACCACAATGGAGGCACTATATTCCAAAATATCACTGCAGTTTTGAAGTTTTCATTTGAATCAACGTGCCTGTCACCAGATTATGGAATAGATTCTATTTCCATTTCCAAAGAGCTGTGACATTAAAAGAAGCATGTGAAGATGTGAAGGCTTGTGGCAACATCAAGGTGAATCTGTAAGGCAACAGCTTGAAACAATTACAGGCTGCAGAAAATAGGGACCTTCATCTTTGAATAGAAGGGAGCCGTATTTAAGATACATAAGGAATCCTCACTTTTCATTGACTAAAATTCCTACTTTGCAATGGCAGAGCAGTTGGGCTGCAATAGCACAAAGAACTGGTGGCACTCTTAAAAACATGGTATGATGACATGAAGTAAATGAGATTAACATCCTTGTAGGGAACAAGAAATGTAGCTAGTTTAGTAGTTAAGGCCGTGTACACTAGCGGGTAATTATCCTGACCCTCTTCATGGCCTAGGGATCTGTTGCTGATTATGTTAGTGGCCTTCGGCCCTGTCATCCCTACGAGTTGCTGGTTCCCTTCCCTTCCCTTCCCTTCC
>VXAV01007411.1:159196-179988 GCA_013399715.1 Alectura lathami | reverse complement strand
TTCCCTTCCCTTCCCTATGTAGATATTGAATGCATATTCTCTGCAGGCATTAAAGCAGAGGAAGAAAGTGATGCAGAGGGTTCTGGGTGACCCAGGTGACCCATCTGACTTAAAGGCTGGAAGCTGCACCGTTGAGTAGATCAGACGTGTAAGCACACAATCCACCCTGGAGCCAGAGTTTTACTCCTTTTGGTAAAACTAATTTAGCCTGAGCTCACTGAGGCACTGTTGGGACTGTAATACAAAGATTTTCGTATTTCCTTCTACACTGCAGCACAGCTGTTCCTTCTTAGGATGGCACCAGCTCAGGGGTCTGAGAGACCCATTTGCTCGGCACATGGAGCAAGTTGGGGAGCTGGCTGGGGAGCAAGAATCCTCTTTTCTCCAGACAGTATACCCACCTTTAACCAGTTGCCGTGCACCATTGTTCCTGTGTAAGCATTCCTACTCTTTCATGCTAAGGCCTTGCATCTTTCCTGGATGCTATGTGACGACAGTTTATTAAGAAATAAGATCACATTATTAATGCACCCTTTTTCAAACAGACTTCTAGGGTCATTCTATCAATGAAGAAAAACCTGCAAAAAAAGAAAGCTTGTAGTCATCAAATGCAAGCTCTACAAAACAGCTTTTATATTTAAGGTACATTTATACTTATTGTTGTACTAGCATAAACGATGCTGATGTGATTTAATGGGCTGTTAACACAATAATGCTGCATGCCTTAAAAATCACACAAATTTCATTTCTCCATTTGTATGTCATCAATGACTCTGAATGCAATGGGATGTTTTCTTCCATTATATAGCTATTTAGCTATTGTCTAGTGATGAATTTAGGGTTTTATGAATTTCAGATATAGTTTCCCAAGTTTAACAGCTTTAAATGTTGACTTCTTTTTACCAGCCCTTGATATGTCAGTGATAGAATCATAGAATCATAAAATGGTTTGAGTTGGAAGGGACCTTAAAGATCATCTAGTTCCACCCACAATGCAATAGGCAGGGACACCTCCCACTAGAACAGGTTGCTCAGAGCCCCATCCAGCCTGGCCTTGAACACTTCCAGGGAGGGGGCATCCACAACCTCTCTGGGCAACCTGTGCCAGTGTCTCACCACCCTCACAGGAAAGAATTTCTTCCTAATATCTAGCCTAAATCTCCCTCTTCCAGTTTATAGTCATTACCCCTTGTCTTATAGCTATGCAATTGGTTTATACATGAATCTTACACAGTTTGAAACTACATTTGGCAGTTTGTGTCAAACACAGATTCATGGGCCTGGTGCTTCATAAATGCAGATTCATGCTATAAAATAGGCAGTTCAGAGAGTTTGTTACGAAGCAAATAAAAAAGTGTTGGTTTATTTTACAATTAAATAAATGTTTATATATTGGCTCTTTTTTTTTTTTTTTTATTCCTAGTATATGACCTTGGTGATCAATTTTATAGTGTATGTTTAACGAGTTAATGCATTTTAGACCAAAGTAACTTCCAGTACCTCTCTAACGAACCATATCATGCAGATATAACTGTGTATGCCTTCCACAAATGGGCCATTAATTGGGAAAAGGGTCAATATACAAAAATAAAAGCTTTATATAGTGGAACTAAAGGGGGTAGTTCAAGATGCGGGAACAGCTAACTGAATACTGATGTGGTGCTTTCTCAGTGAAATCAACACAGACCTTTTACACTAGTTTTAAACAAAACATTGCAGCTTTCTTTTCAGGAGAAAATAGAGCTTCTAACAGACAGGGAAGAGTTTGCCTGCTTCTGTATTATCAAGTACAGCTACTTTTCTTCCATCTCTGTTTTGTTTCATAGTCAGATGTGTATACAAGCACACTTATTACCCTGCATATGTAAGATGTCTCCTCTTCGGAGGCCAGGTGTAGCCTTGGGAGAACTGTGAGGGACTTTCTTTCTGTGTGCCCTGTGGGCTGCAACTCCCATGGGACTTTAGGTGCAGGTTCCAGGCCCAGGAGAGAGGGCCACATAAATTAATTCCTCCTGTCCCAGACAAGGGCAAGCTATGTAGCCTCAGCAGGAAGCTCTACCGAGATGACCAAAACCTGGAATGGCGACCTACCACCACTGAGGTACTACTCAGGAGAATTGGGAGAATGGAATTCAGGTCATTTTGTAGAAGTAGACTTGAAGATGCGCAAACATAGGTTTATATCTAGAATACACTGTGTGAACCCCTTATTGCTGGTTTGGGTGCAGGAATAGTGAGTTCCTTTGCTGTGGGATGGTTTGATAAGGCTGTCTTTTATCCTAAGTAGTACTTTCCACTTCTAGAATGCAGCATTCATGATGTACACTATTATGCCAGGGAGCCGTCTGAAAGTATCTAAATATTTATTATAAGGCATTAACCACAGGTTTAGAAGCACTGTTAACAGCCTTTTTACTTTTAGAAGCTAAAGGTAGGATTATTTATAGCATTAATGAACAACTAGCTAAAGTCACTCTCATGGGAATTCCACAATCAAATTCCCATGAAATTCAGCAGAAGTTAGGCTGAAGTGTCCTGGAACCAACCTATGGGAAATCATGAAAGAAACAGTCTGGGTACTTGACCTGTCATGAAGGACTGCTTCACAGAACTTAAATGAAGAGCCTGATTTCCATTTTACATATCAGGAGTATAACAGGAATTATGACACCAAGCTGTGTGGTGCAGTTGACATGCTAGAGGGAAGGGATGCCATCCAGAGGGACCTGGACAGGCTTGAGAGGTGGGCCCATCCCAGAAACACAGTATTGTAGGTGTTGGAAGGGATCTCAGGAGATCATCTAGTCCAACCCCCCTGCAAAAGCAGGTTCGCTACAGCAAGTCGCACAGGAAGGCATCCAGGTGGGCTTTGAATACCTCTAGAGAAGGAGACTCCACAACCTCTCTGGGCAGCCTGTTCCAGTGCTCCGATACCCTCACAGTAAAGAATTTTTTTCTTAGATTTGTATGGAACCTCCTGTGTTCCAGTTTTTGCCCATCGCCCCTTGTCCTGTCGTCGGGCACCACTGAAAAGAGCCTGACCTTATCCATTCGACTCCTGCATTTCAGATATTTGTATACATTGATTAGATCCCCTCTTATTCTCCTCCATGCTGAAGAGCCCCAATTCTCTTATCTCATCGGGAGATGTTCCAGACCTCTAATCATCTTTGTGGCCCTGCGCTGGACTCTCTCCAGAAGATCCTTGTCTTTGCTGTGCTGGGGAGTCCAGAACTGAACACAGTACTCCAGATGCAGCCTCACCAGCGCAGAGTAGAGGGGAGGATCACGCCCCTTGACCTGCTGCCCATACTCTTTCTAATGCACCCTAGAATTCTACTGGCCTTCTTGGCCACAAGGGCACACTTGTGGCTCACGTCCAACCTGTTGTCCACCAGGACACTGAGGTCCTTATCCTCAGAGCTCCTTTCCAGCAAGTCAGCTCCTAGCCTGTACAGGTGCATGTGGTTGTTCCTCCACAGATGTAGGACCCTACACTTGGCCTTGCTGAACCTCATCAGGTTCCTCTCTGCCCAGCTCTCCAGCCTGTCTAGGTCTCACTGAATGGCGGCACAGCCTTCCGGGTTGTCAGCCACTCCTGCCAGCTATGTATCACCAGCAAACTTGTTGAGGGTGGACTCTACCCCTACATCAAGGTCATTGATGAAGATGTTGAACAAGACCTGACCCAGCACAGACTCCTGAGGAACACCACTAGCAACAGGCCTCCAGCTAGATTCTATGCCACTGATTGCAACACTCTGGGCTCTGCCAGTCAGCCATTTCTCAGTCCACTTCACCGTCCACTCATCTATCCCATATCTTCTAAGCTCTTCTACAAGGATGTTGTGAGAGACAGTGTCAAAAGCCTTGCTGAAGTCAAGGTAGATACCCACTGCTCTTCCCCCATCTACCCAGCTGGTGATGGCATTGTAGAAGGCTACCAGATTGGTCAAGCACGATTTCCCCCTAGTGAACCCATGCTGACTACTCCTGATAACCTTCTTTGCTTCCAGTTGCTTGGAGACGTTCTCAAGAATAAGTTGTTCCATCACCTTCCAGGGACAGAGGTGAGGCTGACTGGTCTGTAGTTGCCTGGATCCTCTTTCTTGCCCTTTTTGAAGACCCGGGGTGACACTGGCTATCCTCCAGTCTTCAGGCACCTCTCCGATCTTCCAAGACCTTTCAAAGATCTTGGAAAGCAAGAGGTGTATAGCTAACAATTCCGCCAGATCCTTCAGCACCCGTGGGTGCATCCCATTGGGGCCCATGGATCTATGTGGACTGATTTTGTCTAGACTCTCTGTCCCTTTCCACCTCAACCAAGGGAAAGTCATCTCGTCTACAGAATCTCTCTCCTACCTCTAGCATCTGGGATTCCCAAGGGGCAGTTCTAGGCATAAAGACTGAAGCAAACAAAGCACTGAGTACTTCTACTTTCTCACCATCCCTTGTTACAAGCCCACTCACATCATTCAACAGTGGGCCCACATTTTGCCTAGTATTCCTCTTGTTATTGGTATACCTTTCAGGTTTTTTTTTGTTATCCTTGATCTCCTTAGCCAGAATAAGTTCTAAGCAGACCTTAGCCTTCCTGGTCACATCCCTGCAGGTCCTGACAAAATTCCTATGTTCCTCCCACATGGCTAGGCCCTTTTTCCACATAGAATCATAGAATCATAGAATGGCTTGGGTTGGAAGGGACCTCAGAGATCATCTAGTTCCAACCCCCCTGCCATGGACAGGGCTGCCAGCCACTAGCTCACTAGATCCAACTGCCCAGGAACCCATCCAGCCTGGCCTTGAACACAGCCAGGGATGGGGCAGCCACAGCTTCTCTGGGCAGCCTGTGCCAGCGCCTCACCACTCTCTCAGGGAAGAAGTTCTCCCGAAAATCCTCCCCTCTTTCAGCTTTAGCCCATTCCTACCATTATCCACCTGTGTAAAAAGTCGGTCCCCCTCCTGCCTGTAAGCTTCTTTTAAGTATTGGAAAGCCACAATGAGGTCTCCCCGGAGCCTTCTCTTTTCCAAGCTACACAATCCCAACTCCCTCAACCTTTCCTCATAGGAGAGGTGCTCCAGCCCTCTGATCATTTTGGTGGCCCTCCTCTGGACCTGCTCCAACAGCTCCACATCCCCTCTGTACTGGGGGCCCCAGGCCTGGACACAGGACTCCAGGTGAGGCCTTCCAAGGGCAGAGCAGAGGGGGACGATCACCTCCCTCTCCCTGCTGGCCACCGCTCTTAATTTGGAACTAGATGATCTTTAAGGTCCCTTCCAACTGAAATCATTTTATGATTATATATAATGAGTTATTATTTAAACAATATCCTAATTTACTTAATAGCCATGTGAGGATTTGAAATTTTGGCTGCCTTTTATAAATTTTTGACACACAGAGAGACTGACATAAGATTAAAATTTCTCTGCATTTCTGCAGGTTGCTCGTAGGTAGTATGGTGGGGTAAGGAAACATGATTGCTCCCAAGAGCCAAGTAGGTATGCTTATTTTTAAGCCTGCCAGTCTTGGCACATTATCTTTATTTTTTCTAAAATAATCTTGTACATCTTCATTATACTCTCTAGTCTCCTAGGGTAGATTTCATTAGGACAAAAATGAACTATTAATTTTCAACTTTAGAGTGTTAAGATTGCTGATGAAACTTTTACTAAGAGAAAAAAGACAGGCATATTTAGCGTCAGAATACAATGCTCTGTCTCTGATGTGCATTTGGTTTATACACTATACGGTCTAGCAACCTTCATATTTTCAAACTAATAGGAAACCGACCCTTACGACGTAGGGTATATGAAAATGCCTGGGATAACTGACCTCCTCACCAGCAGTTTGCTATCAGCTTTTGCAAGGTATGTTTCAGACGTGATATCCATCTGTAAAATTGTGTAATTTCGTATACTCAGAGACAAACACACAACATGCTACATGAGAGGCACTGTAGCTGGCTAACTGAAGGGATTTGGGGCTAGTTCATAGACAGAGAAATAGTCCTCCAAATACAATACTTTTGACATGCAGTACAAGTAAGAGTTATATAGTCAGAAGGTCTATTTTCTTCCAAGTTCTTATTGCAAAAAGTTAAAAGCAACAACGAAACACCAGACAAATCATGCCAGTTATAATTAGCTCCTTATTTCTGACAGTCAAATAAGCCCCTAGCTTGGACAAGATCAGCTCATTCACACTTGAAGTGCTCTAAGTCATATTAGTTAATCATTGCTAATTTACATCAAGTTAAGACCTAATTGATAGAAGAAGTTTCATCATAATAGCACTTCAAAGTATTAAAAAATGCCCGGTTGTATTACTAACATGTTGACTTCATTGTTCTGGTCAAATTGTTCTGAATCTTCAGATTACCCTATCTGGTCATCTTGTACAACCACCATGTAAATGGTACAGATACAGTCAGCCCCGGTGATAAAAATATCACAGAAGTTAGACATGCAGATATGAGGAAAATGTTCTCTGAACAGCTTTTCCATCTGTAACAATAAGGTCGTTCAACTGCTTTATTAAAATCTGGGGTTTACGTGTGTGTCCCCCCCACCCCCACCTTTACCACGAATTATAAAACAGACACATAAGAATTCTATTAATGTCAGTCATTTCAGAGGTAACAAGAATAGATGCTGAAAGAAAGCAATAATTTCCAGGGAATTAGAGGAGGAAATAAAGATGAAAAAGAATGAGAAGTGGAGAGAGAAAGTATTGACTGTGGTTATTAGGTAGAGGAAAGTGAGATTGGTCATGACAGCACGATGACAGAAATTGGTGACTTATGGGTTAGTAGGAAGAGATATTCTGTGATATTACCAGTACCAGGAAATGAAAAAGGAGTGAAATTTAAATGAGGGATGTCTGTGAGATATCTGGTCTTCCCTGTGTTAGAAGATCCATCTTGTAGTACAGCCAATGTGTTATCAACCATTCTATCCATGGAAGTGGTTGAAGGTAACAACCAGCAAGAATTTCTGTTGGGAAGTGAATTTTAAAGTTAGAAAAGGATCTTCATTTAAATGATGCTCTTTCTGCTAGAGGTAACAGAGACAAAAAATATAACCGCATCAAAGGGAGACAAGTATCAGAATTGCATGTGAGATGTTTACTCATGCTACTGATTTGGTGACCCAGGTAGATAAAAAGGTTTAAAGTAGAAGTTACCTGATGATAAGAGACAATTGTGTATCATCACTGATTTGTTATTCAGCCTTCCTTGAGGATTTAACTATAACTTTCTTGCAACAATTTTTGAAGATGTTGAACACTGTCCTCAGGACATATTCATACTGGTCTCCTGTGGGGACTTGTGAAATCTTTGTTCCAGTGGAAAGCTGACTGATGTGGTTGGGTTGCTAATATGTTGCCTGGACCTACTTCTTCCTCCATTCTCTGGAACTAAAATGTGTCTTATATGGACAAAGACCATTTATAAAAGCACTGCTCTGGATCTATTTTTATTTTTTATTAGTTATAATATATTTCAAATAAGGGTTTTGTGGTGGGGAAGTGAATCTGAATAAGAGATAGAGGAATGTGTATTTGAAAGAGTCTGGTTATAGATATGCAATGTTTTACCTAGAAGTTTGGAAATATTGGTTGTAGATGTGGGACAAAGTTGCACTGACCTAGCAGTTATGTAGCTCTCTGGATTATTCTTGGAGTTGTTTAACCAGATACATCACTTTGAGCATCCTTTATATATCTTCTTCCAAACTAGCATATGAATGTAATGCAGAGGTAATGATGAGTCCTCTTTGTCTCAGTTTGATCAGTTGCAGCTCAAGCAGGCTCAACAAAATGAAATGAATATTTAATATGGAAAATATTAAACGTATTTGTTCAAATTTTCAGAAAAAAAAAAAGTCCCATTCAAATGTTTTTTAATCAATTACTTGGATCAGGAAATAAAACCATTACTTAAGGGCTTTGTCATTTGCATTTTCTATGTAAACCTGTGTGCTGCTATTTCTAAAGCAAAATGCTAGAAGAAACAGCCAGTTTGAGCCAAACAAAGGAAAGAATGATTATAAGTATTCTTCCTCCAGGAGCCTTAAATCAGTATTGCTTACTCTCACAAACAGGACCTAAAACCCAGCAACCCCCAAATCTCTGAACAACACAGATTGACAGCTCTGAAATAGCCAGGGAACGCACTACTTGCACCAGTAGGAATGTAAAGGGAGATAGGGGATGTTTGGGTAGTCCAGTGTTGGAAACTGTGTTCAGTCAATATGGAAATGCATTTGCATACCCTTTAGAGTTTAGAAATGTAGCAAAACACTAAAATGTATATAAGTTATATAAATTCTTTGTATTCATAGGCTCCCTGTAAAATGTTTAGCTTTCATGGTTTATTTTGTTATTTTCAATTGTCATTAATCATATTTTCTCATTTTCTTTCACCTTGAAAAATTGCACATTCTGAAGAGTTTCTTTGCAATGGTCCTATACACTTAGCACACCCTGCTGAGTGAAGGCAGCTTGTTTTCCACACTGCACATTTTTTTACTGAAAGATATTTTGAAAATATGGATTTGATCTCCCTCTTGATAGTGAAAGATCATAAACAAATATATCTTTCAGATTATTTTCCTACTGAAAGACTTTATGATTCCATTGAAGAGGAAACTGAACTCAATAAGCAATGGACCATAAGGCAGTAAACAGATACATTGTTAATTTTTATCGCTAATGTTTCCTTCTGTGGTTGAACTCTAGTTCAAAACGCTATTCATATTTCATTATGCTGATTTTTATGATTGCACTGACAAATCCTTCTAATATTCTACCCAATAGCTTTTTTTGAAATGTGTTGACCATAGCAAGAAACAAAGCAGGAATTGTAGCAATATCCCCCACAAAAAGAACAAAGAAAAACCAGACACATTACTAATGGACCTGTAAGTTGTTGGCCAGAGCTAACAGAGCACCTGGCTGAGCATGTTGCTGGCTGCTCCAGGAGCCTGCTCTGGAAAGGCCTTGGAAGAAGAACATTAAATGCCTGATGAAGAAGGAAGCAAGCGATATGTAAGTAGTGCTAAAATTGGCTGTGGTAGACGCCTAGGAGCTAGCTAAGCAGATATATGATCTTTGCCAATCTGTTGTGTCAGCATTTTTATATACTGCAATAGTGGACTGAGAGCACAGGGGCTACTGAGAGATCTGTAGGCACAGTGCCGCCCTGGAAGAGGCAAGTTCTCATTACATTGCAGAGGGGGCTGCTCTGGTTCAAGTTGTAGGCATAACTCCTCTCTGCTGTTCTGGTGCTTCTGCTCTGTGTTTAAAAGCACACTCCAAGTGCCTTGTTTGTTTTCCCTCCCACCCTTTATTTCTTATGTTTATTGATTACCCAGCAGAATGAGACCCCAGGTTTGACTACTCTTTGCAGTGATCCATCTGGACAGTATAAAATCAGTTTGAAGGCTATCAAGATACTGATTTTGCAGACTTGGTTCACAATTTGGTTTGTTAAATAACTCTTGAAGACAAAAACACAATATCTTCCACCACACTGGGTTTTAGGCTCTTCAGGTCTATGATTCTCCTTCCAACGGCTGCTTTTACTAATGCTTCAGTTGAAGGGAGAAGACAGACATAATATAACTTGTCAAAGATATGAAGATTTCCATAAGGCAAAATTTGGTTTTTAATCCTATGGCATCAGCTCCTGCCCAAAAGCATGAAGTTACTTTACCCACAGTCATCCCATCAGAAATGAAATTTATTTATTTTTTCTGAAAATGATCACTTCCTTTCAAAGTCCAATACAAGACACTGTAATCCCTGCAGAAATATATTTCACAATCTATCAGCAAACCGCCTGCAGAAATGTTCTTTTTTTCCTTCCAAATTACTTATTACAGTGTTCTCCTTATGGTTAATGTGCATGTGAGGTTAACACAGATATTCTGGAAATCTAACTCTCCTTTGAGGCTACTGATGTAAATCAGAGAAAACTCAGTTTACCCCTAGGGTTAGCTTAGATCAATTTAGTCCCTTGTACTGCTCTCTGTTATGATCCCTGACTTGCAGACTTTGTTGTAGATTGGATGATCTTCCTCAATAAATTGACTGTATGAGGAAAAAAGATGCGTGCATCTGCACTACATATGTTTCAGAATGTGGAAGACTGTTTTCAAATATGTTCATCTAGTTAGTCAGCATTACAGTTCTGTAAGAATTACAATGCATCAGTCCATTAATGTCCTCTTCGGCCCACCAACACTGACACGTCTAAACAGACATGACAGGTAGGGATTTACTGGCTAAATGCTACACAGGTTGTTGTAGTCTCAAAGCTAGACCTTCAAAAGCTTTGTTCAGTCATTGCCTAACCTAGAGACCCTGGCTGCATTTCTGCCAACACTGTTCCCCAAAAGTTGGAATCCTGACAGTGTTGACAATTTTGTGTTTGATCTGGTTTCCTGTCTGTCGGTGTGACCTGACATGTTCACATTTTGCGATGTTTTTCATGCTGAAAGAAGGACAAAATGGTGCGTCCTTTCCACCACCTCATAGCCAACACTTTGAGAGGCTGCACAAGATTCATTAACAGATATGATAATGCTAATGTGTCTGTGGAGACTTGGATCTTCCAACATCTGGGCTATTTAAATCATAGAATCATAGAATGGCTTGGGTTGGAAGGGACACCTCTGAGATTGTCTAGTTCCAACCCCCCTGCCATGGACAGGGCTGCCAGCCACTAGCTCACTAGATCCAACTGCCCAGGAGCCCATCCAGCCTGGCCTTGAACACAGCCAGGGATGGGGCAGCCACAACTTCTCTGGGCAGCCTGTGCCAGCGCCTCACCACTCTCTCAGGGAAGAATTTCTTCCTGATGTCCAACCTAAACCTCCCCTCTTTCAGTTTTAGCCCATTCCCCCCTGGCCTACCATTATCCACCTGTGTAAAAAGTCGGTCCCCCTCCTACCTGTAAGCTCCTTATTAAAAGAGATCTGATCTGTCACATCTCTGGAATAGTTTTGATTAATTGTGGGACATCAATATTTCTTTCCTTATCTTGTAGGCCTCTGCATAGAACAGGCTGCTTGGATGCTCTACATGGGATTGTACGTGTCAAGGTGCTTTGGCTGGGTATATTACAAAGCTGAGTTTGTGGTACTCAGGTTTGTGTATGCATCTTGTCATAGAAAGGAAACATTTAACACGGTCACAGGGATTACGCTGAGTGGCTCTCCTATGACTTTTAAATGGACTGCTCAGATCATAAGATGGTAATGTGGTAGTATTGGGTCCCAAGAAAACACCATTGCTTAGATTTAAGAATGAGAATGAAAAGAAATTCAGTTTAAGTTCTGTTTTCTGAGGGACTCTATAGCTTATCAGGTTTCTTTTGGTGCCGGCTTCATCAAGAGCTTCAGTAGTAAATACGTGATCAATAACAAGACCGAACATTTTTTCTCCAGATCTTGGTAGGGGAATGACAATCCTATTATTCACTGAATCTCAGCATATTGGCTTGCCAAATTCATAATGGAAAGTTTGCAAGGCTATCTTGATGTTTTCTTAAGGTCAGTGCTGGAATTCTAATGTTGCTGTTCTATCTTCCCCATTGTATGGAGTTACAAACAGCAGTGTAAGTTGATACAAACATCCATCAGGCTCAAAAATGATTAAAGATACCTGGGTTCAAATAATGAAATTGCGTAGATGTTTCTGCTCTGTCTATAATTTCATTTTCATTTCCTTGTTGTATATATGCAGTGAGCCTTGTTGTCAATTGAAATCTTTTGCATATTGCTTAGAGTTTTTAAGTTTACAATATATTTCTCAAAATTTAGAAAATTGTATAGCCTTAAGAATTCTTCTGGACTTGGTGGTGAGAATCTAAATACCTTTGATCTATTATGATCATATAGAGTGCATTATCAAATCAAGAACTATTGAAACAATACCAGAAAAGCTGGAATTCAGATGTGAGAGAATTCATACTTAGGAAATGTTTCTATTCACTATTGATGTTCACAGAAGAAAGCCCACTTGAAAAAGATGGAGGCTGTTAGATTAATTTGTATAGCTGTGAGGATTAAAGAGTAACCTATGCAAATTTTGATCTGGTGACCTTGAAAAGAGAGCTCAGTATTCCATTACCATTTCCCTGAATCACCTAAATATATTTTAAAATTTTTATAACATAATTTTTAATGATAAATATGAATAAAGTCAATGAAATAACAGGGGTAAATAACATTGGGATCTATTCTGCATCTGACCTGCTTTGCTGAACAGCTAGTTTTCAATACTTAACTAACTAGGCTTATTGTTTGGCTTTTGTACAGCAGGGGACAGTACTCAAAATTCAAAAGACTTATCAAAATTCAGTCTCAGAAATAATGAAAGCATCATAAAAACACATCAATAAATCTACACATCCGTATAAATCCTGACACGTGTCAGTTTACATGGAATTCAGCCATTCCTTTCTCCCACAGAAAGTTAAATCTGTTTATTAAATTTTTTCCACATCCATTTCCAAACAGAATAATTATTTAGTCTCTTTATAAAGTATTATATAAAAAAATTTAAAGCTCTCCCAAAGGCTAAATCCATTTTTAACTGATCCTCTCACTGGTACAGTTTTGCTGTCTCTTCCTGTATTTATTGCATGAGGTTCAACAAGACCAAGTGTTGGGTCCTGCACTTTGGTAAAAACAACCTCAAGCAGTACTACAGGCCTGGGATCAGTGTCTGGAAAGCTGTGTGGAGGAAAAGGACCTGGGGGCTGAGGGAACTGGGACTGTGTAGTCTGGAGGAGGCTCAGGGGAGACCTTATTGCTCTCTACAACTGCCTGAAAGGAGGTTGTGGTGAGGTGGGATTTGAACTGTTCTCCCAAGTAACAGTGACAGGACAAGGGGTAATGGCCTCAAGCTGTGTCAGTGGAGGTTCAGATTGGATGTTAGGAGAAACTTCTCTGAGGGAGTGGTCAGGCATTGGAACCGGCTGCCCAGGGATGTGGTGCAGTCTCCTTCCCTGGAGGTGTTCAAGAGACGTGTAGACGTGGCACTGAGGGACATGATGTAGTGGGCATGGTGGTGTTGAGTTGGCAGTTGGACTAGATGATCTTAGAGGTCTTTTCCAGCCTTAGTGGTTCTATGATTCTGTGGTTCTATTAACTGCCTATATCTCTTGGGAAGAAGAAGGAGGCTGGTAACATGACGCATACTTTCTACTCCTGGTATTGCACTGCAGTGGAATGTGAGTTTTCTGCAATATGTTTGGGAGGCATTCGATGGCTGAGGGACCTGATCACCTTTCTCTTCAGGATTTGATGGAATAGCTCTTGAGCAGCTGAAACCTTGAAATAATAGCTTGAGCTCATATTCTGTTCTCCATATCTCCCCACCAAAAAAGGTTCGAGACCATGCCCTTAGAAAATGAAGATGTAATTTGTTTTTAACCAGTGTGCATGATGTTTAACTAGCAAACAAAACAAGGGCTCTTCTTGAATCTTCAAAGGTTCCAAGCTCATAGACTCATTTGTCCTTGAACATAAAACTACTTAATAATTTCAGCATACTCAAAACTCTCAGGTAACGATAGAAGAACACATACAAACAAAATGAGCTTGGTAATGATAGCTGATGTAAAATGAGTTATACTGTGTCTCTAGATTTATAAAAATTAATGGCTTAATATATATTCTATCATCTCCAGCCTGTTAAATTAATCCTCTCAGCAGAAGCAATATAAATTTAGACTATATTTTCCAGATGATTTTGCTTACTCTTGATCCTCTCTGGTACATAATATTCTTTAGCTCTAAGAAAATTAATGCTTACAAGTGTAGATGTTTATATGAGTCAGCAAAGCTGGCATAAAGTTGATGACACCTTGTATGCCCAAAGGAGCTGACATTCACTGCTTAATGGAAAAAAAAAAAAAGATCTTCAGGCTGATTATAGTACTATAGATAAATGCACCAATGAGTCTATTTGGAAACATTATCTTGTGCTTGCATAGCAATTTATGTAACTCAGATTGCAAGAAAGAACAAATGTGAACATAACCCATTACAGGCATAAGTCAAGAATAACATAACTGAATTCAAAATACTGCAGTTTCAGCTAGTATTAGCTGATCTACTTTAATCTTTGCTAGCTCTCTTAAGCAGCAGTTTCCTCATGCTGAACTTGGTCTTCATTTGAATAAAATGCTGGCTGCAGTTTCTACAACGAATCTGTAAGGATGCTCTCATTGTCCTCATCATTTTATTTCTTTGTCTTGAAAATTTCCCATTATAAAGCAAGCACACTGCGACTTCATGCCATGCTGATGCATTGCTGTTCTCTCTGTTATTTTGCTCTTCTTTCACCTGAGAATCTGCAGATCCCAAAGCAGAAATTAAGGAATAGTAATGAAAAAAGAAAAAAATCTCATTTTAGAGAGTATCATCAAATGTGTATCTTCCATGGTTGTCAGCAGGAGTTCTTTATTTTACCCTTGGTGCAGATGTTAAAACATGAAAGTTTCAAATTAAAGGTATTTATCAAATTAAGTCATTATTTTTGGAATGAGTGTAATTAAGGAATAACTCTGGAAACTGCTGTGTTCGGAGTAACTGGCTCAATCTTGTAAAGAAAAAATTGAATCTTCTATATATTTCTAGGGTAGAAACAGCAGTAATCAGCCTGATTGCTAGTATGATGAAGGAATGAAAAATGAACCAGACTCAGGTGTAAAGAGATACATCATGCCTAAACAACACTGCAGACTGCTGTATATGGGCTGCCCACCTTTTCATACAATTTTAGCAGCCATGAATTGTGTATTTTTTATTCAGAGGAATTTTTCAGGGGAAAAATCATGTTTAGTAATATCATGTTTAGTAAAATAAGAAAGAAATCCCACCAAATTAAAAAAAGCAGAAGTGATTTGCTTTTAGTAGATGTATTGCATCTAATAAAAACTCCAGATAAAATTTCAATAGTTTGACAACAAAAATAAAAACGATAAAAAGAATATTCTGAATTCCTGAGTAGATTATTTCCTTTTTGTTTGTCTCAGTGTTTAAATAGTTCTCTAATGGTTCTGTTAAACCCTCATGTAGCCTCTTACTCAGCCACCTCTTGAGGACAAACTAACTCAGACTTCACATTGGATGAGATGCTGTAGGAAGATGGAGAAGATCTGCGCTATGCTCCTCTATGGAAGATGTCTTGCCAGGCAGCTTGGATGACAAAGGATTTTGGAGACCTCAATTTACCTTGAGAAGTCATAATAAAAAAATTTGAACTATGAACTCTCTCACAGCAAAAAGTTTAAATTCAGCCAAGTGATACAAGGAAGTTCAGTTTGGCTTGACTGAAAACTTCTATATTTAACTTTTCAAATGAAAAAATCTGACTTTGGAGGAAAAATTCAGCCCTAAGTCATAGGCTTTGGATTTTTTTTTTTTAATTATTATTTATTTTGCTTCAGAAGTGATATTCTTCTACTGGGATCTGCTCAGAATGCAGTATTTATTAAAAGTCCAAGGGAGTTCTTGAGCTTAATTTTAGCTTGACTTGATATTTTGCTCAGGTCATGATAGTCTATGGACTAAAGACAGAGCCAGAATATAGATTGAGATAGTTTAGTTTATTACTGGCTGGTATACCTGGAAAAAAATAAAAAGCTTCAGGCATACAAATACTTTCTTAGAAAGCAGACAGAGGATGAGTGAATATGCAAAGTTTATGGCAAAAAAGAGGGTGCTAATGACAATGAACATTGTGAGGGAGTACTTTAAAAGAAAGAAGCAATTAAGTCTCAAGTCTTGTCAACAAAGTGGATAGCAGGCTGTTTGCCCCTCCTGTGGCTGCTGTACATGGTTAGTAGGAGAAGCTTTTGTGCTTGCTTTATCTGCAAAGGCCAGGGAGCTTTTTTGTTCTCAGCCTGTTTTTGTGCTGCTAAATAAACCAGAAGTGGGAGTTATTTCAAACATAGGTCTATTGGCCATTCAAGCAGCTGGTTGGACACATACTGCATCCCCAAAGTGCTTTGAGCAATGCTGACTGGTGCTTTCCGAGATGCTTCTTGGGTGTGGCTCAGAGGACAGGAGACACCACTGCCAAGAGCAGTATAAATTGGATTGTGCTGGCTTTGGCTTCCACTGTGCAGGACACCAGCAGTCTCTTAGCAGGTTTCGCCTTCCCAAACTGCTCACATGTCTCCATGGCACACTGCCAGGCATGCCACATAGTTTCATGCTATGAAGCACATCTTTGATGGGTTATAACATAGTCATTATTCCTGACACTTTGGAATGAGGAAGCTCCTCTGCACCTATGTCAGGCTCACCTTAGGGCCAGAAGGGTACTGAATAGGGCTGTGGCCCTGTTTTATTTAACACTACAGTATGGCTTTAATGTCAACTCAAATGTGTCCACAGAGGAGTGGCAGGAAAAACAAATGTGCTGCAGACTTTTGCCCTTTGTGCTGCACTCTGGCATCTCTAGGTAGGAAAACCTTTTATATAGCAGCATTCAAAGCTGCGGCTATAAATGACTCTTGAACTTTCCCAGCACGCTTGTCTTTGGAAACAAATGCTCTGTTTGAGTGAATCATTTTTATTCTGTGAGCTATTCAGAAATTGCTTGATGAACTACTTATTCTCAGCATTTTGTGCACCCTATTGAAGTCACCTACAGTTGCCTTTCCCTGGCTTGAATGACAAGAAAATCTGAAATAGTCTGGTGGTTACTTCTACAGTCAGGTTTTGAATAATAATCTCAGAAATAATTAATTCAATTATTTTCAGTATTGTCTGCAAATATGACTGCATAAATTACATTCTCAAAAACTTTATCTTGCAAATTTCAACTGTGAAAATGTTTAACAGTCAGGTCTTTAGTGTTCAACAAGCTTTAATAAGAGTGCCCTATCAGTCAGGTAGCTTCCACATGATGCATTACCTGTGCAATCAAGTACAAGATACATGCTTTCAAGTCTGAAAGATCACAATAAACATGTTACTCTCATTAAACAAAACCAACTTATTTAGCTTTAGTTTAAACCTGGTCTGACATGTAAATGGTATTTATTTTCTCCAAGGACCAGTGAAACAAGCTTTTTCTAGACAGATGCACAGCTTTGAGACACAAACAGTACACAGCTAGTCTGTCAAAGGTGCAGAAAATTTCAAGCAATTTGGCATTATCATAACCGTATTAAGATATGTCTGGTTTTATCATGTCATGTTCTTTGACATTCTGCTTTGCCTGTGTGTGATACCTGTCAATCAGAGAGTCAATACGTCACGAGGGAACTTTACTCCAGAAATGGTGTTACTTAGAGAATTAAAATGAGCTTAAAGGAAAGGAGCAAAGTATACTCGACAGCTATGAGGAGAAGCTTTTAGGGGTATCTCAGGCTTATTTAGTGTATGGATAAAATCATGAATAGAAATGGGATGACAGAGGAAATGGCTTTGACATACTTCTAAGATTTCTTGTACTGGAAATGTTTCTTTTAACTTCACAGTCTTCCGCTGGTGAGAAGCTTAGTGAAATTGGTGAGCTGCTAATTTTTTTAATGTGAAAAAGGTACTTCCTGAATTTTTTAAAGGATGCTGGTGTATCTATGTAATTTACACTGAATATCGGAAAAAAAACAATGCAGGATGAATTCATTTGAACTTCTTATTGTGGATAATTTATGACTAATTTATCCTAAGCCATGACATGGCTGTGGACCTGTAATGGCCTAATTGTTCCGGACATTGCTGGGGTTTGGAGCCCGATGGGCCAAACCAGTGACCTCTCACAGTGGTCCCCATCCACCTCTAAGACTTTGCTCAGGCATTGCTCAGGAGTTAGCAAACGGGAGGAATAAGTGATAGAATTATAGAATCACTGAACCACCACTAAACCATGCCCCTTAGTGCCATGACCACACATCTTTTAAATACCTCCAGGGATGGTGACTCTACCGTCTCCCTGGGCAACCTCTTCTAATGCATGATTACCCTTTCTGTAAGGTAGTCCTTGCTGATATGCAGTCTAAACATCCTCTGGCTCAACTTAAGACCATTCATTTGTTTCCTTTTATTTGTTACCTGGGAAGAAACTGACATCCTCCTCACTGCAAAATCCTTTAAGGTAGTAGTAGAGAGTGATGAGGCCTCCCCTCAGCCTCCTTTTCTCCAGAGTAAACTGCCCCAGTTCCCTCAGTCACTCCTCATAAGCCTTGTTTTCTAGACCCTTCATCAGCTTCCTTTCTTTTCTCTGCACATACTCAAACAACTCAATATCCGTCTTGTAGAGAGGGGCCCAAAATGGAACACATTATTTGAGTGTGTAATGTACTGTACCGGTGCTGAGTACAGGAGGATGATTACCACCCTAGGTGACCACAATATTTTTGATATAAGCCAGGATGCCATCGGCCTTCTTGGCCACCTAGGCACACTGCTGCCTCACATTCATCTGGCTGTCGACCAGCACTCCCAAGTCCTTTTCTGCTGGTCAAATTGCCAGCCGCTATTCCCCAAGCCAATGCCATTGCCTTGGGTTATGTCCTAACTGCAGGAGCTGAAATTTACCCTTAGTAAATGTAATTGCCAAGTAGACAATCTAAGGTCATCCTGTTTGGAAAGGAAGGGAATTTAATAGCATGGTCATGGGCTGGTCCATGAAATACGGTTTGTGTCACCAAATGGTACTGGAAAGTTTTATTTACTTTTCTGTAGACAATAAAGTTTCTCTATACCTGCTGGTAAGCTGTTGCTCTGACTCCTTCAATATCTCCTGCACGGCTTTGGGATCAAACTGTGACTCTGTCATTTACATCCAGAGGAATGAAGGAAAGAAATTTAAGATGTAACCTCTAATTGATAATTATCTACAGCATGAGTGAATGGTAGTTTTTTTCTGCATAGTTACTCTCTTTCCAAATCTAGTAGATTCAGAGCAGCTAAAATTGGCCGAGGTTTGCAGTGTAGCTTTTACTGAATCCTTCCTCTAACTTCACAGTCAGTCATCAGTAATTCAGACAATGTTCTGGCTTGGTGTAAAGGGTTAGGGTAAGTTACTTCTCCAGTGCTTTGAGGGGGGAGCTGAAAATTGGAATGTGACTGTAAAAGCTGCACAAATGTATTTCCAAGGTTAATGCTAGAGGCAAGTGAAAATTCTGATGTGATATGGTCAAAGCAAAATTACCATTTAGCTCCAAGATGATGCAAAATCTGGGTGGTAAATATTTTAATGCAACATTCTTCATGGGATAACAAAGCTGAAATAAATTGAAAAGCTCTGTGGAATATACTACAATCCTTACCAGATTTTTGGTTTTGAAGAGTTTGAACAAACTAAAATATTCATACCCTGTTGTAATATCCAGTTGTTGTAACACTCAGTTTCAATATTTTGTAATTTTTTTTTTTTTGACATGAATTGTATGACGACCTATTTCTATGTTATATTTTTGTGTAGTTAAATAGAATATTTAAAATAAATATCAGTTTGGAATCTCATACCCCCGAAGTCACACAACTTTCATTTTCAGCATGACTTTATCAAATTGCAGACATTGTAAGAAAGATTTGTTTCCAAATTGCTGCAATTATTTTTTTCAATTCCCTCAACGTCAAGAGGCAAAAAACTGTGAAGATTTGTTAGGAAAAATAATATACCTCTTTTTCGTGTTTTAGGAACTACTACAAGGACTAAGAAATACTTCTCATTTAAGAAATACTTCAAGGACTAAACGACTATTCCAGTTCCCATTGACTTCCAGATGCAAGTACACAGGTTTAAACATCCAGCTTGGAGGGGGCTCAGCTCTTTTTTTTTTTTTTTTTGTACAGGCAAGTTGTATGACTTAACTTGGAGCTTTCAGGAAAAGTAAGTTTTTTTTGATAATGCGACAGAACTGGCTGCAAAAGAGTTACTTCAGATGACTGAAAGCAGAACTGAGCTCAAGAGCTATTTGTTTTAATGACTTGTATTGCTTTAACAAAGCATACTGAATCTTTGCTGGTTTGTAATATTTAATTACATTTGGAAGGTTAGATAGAAAAAGTATGTTTTCCAATTAACCTTCACCTCATTAAAATTTTATTCTAAGTTGTAAGCATTTCTTTAGAGTACATGCTGTTTAGCGCTACTTGGTCATTTTATTTCCTGTTGTACATGCTACTTATCTGAACCTAAAACAGGATATATTTTAAATTGTCATCCTGAAAACATATATTGCTCTGCGTAGATCCCCACTGATTTTCCATGTATAGTATATTTAATGTATTCAGAATTGGATTGAAAGTGATTTTTGCAAGTTATAAGCCAAGATTTTTCTTTGAATCTAAACACAACTTGCCACTGGGATTAATATGACTCATAAAGAACTAACATTCCAGAAAAGAAAGCCTTTGAAGAACACAACCACAAAGCTAAAGCACTGCTTTACTTCCACCTGGGAGAAATCTGACCCAGAATTTCATATTTACCCCTTAGTTCCCAGATGTAGGTTTCCTGTCATTTCCTTGAACATTTATTTTGTGTTAAAATTGCTAAAATTAAAGTGAGAATAGGAGTCTGTACTAACGTAGTTTGAAAATTCTATGATTCATGGAGATTTTGCTAATGTTTGAGCATTTTCTTAAGTTCTTGGCAGAAATGATCCTGAGAAAGCCAGATGTCATTCAAACAGAATGGAAGAGGTAGGTGTCATCAACACAGCTATGAACTCTGAACAACTGTTATTTCCCAACTGCAATAAATATGGCTGTAGGCTAAATATGAGCCAGCAGAGTGCCCTGGCAGCCAAGAA
>VXAV01007411.1:138314-152077 GCA_013399715.1 Alectura lathami | reverse complement strand
GAAAGTAACTTCCCCAAGTGTTTTTTTTTTTTTTTTTCCCAGGGTATGTACTTGCTTTATTTATATATTTCTCTATTTATTTATTTATTTAATGTACATGGAAAACAGTTGATAACTATTAGATCTAAGTATGGGTTACATGTGTGCATAGCACCACATGAACTCCCCTTAACCTTGTCTATGAATCTTTGCCATGATTTCACAGCAACACAGACCTTATTCCAGAAAGGACCACAATGGTCTGTTGCACAGTTTTGAACAAACTCCGTCACTTTGTGCTTCCTCTGCCCCATTTGTGACATGACGGAAATCAGAGGAGATGTTTGAGCTTGTATTTTTCAAGGAAATATTTTTCACATCCCCCAAAATGCTGATACATGCTAATTTAATTTTAAGGTACTGTCTTAAAAATCACAATACTCTGTCTCACAACACATTGCAGTGCTTGATAAATAATTAGTGGGAGATAGGTACATACCTGTGATACTGAGGATAGTCTTGGTGCCTAATCTAAGATAAACCTACTCTGAAAATCTGAATACATTGATGTTTGCTGTAGAGACAAAGAGACTATTCAGACAGCCTTGAACTTGGTACTTTTTGTGAAACCTCAGCCTTTCTATTTTACCTTTTTTTTCCCTCACTATCTCAATTTAAAAAAGGAGTGCAAGTGTATTTTTTTTCTTGTATCAAGATGAAAATCTTTTTTGTTTAGTAGTAGAATATATGGTCTAGATCCTTCACTCAGGAAAACATGGTATGTTCCATTGCTGATTTCTGTTAACTAAACATCTATTTCCAGAGGTGGAAAACATTTGTCCATAAAACACTCTTCATCACTGGCAAATGTATTCATGGATTTTTCTCTTACAGCTTTGCTTTCCTTTCAACAGGAGAGTCTATTTATTTTTAAATTTTCAAAAATGATTTTATGATTGTTCCAGAAATTCAGAATTTCTGAACTCAGTATTAGACATATTGTTATAAATAATCAAAAAAGATGGATTTAGGCAAAATGATCATTCAGTGGTCAAAGAGATAGATTCTTATTTATGCCAAAGCATTTTAAATATGATTATCAGTAAATTGTTTTTCACATTGTCTAACTAAAACTATGTCAGTTGTTTGATTTCAAATTAAAGAATTGTAGTTATTTTGTCTTTTATACGAAATGAATACAGCAGGGAGATTATATGTTTATTCTTCAATAGTAAGAATCACTAATAAATTACCAGCCACAGGAGCCTGTCAGCTGGATACAGAATGCAGCATTCATGTTGTAAACAGTTTGCCAATTTGTCAGCTGCTAGTCTAGCCTGGAGAGAACTAAAAGGCATTTCCCCCCTGCAAAAACTTTATCCCCTTGACTGAAATCCTGGACAAAATGTTATGTGAGAGTTGTATCAATAGGAAGGGAAGATAACCTCCTAAAAAGCACTACTCACAGTCATTATTTACTACCAGAAGCTACTCCAGGAGAAAATTTCTATTGAAAGCTAAAATGGCACTGTGACACAATGGGCATTTCCTTCAGTAGCTTGAAAGGCATCTTTTAAAATACTCTTCCTTGACATAGAAATAAGTGTGTAGAGTTAAACAGACCTGCATTTTCCTCCTTTATTGCAGACTGAAATGGTAAATATGTGCAATTATCTTTGTATTGCAGGCAGAGATTTAGCATATGTTGGGAGGTAAGAAGCTGAAAACCAATATAGCACTTTCCTCCCATCAGAAATGACAGGAATGTTAAAAGGGAGACCAGTAGGACTTGGTCTTATACTGACGCAAACTGACAGAGCTCCATTGAAATAAACGGAGCCATTAAGATTCATGCCAGCAGAGGAGGTGGTCAATAAATGCATTGCTTTGAGACTTGAGTTTTTCTAAGATTATGATAATTGTGTTATGTATGCTTTATTTTTTTCCTCAGGACTATGTATAAATTTATAACTTCTGCAATCCAATTGGCAACTTATAAAATAATTAGAACTGATCATAATGCTTTCTAATCTGTCAGTGCTTGAGTGCTTGAGCCTTTTCAGGCAAAGCTCTCAGCAGTCAGACTTCAGTGAGCATCTAGCCTCAATACAAACACAGACTGTGTATGGAAACAAGATATTTGCTGTGTGTGTAACTGTGCACTGAAGCTGGTCACACCTTCCAGTGGACTGGACCATGTTTGCAAATATTGAACTAATAAGGCTGAGAACCAGCATCTTTTCCTTGCAGTGAACCGATATTTAGGTTTAGATCCACAGAGGCATGCTTAGACTGTAGGCTGAAATTTAAGTGAAATTTAGATAGCTAAGTCCAACCCCCTCAAAAACATTAAATTCCTGTTTATATTCTTATACATGGGCAGAAGCAAGCTGGTCTCACCACTCTGCCAACTCACTTTCAAGTGAAATAGTGCACTGAAATCTGCTTAATATCCAGCATGCGCTGTGCTTTTAGCAACCTACTGTACTTTGCTGGTTCTCCAAGAAGGTGTCTAACAGTACCTAATTTTTTAGAATTCTCATGCCTCAGTAGGAAGCACCTGAATTTCTTTGCTTGATCTTGCCTTTTCTCAACAAAAAGACTGCAAAAATGTATCTGGGACCAAAATTTTTCACAGAAAGCCTTATCAAATACAGCTGCTGGTGACAGGACATAATAGTTCAAACATTGCTTCAATCAACCATATTCCAATGGATGTTGACCAGTGTAAGGTCATGTGATGATAGGTTTAAAATAAAAATTTTAAATGCATTACTTGGCTCCCTATACATGCTTCTAAAATTCATAGAGTTACAAAGAATCAAAGTAAACTCAGTAACTCAGATTTTGAACATATAGTCATAGATGATGAATGTTCCTGATTAGGCTTTCATGCCTCTGGATGTCACTGTTGTTTTGCAATCATATGAATAAACAATGTTATGTGACACCGGTGTTATATATCACCATCTTATGTTCGTTAAAAAGTACAAGAGTGAATACACCGACAGCCTAAGAGATACCATAGCTGGATATGTAAAACAATGTTTACTTAAGGTGAAAGGGAAAATAAACAATATACATACATTGCTAGACAAAAATCAGCTTTTCTTGTCTCCCAAAATGCATTCCTTTGGAATGGAATACTAGCCTTCTTCACCTTGATGTGACCATGCTGGGTGGTGTTAAGGATGAGTATTGGTTTACTTGAGTCAAATGCAATGGTGAAATGTGTGAGGAGCAGGTGAGCCATTGACAATTGCTCACTTCAACCACTGCTCACGGCTGTTTGGGAGAGGCATGGAGCTCCTGTTTTCCATGTAAATCTGTTCAGCATTTATTATAAAATTAGGAGCAAAAAGAGGGAAGGGGAAGAAAAAGCTTTATTTCTTTTACAGTTTCTTATACCAGAAAACAACTATCTTTTGGAAGTATGTATAAAAATGATGCAGATTTAGTGACTGGGGAGGGCAGTTTCAGAGTCATAAATTGTTGCAATTGCCCTGGTTATTTAAAATAAAGTGGGATATATGTACTGAGTGCAAAAAGTCTTTCTTGGAACAAGGAAGATTTGTTAGAATGTTGTAGGGTTAGTGAGGTGTAACAGAAGTAAACAAGAGGGTTAATGATTTTCTAAATGTCTCTGATTTTTAGCTTTTTGTTGAAAGTTCCCTGGCTAAGTGTGGCAGTCTTTTGCTGGAGGTACAAAATGCTAAATGAAGGTGGAAATAGAGCATTTCCATGAAAAAAAAAGAAACAGATTTTAATTAATGGAATCCTTGAAATTTGTATTGTTTCAATCTGAGTGAAAATTTTCCTGAAGAATATCTAGGACTTAATGACCAGCAAACACACGGATATCACAGGGATATAATTTTTTTTTTTTTTTTTCTTCCTTCCCAGTTTGGCTAGCATTGAATGGATTTCCTAGGTTCCAATCCAGACTCTCAGTCAGAGTCCCGCTAACTTCCATGAGAAATTAATTAAGCTAAGATTAAAGAATCTCCTTTAGAAGTAGATTAATGTGTCTGGGTATGTCTGAAGCACTCCTTGCTTATGATTCCTTGGTTAGACCAGAGCAAATGTATTAAATCTTTCACATACTGTAAAGAATCTGCTGCTCTTAGACTATATCTTCCTTTTCCCAGCAGCAGGGTGTTAATATCACATCATGCTGTGTGGGTGGGTTTTCATTCTTTTTCTCTATTTTAAGCCTGCAGACAAATATCTTACACGTTTCCTCTATGGTTTCAAACTGCTACCATTACAAGCCTGATTAATAAGGCTTTATGAACTAATTAACATGCCTTTATCTATATGAGCTTTTATCTTTATGTGCCCGATTGCTACAGTAATTCTATAAAATTACAGGAAGCTATTTATTTTCAAATTAGCAATAGATGTCATCACGACCTTTTACCACGTGAATAAGTCAAAGATCTGGCCTTTTGGGTAGCTCAAAATGTTCAGTGCTGGCCGTAAATTAGAGGCTGATGAGAGGGCGTGATGATCTCAGTCCCTCGATGCGTATGCAATAACCTATTCTCCCAAACCTAAACAATGATGGATTTCTCAGTTACTGCAAAGAAGAATGAAATAAGCAATTTCTAAAGAAGTCGTGTCAGTAGGAACATTACCAGATATGTTTATTGGGAAGTGGGAGTTCATGGGGCTGGCAGCTTATGATGCCTGTGTCTGGACCTCTTGGCTCCCCAGGGATGTCCCTGGTCCTTCCAGTTACTCTGTCCCTGAATATCTGAAAGGTATGTTTGGGAGGTCACATCACCAGGCTGGTGTGGATCTCCATTAAAAATCTGTGGTTCTCCCAAGCCTAGTATCTGCACCCACTAACTGGGCAAAATACTGAAAACTCCAACTGTAAAGGAGCAAGATAAGGATAATTAAATTACTACAGAATATGAGGAAGCGGTAGAATATGGGTTATTTTTGCCCCTTGGTAGTTCATATAATAGAAAATTCTACCTTCAAAAACCTCAGAATCTCAGCACTAAAAGCAGAGAGATTAGAGTACAGACACTGATGAACAATTGTTCTGTCATAACCGTTACTTCAGTATTTCCTTGCATTCAAATGTATTTAAGAACACTTACAAAGGGCATTATTATTATTTTAATTGTTGGAGCACGTACAGAGGAGGGCCAAAAAAATGATCCAAGGGGTGGGTGGAACACCTCCCCTGTGAGGACAGACTGAGAGAGTTGGGTCTGTTCAGTCTGGAGAAGAGAAGGCTCCAGAGAGACCTGATAGCGGCCTGTCAATATCTAAAGCAGGGGCTATAAGAAAGAAAGGGACAGACTCTTTAGCAGGGCCTCCTGTGATAGCACTAGGGGAAACAGTACTAAAAGAGGGAAGATTTAGATTAGATATAAGGGAAAAGTTCTATACAATAAGGGTGGTGAAGCACTGGCGCAGGTTGCCCAGAGAGGCGCTGGAAGCTCCTTCCCTGGAGACATTCATGGTCAGGCTGGACAGGGCTCTGGGCAGCCTGATCTAGCTGATCCAGCTGTAGGTGTCCCTGTTCATTGCAAGGGAGTTGGACTAGGTGGCCTTTAAAGGTCCCTTCCAACTCCAGGAATTCTATGATTCTATGATTCTATTTAGAAATGCTTATTTTCTAATAGTGAAACTATCTGGCTGCTCTAGTCTACCTTTTCTTTGAAAAGACTAGACCTCATCAATAGCAAGATGTCAATGTAAATAATGACTTTCAGAAAGTCCTTTATTTTGAAAAAAAACATCTCTACTACAGAAACTTAAAAGAATTGCAGTGATTTTGGAAAGCTATTGGAAAAAATGGAAAAACGAAACTACAGTCTCCTAAGTTTCAGTCCAGAGTCCAATTTTCTGACTAAGATGTTTTCCATTCAAACGTTTTTCTCCCCCTCTCAGTTCAATAGTTCAGCCGTACATGGCTGATTTTTATTTCATGACTGTTTGCTTCACCCACACAAACTTGAAAGACTGCCGCTTTCCAGGCTGCACTTGGTATAGTGATTCTTTGGGAAAAAAAAAAAAAGAAAAAAAAAAGAGGTTTTAATTCTCTTGACAAACTTTTAAATTGGATTGGTAATTCAGATAACACTGAACACAAAAATAACGCCAGTTGGAAATAATAAGTATTACTACCATGCTATAAGAAAAAAAAAACAAACATTTTTTTTTTTCTACTGCAGTTTCTAATTATAGTTCAATAACTTATTGTGTTGTTTCACAAGCAGTTTTGATTTAGATTCTTCAGAAGTGCATAGAGTCTGATTTCTTTTAGAACTGACCAGACCTCCATTAATGTTAACATGTCAAGTTCTGGACTATTACAAATAGTGATTAAAAACTGTAGTGTGTCTAGGGAAAAACATTCACAAAAGGATAGAAATGAATTTATGTGGTATTTGTGTGACTATCATACATGCTTTCAAAGGATTTCTATTGTAATTCAAGATTAGTTGAGCATAAGTTAATGGACTCTCAAAGTATTACCTAAAGCTTATTATGATAGACTATAGGAGACTCCTTTTAAAATGTTTTTTAATAATATCAACTACAAGGTCCCTGGAGACATGATATTTCTAGGTTTAGTATTTCTTCATCAAATATTAAAATAGGTCAAGCAATTTTGTTTCAGTTCCTTTTCTGCTCATTCTACTGCTGTAGCATGCATAGCAAGTAGGGTGTATTATGTAGATAATTCCAACAGTTGAGTTCCCTACTTTTTTCATTGTGTTATTTATTTTTTAATCTGTACAGACAGTGGAAAAACTACAATTATATGCTGAGGAAATCTGATATTTACTAATTCTGTAAAGTTAAGGTCATGTTCTGTAGCAACGGGAAAACAAATCAATTGATCCAGAATCCAAAATTGTAGACACAACTATGCAGTAATGGAAAGACTGTCATGAGAGCAGATGACTCAATAAGGTTCGTAGTTCTATGATTCAACAACAAATAACTTCTATTATGAATAATAGTATAACTCTAAGGATCAACCCCTTTGTTTCCCAGGGAATATTTGCACCTGTCAGTTAGAATTTGTCTCAATTAAAGGCCTCAAATTTTTGTTCTTAGAGTCCGAACCCAAAATGCAAATCCTCCTGCCTTAATTTCCACACTCCTTGTTTGGTTTATGAGCAGGAAAAGGAATGTAGCATGTTTAAAGCTTAATTCCACCAATTTAGCATTAAGTTTTGCAGAAAGTTTCACACACATTAAGTAGGAATTAAGCAGAAAATGTCCACGTAAACAGAGTGAATTATCAATTATAAAATTAGTTTTAGTGAATAATAAGGAATGTGACCCTCCAAAGCTCTTTTATTTTAAAAGTCTTTTATCTTAAAATCAACAAATTTAAGGGGGAAATTTAGACTAGACCTGAAATCATTTGACGTTTCACAAATGAAGACACACATTTATTTCATAATAGCTGGCATGCAAAACAGATTCTTACAGCATAAATTGCAATGAAGACATGAGATTACTTGTCTTCTTAAGCTTATACTTCATCAATAACATTGATAAATGGGTTTTCATAGCTTTTGTTCTACAGTAGCAAAACAGTACTATCACTGATTTCACCAAAAGCAAGGTCTGGCAGCAGCACTGTTGCTACACAATACAGGGGGATTAAAGGAGCGCTTGGCATGTTGACTTTTGATTTTAAGCAATCTAATATTCAGCTACCCAACAACTTAAGGGGTGACTTTTTTGGCTTGTAAAGTGTTCTAAGGCTTGTGTAGAGCAATGTCCTTGATCCAGGAGCAGGAACCATGAAACAGTATGTCAAGCATAGTTAGAAGCCCACAGACTAAAATTGTCCTTGAGTTTTTGAATTTTTTTTTTAAAGCCAAATACAATCTTCACTCTTATGTCCATGCCAAAGTCTGTCAAGTCCTTGTCAAGTAAAAGTAAAATCATGTGATTCAGCGTGTCCCTTTTAGAAGTACTGATGCATCATTATCTTGGTTTACTTTTCACCTGTGTATTTGATTCTGTTTCTAGCAATTTAAAATGCTTATCATTATGATTTCAAAGGTGTCTTATTGTTAATGATATATTTCAAGATTAGATGCTAGCTATTCTGATCAAAATCCTCAGGGTACCGCTTTGAACAAACTTATGTTTTGATAGGTTTAGGGTGACAGTAGTTTTCTTAGGAACAAACTTCACGATTATCTTCTTGTCATTCAAATCATTCTCAGATATATTTCCACTCCAAGCTGCACAAAAAATGGGACAAAATAATACTCATTTCTCTGGCTGGTGATTGTGAACAACAGAAAACAGTCATTCCTTAGGAAAGGACTTGATCCAACATCTCTGCAAGCTACTGAAGCGCATCTTTTGATTTGCAGAATTTTGAATCATAGTGTAAGTGTGCAGACTCAAGGACTTAATGATTTCTATAACTTACTGTCTTCCTATCACCTGTCTTTTTTAAAAAAATCAAGAGCTTAAAAAATCAAGAGCTTTTTTGAGAGGATTTCAGTGTCTTATACATGTGAAGTATTTTGCAGATTTCTGGCGGCTTTAAAATAATTAATGATTGTAAGATAGAAAAGTGAATAACCTGAATGTTAATAACTTCAATATCTTTCTTTAATCAAAATTTAAATATTAGAAAATTGCAAAATTACTTATGCAAATGAAATTACCTCGTATCACTGGCTATAATAATCCCGCTCAATTCTAGTGCTGCTAAAACATCCACGTTTATCAAATTTAAATAAATGTATGTAATTCTTCCAAGGCTGTGTGTAATTGCCTCTAGATTTGCCACAAGCTTTACTTGTCTTTGTGATAGTATCTCTACTTGGCATGTTTTCATGTTGTAATTGTATGGTAATTGTTTGTGATTTTATCTGTGAGACTTTTATGCAGTGTTTTTAAACAACAACTGTCTGTGCCTTTACTAGAAATTCTAGTATCACTTTTTTTCCCCAAATGTGCTTGCTAACAAAAAATTTACATATAGAGCAATGTATACTGGACTCAAAATTACATAAATAACATAGGAGGGCATTTGCACAAAGATAATGCACTGTGAATTATAAAAGAGAGTACTCATTTTTCTTTTTTTATTTAATGTTAGAAAAATCTGATAAAGGGAGATCTACTATTAGGTATATGTTCCAATTAAACTCAAAGGAAGGATGTTGTGAATGTGTTAGTGTTTTATATCACATTTATTCTCCATTAATATGTTCTGTATCACCATATAATATTGTACTATATTAGTAGCCTCATAACTGACATATGTAAGTCTCTCCTCTTGCAAGAATCAGCACAGGCAGTTGGACTAGGAGAGGGATGTCTTGCAAGAGTTGACAGAGTGTTACTTTTTCCTTATTAGACAGGTTCTTAATTTGTATGTTATGCAGACTCACTGCTGAATAAAAAAATGAATTATCTTCATATACTAAGTACCGATTAACAGACAGGGCAATTTTGTGTGAGACCGGTCCAAGTTGCATCCTATCATCCTGAGCTCATTCTGGTACCAGCAGTTTCCCTGTATCTATAGAGATAGACACCATTTTTCTATGTAACATCTTTTTTTTTGTTATTGTTGCAAAAGTGAGGAATACTGTCACAGTTTCCAAAGACTGAGGGTGGTAAGTTTGTGAGAAACTAATTGCAAACTTGTGGTACACAGTTTGTCCCTAAGCCATTGGGTTTATCCTGGAAACTGTCACGTTTGTCCTGCTCCATGGGACAAAAGCATTTTGACACTTTGGACCTCTCTCCCGCTTTTTACATTTCCAAATATTGGCTATATTTTTATCACATTTAAAATAGATTTGGCCTTCCTGAAACTACATTTTGTGGAGAACTGACTGTGAACTGGAAAAATAAAATTGCCCAGATCTATCCAAGATCTTTTCATTCACTGGATATCTGTAATTTATTGTATTCAATCAACATCATAATTTTTCTTGTAAGATATTGAGACCATGTAGTGCTCAGTGATAATGGCCGTAAATCACAGAGACAGTTCACAAATGAAGAGTGCTTAACTTAATCATCCAGTGCTGACCAGAGTAAACGTCACTAGCTGATAGGAGAAAATGTATATCTTATTTCCATGGTCATGAGGCTGTATAAGAGAAATGAAGTTTACTTGTTGTGAAATTGCTGGATTTTTTTCTTGAATTGTTGGATAAATTTTCATAGT
Source organism: Alectura lathami (assembly GCA_013399715.1). Lineage (NCBI taxonomy): Eukaryota > Metazoa > Chordata > Aves > Galliformes > Megapodiidae > Alectura > Alectura lathami. Next base: position 141,909 of record VXAV01007411.1, on the reverse strand, counting down.
TGTTTATTGTGATGTATTTCTAAAATTAATCATGCACAAACTGTTGTTCAGCTTTTGAAAGTTCACTGATCCTAAGCTCAGAAACAAATCACTGCAATAACCCAGACTGCACCTCCACAGAACAATCCATTCTCTCTAGTATGTCTATGAGAAAGATTCTCAATCTTTATTTAATGATATAAAGTGACAAGGAATATACCACAGCCCTTTGTAAATTAGTTCATTTACTTGCAGTTATTTACCCTCAGTTAAAAGTGTGCCCCATGTTTCTTCCCTGAATTTGCCTAGCCTCAGTCTCCGTTTGGCCATCTGCTAGATGAAAGGACCCTGTGCAGCATTACACTTCTTGCTTCCTATGTAAACTTTAAACTCTTTTATTAAATACTATTTATTTAAAAAATACAAACTCTACAATAACCAGAAACTGCTGATTTCTACCTGCAGTTCTTGAGAAGATAATCTGTCAAAACAGTAGATGCAATTTTTTTTTAAATATAATTTTTTATGCTAATTCTTCAATAAAATTTCTTGTCATCCTGCATTGCTCTATAATAATAGTAGTTTTATATTCTAATCTATAATCTTGGTATTACAAATTCTAACCAAGTTGCTTCCCCCATCTAAACGTTATTTAGTGGTTTAAATCCCTCGGAGCAAGGCTCCTGGGGACTTACTTCCTTTGCATTAGTAATGTATTTTTCAAATGTAGACACTGTTAGAATATTTCAGCCATGATATTAAAACAGTTTTTTTTCTTTTTTTTTTTTCTTTTTTTAAATCAACCAGAAGTGTTGCTCTTTGGGACTGAAGTTTGTCTTATTAGGGTCAGTAGGAGAGTGGCATGCCTTTATGTTATTAAACTCTTGAGTAATTAGAATTTGCACAATATGCATGCATCAGCATCCAATGTTCTCCTATGTAAATTTCGGGATCATTATGGACAAAAATTTAGAGTTTTTGTCAGCTGGTACAGTTGCTGTCCCACATGTACTCAGCACAGTTTCGTGTGCAAAGCTGCCTGGACAGGATCACACATGCCACAAAGCCTTTTTCAGAAACCCATGGTAAAATTATCTTTTTTCTTAATATTGTTCTTACACAGGTAGCTGCCTTAAGGTGAAGCCTGGAATGCAGCCCACCCTGGTGCCTTGATGAGCTGGAGGGGCACCTGGCAGGATCACACAGCGTGTCCCTGCTCACCCATGCACTCTGCCTTCCTAGCTGCAGCACTGTGGGAAGGGAACTACACCATGCATAGGGTGTTGCCCTTCACCTTGCATTGTGGGGATGGCTAAAAACGACACCCATGTCTGTAGCCTGGAAAGCTCTCTTGTGTCCCACTGACCCTAAAAGAAACTTGAATAGATTATAATATTTTCATCACTGAATACCAGGAGACCCGTGGTCTTTCAGAAAAGTTGATTCCTAACTTTCTCTGACAAAGCTCTTTTTTTGATTGACTCTTTTGCATTAGACCTTGCCTGTGTTTGTCTTTAGTTCCAAATTTTCAATCATAAGCCTCCAGTGATAAAAAAGTGAATCTTCATGCTGGATTGTGGCAAAACATTTGTAATTTTTTTGAAGAAATAGCAATTTATAGCAGCTCAGAAATAAATTTTCTACTCCAAAGTGATTATCAGCTAGAGAAATTGATGAGTGTGAACTTACTAAGGTCAGAGGACAGAGGTACTCATGAATGCTTTGTATCTAGATATTGATCACTTTGTAATTTCCTCTTTCTTAAAACATGGTAAACAAACATACAACTATTAGGAACATGAGGAAATAAAAATTAATACAAAAAACATTGTTTTTACCAGTCTTTGTTATGCTACTGCCATTTTTTAATTTAATTTCACTGTTAAATGATAGATGTTTATGCCTACTTACCAATTTTTGGATAACAGTACTTTTAATCAGAAGAACCAACAAGCATCTTATTTACAGATAACATCTTTCTTTAAAAAACTAACATTCTTTTTGTATTTGAGCATTGCCTTCCACTTGTATTAAATCTTATGAATACAGAAACACGCAAAGGACTTTGGTGCTGGATCTATTCTTCACCTAAAGAATTAATATGAATAATTAAGAATTAGTTTGATTTGAGTGTGCTAAATTAATTAGACCTCACTCCATTAAGAAATTCATGTTTATGAAATTTTCAGCTAATCACTAGTACCTTGTTTGTAGCCAGTATGTGATATATCAATACAATGCGATAAATTCACAGAATCATAGAATCATAGAATGGCTTGGGTTGGAAGGGACCTCAGAGATCATCTAGTTCCAACCCCCCTGCTGTGGACAGGGCTGCCAGCCACTAGCTCACTAGATCAAACTGCCCAGGAACCCATCCAGCCTGGCCTTGAACACAGACAGGGATGGGGCAGCCACAGCTTCTCTGGGCAGCCTGTTCCAGAGCCTCACCACTCTCTCAGGGAAGAATTTCTTCCTGATGTCCAACCTAAACCTCCCCTCTTTCAGTTTTAGCCCATTCCCCCTTGTCCTAACATCATCTACCCGTGTAAAAAGTCGGTCCTCCTCCTGCCTGTGAGCTCCTTTCAAGTATTGGAAGGCCGCAGTGAGGTCTCCCCGGAGCCTTCTCTTTTCCAAGCTCAACAATCCCAACTCCCTCAACCTTTCCTCATAGGAGGGGTGCTCCAGCCCTCTGATCATTTTGGTGGCCCTCCTCTGGACCCACTCCAACAGCTCCACATCCCCTCTGTACTGGGGGCCCCAGGCCTGGACACGGCACTCCAGGTGAGGCCTTCCAAGGGCAGAGGAGAGGGGGACGATCACCTCCCTCTCCCTGTTGGCCACCTCTCTCTTGATGCAGCCCAGGATGCCATTGGCCTTCCTGTCTGCAAGAGCGCACTGCTGGCTCATGGCCAGCTTTTCATCGATCACAACGCCCAAGTCCTTCTCCGCAGGGCTGCTATTGCTATTAAAGCTAAATCACTTTAATGATTTACAACTTCTCTCTACAATTTCTTCTGCCAGAGAAAAACTGCTTGGGAAAGACTGGTAACTCTTGACTCAGTAGCTTTGGGTGTTTTCACATTCTCTCTGCACATTCCTCTAAGTGATTTCTTATGGACACTGTAACTAATGGTATAATGTTTCACAAAGTAATCAGATTCTGCTGGCACTTGTTTTCAAGGCAGAGACATAGGTTACAAGCAGAGCCAGGGCCAGCTGCTGTGGGTGGGCAGGCAGTTTCCTAGGTTCCAATCAGCAGCATGGACTTTGGTGTGTTGGGGATAACAACCCCCTTCTGATCCTGCTAACTGTTCCCAGAAGAGCCTTGCTACAACCCTGTTCCACCTTTGTAATCTTGGTAAAAAGCATTCCAAATTATTTATGGTGCCAGGGTGTTATGATTTTCCATAAGTATCATGACATCATGTAATAAGCTGACACATCTGGGAGGGCTGCTGAGGGAGGACCACAGCCTCCAGAATGCTCCTGTCCCCTCCCACGTGGTTTCTGGGCTCCGCCCTTTGGCCTCTAATCCCCATCGTTGATGCATACGTATCCTTTCTTCCGTATACATGTATCTTCCAATTTGTCAGATTTATTGCTCTCAATTCCT
>VXAV01007411.1:89769-106085 GCA_013399715.1 Alectura lathami | reverse complement strand
AAAGTGGCTCTGTTTTCCATTTCCATTTTAAATCTGTTCATACTGATTTCTGATTGAGCCTTGGCTTCACTTAAGATTTTCTTTCTGTGCGAATAATCCTGAGGATCTTGCTAGCCTAACAACTATTTACAGGATTTCCCCTGAAGTTCTGATACTGAATTGTGAAGATTTTCTACGGTATACAACAAAGATCCTCTGTATAGTCGGTGCTGACCTGAAGGAGGGGTGAGAAAATTCATATTCACTGGAGAGATGGAAATCACTCAAAAGAACAAGCAACTTGAAAGAATCAGACAGCCCAGATATCATTTGAGTTTTATCCTTCTTAGATAGTAAGTCTCTCCTTTCCCTCTAAGTCGTTAAACTGAAACTCACATACAAACTGACTGTTGCGTTAAAGTGTTATTACCCTCTACAGTGCTACAGGTCCAGTCACCTTGGAAAGGACTAATATGACCAAATTCAGGCAGTTTGGCCACACCCAATGAGAACTCCTGTGATTACGGATTAACCCACAGCATGGAGCCTCTTTGTCTATCTGCGTTTGAATGGACTCTTATGACCATCCTTCTGGCCGTGCTGGATGAGAACTCTCACAACTAACTTATAGAATGGTGCTCTCCAATAAACCAACAGATCACAGATTCTTCTGAATTGCCAGTGATACACTGGTAATACACTGTCCACAGAGCATGTGCACATACCAGCAATGTGAATAATACAACCAACTACAAAACACGTTAAACTATGGAATAATTCCATAAAGATTTCTAAGCTTCCCGGGGAAGCACTCGGTGTCCCTATGGAGGGAATAGAGAGGCTCAGCCCATCGATTGGTCCCAGAAGCCAGCAATGTCCTCCTGACTTTTCTATGATGGTGTCTTTCCCAAAATTTCTTCTCTTTCAAGACATTTTATACTATTTTAAGGTGGAGCTTGAGCGACTCTAATCATGCCTATCTTTGTTGTGATTGGTGCGACAGAAATTTAAAAAGCTGCTAACTGAGTATGACTAGTTCATCAGTTCCATAGTACCACCAAGTGATCTTATCACAGAGCCTGACCACGTGTGTTTACACTCTGCTCCATCCTCTGTGCTGTATCTCATAGACTCAGAATACCAAGCTCCCCTGGTGCTGCTAGCAATCTAAGGTTTGCAGGTCTTATGTTGCTTAGGGAACTATCATGGAACAGACTCCTTGTATATTTGCTGCATTCCACCCTGGAGGTTTCTTCAACACTTTTCTTTTAAGAGAGGAATATCCTAATAAGTTATTTCCAATAGTTATTCCACATAACCCACCCCGAGACTACAGTCAACCAAGCTTCTCAATATTTAGAAGGAACTGGGAAGACCACATGTAGCCTTGTCATAAGAATTAGAGCTCAAGGGGCTCTCAGGCTGCTCACTATTTATGGGGTAAGATGAATGGCTCATAGTCATAGTGTTTAGCAGGACAGTGATATCAGTCCTGAGCAAGGCCTTGGGCATAATGGCCAGGCCGAAGGAGGATGTTGGGGGCAGGGGGGTGAACACTGTCACGCTGACACATAGGTACGTCATTGTTGCAGTTCTACTTGGCAGTGGAGTCCCTCAGCAAATGCCTGGATCTGTCCTAAAACATGTGCACAATTCAATGAAATCTAAATTAGTGACTGGCTACCTCATTCTGAAATACTGAGCATATCTGAGATGAAGAAACTGCAAAGCTTTTGAATACAAATGCAAGGAAGTTTCTACTGACTAGCAAGCCTTAAGCATTTGCCTTTAGGGCATTTCAGTACAGCGAAACTGTGTTCATGTAGCTTTCCTTTTTGAGTACCATGTTTGTCTTAGAGATCACATGGACAACAAATCTGTCAAATCTGGTTTCAAAATGTATTGTGAGTTTCAAACAGTCCAGGCTGTTGAAAAATCTGGAACATCACTTGCCTGTATAATACAATGAAACTATCTGGTTCATGGCAGTATCCTTGTCTAGAGTAATATTGTCTGCTGCAAGTCCTGCTTATACAGTCCTCAGTGTACAGCAGCAAGAAAAACACAACATATTTGAAGATTTCAGGCAGAATACTTTTGCTATACAAAGACTGACAGACACACCCAAGCAGATACCTTACTTCAAGCATTAGAAGAAAAGAAAAACAGAAAGGAAGACTTTCAAGTTAGTATTCATGAATAGTGTTCTGCAAATAATAGATCTTCTGGTTCAGTGGCCATTCAGAAATGTATATACATAGAATTTTGTGGGGTCTACTGAACAATCTCAATTCTTATTTTCATTTTGAAATATACTTACATTATTTCTGTTTGTCAAAACTGAAGTGAGCTATTTTTTATTTTATTTTTTTTTTCCAATTTTAATCCCTGCATTTCCTGCCTGAGGTTGTTAATCAAATAGTATCAACGCTGGTTTTATTGCTCCAAAACTATGCTTTCAGCTTTTTTGCGTGTGTGCAGTACACTTTGAATAGTTCTTCTTATGAATATTTTGTGACCAGGCAAAGAAGGAATAGTTAAAATTGTGCTTTTATAAGGAAATAGAAAAGAAGACTATGAAAACCTATGGGTCTTGAGACGGTATACCATGTACTTTCAAACCATACTCATGTTAAAGAAAGGTCCATATTTAATATATTCTCTAACAGGTGTCAAAGTTCACAAACTAGGACAGATTCAACAGGAAATTTCTAATGAATTTGTGATTGTTGGCCTAGGAAACTTTCAGGCACAGACTAACTAGTAGTAATGGAGAAATAAAATGCCACATAATAGTTGTTGGTATATGGACTGTAGGGAAATTGATCTCGCACATAAGAGGTGGATTCCAAAAGCTGCAAAATTATTTTGCCTAGCGTGGAATACCCAACATATTTAGTAAAGATAAAAGATGTAAATTATATCGGCTACTATAAATGTGTAAATTTGCAGCACTGACAGAATTTTAACATATCTCTGCCTTACTTTCATAAAAAATCAACACTACCTGTCAAATCTGTCAAGAAATTATTAAACAAAAGCCTCCTAAGGTAATAATTCCTTAGACAGAAATTCCACCAAGGAGAAAAGACAAACTAGTATAGCTACTTATGACTTAGAGCATATAGTCTGTTGTCAGCAACAAGCACATCTTTGAAACTGTTATCAGAAAACTTAATCAGTGGTGGAAGCTATTATGGCAAAAATGTAAAGTACTTGAAGCTGAGATAATTCAGTATAAAATTAAAGCTGCCCGAAAGCTGGAGAGAATGGACAGGCTTGCAAAAAGTAAAAATCTATGAAAAGCTATTTTGTGCAAAGTGTGATTATTCATAGTGGTGACTCTCACAAACTGATGGTGCTAATGTAAAAAATGCATTGAATCAGAGAAATTAATGTTGGAAGGGACCTTTGGTGCAACCCTTGTTCAAAATGGGGCCAGTTTCAAAGGGAGATAGGCTGGTCATGGCCTTGACCAATCAAAGGCATGATGAAGAAGAGTACATCTTCTTCCAGACAGGACATAAGACTCCCAAGGATGAGAAAAGGAAGCTACTCATTATGGAATGAGACAAAGTGGACAACAAGCAAAATTCCCTTCCTCAAGCACAACTCAGCTAGCAGAAATGATGCAGTTTCCTTTTTGAAGGCAAAGTATATTAATGAGTGCTCCAACATGACATACAAGTAAACACATACTGATATTTCCAGTGGGTGGTACTCCAGAGCATGGAGATGTTTTAGGGTTAGTAACACTGCTTGTAATGCAGTAAAGAACTCCCTCTAGGTATTTTATGGAACAGAAAACACTTCCCCCAGTTTGCACTGTATTGTATTGCAGCTCATGAAAAGTCTGTCGGGTGCATAAATATTAATCTGTAATTGTGTCACCACAGTGACAGACATTTTCACAAATTAAATTATCTCTGTAGTTGTAGCTCTCAATTGGGTGTTCAGATCCCTTTCTGGCTAATTTAACTGTATCTCTGATAGGGTTGTAGGGGTTTTGTATTTTTAGTATTTAGAAAAAGATTATTTATGAAATATATTTTATTTCCTATATCTATATAAGATTTAGTATATCATTAGGTCTACAGATGGGATTGACCTCTTATCATTTCCTGATCTGTCTAAATAATTGTCCTTTTTGACTTCACTGCTACCAATCCCCTAGCCACACTTCATGGCTTATTTATGTCTCCTATTGCTCACAATTATGGAATGAACAAAAAATTAAATATTCAGAACAGGAACAAGAATATACAGACCACTCAATGGCTAAAAGTCTAACATCACAACAGGATAGTCATGTGGTACCTAAACATAGGTACAGCTGTGAGGAAAAAGGTAGAAAACTAAAATTTCTTTATAAATGATGGATGGAGGTAGACGCATTACAGAAGGTGTTTCACAGATCCTAAGTGAGAAATTAGAGGTTACTTCTAATGCAGTGTTAAATTGCCTTTCAGATGAGGTAGCAAAGACACTTTTCCTGAGATGAATGATACATTATCAGTTCCTTCATTAGTATACACTGTCAGTCCCCTTGTTAGTATATGTTCCGATACTTTTAACTGTACTAATATTTACTTATATCTTTTGTCTCCCTACTTCTCACTAGTTTCTGTGCTCAAAATCATCAGTGATATCAGCATAGTCCAAAGAGTAAGTTCGCTCCTGACTTTATTTATTTATTTTTTATGTGATTGTCTTTGCTTTTTATTGGCAAACCCAATCCTGTGTTGATTCCCATTCTGATTAGTACAGAATAGATGGGAAAGGTAAGTGGCAGCATTTGACTTTGCTTATTCAAACAGTGACATAGGTCAGGACATGGGAAAGGATAAACAGCTGTATGAAATTAAACAATGTGCATGTGAAAATGAAGACATCGGCTAGGGAATAGAGAGGGTCAGATCTCAGAACTCCACTGCGTTTAATGGGACCAACATGCTTGTGAGAGGAAATTGGAAGAATATTAAGTGGAGTGTGGAACAAATAAAAGCTTTTGGAGAACTGTTTTGAAAAATGAGTGCTCTCTGGCAAATGAAAGTATATCTCAGTTGCATAATACTGCTATGTCCTGCAGGCTCAAAGCAACACAATTACAGGAAGAGTGCTATTGTACCAGGGACAGAAGATAAAAGAAGTATTGATTTCAGAGCCAGCAGAATGCCACAAAAGAGACATACAATATTTCCATGGGGACAGATCCTTACTTGCTGTAATTTGGTATTTCTTTACTGAAGTCAAGCTGATTTATGTCAGTCGTAGCTGTGTCCAGGTATAACAGGGAGGCATAAATAAAAGCCATGCTCAGAATGCTTGGTTGGGTTTGGTTTCCAAAAGCAGAATGATGAATACGCAGGCATTACAGTTCATCAGTTCTTTCATCTTCCTGGAAATCTCATCTTCAGATAATTTCTGATTGATCTTTTTAGCCTTTCTGAAGAACTCATTTACCTTGCTTCTTGGAATTCTGTCTTGGCCTTGTGCTCTCCAACTCCAGAACTGATTTTCCTGCAGAGGTGTAAAGACAATTGCTAATCTGTTTGCTGCAAGCTCTCCTGAATCACGCCATGAAAATTTTCATGGTGATGTTCTTTTCTTTTGGGTTTCCTTCATACCTTTCAGAATGGGCCATCAAAGAGGAGAGTGATCACTGTTGAGATATCAGCTATGTATCCTGCATTAAAAAAGTAGTACAGAGTGGACCACTGTTATCTACATGGTCAGGAAAAGGTGAATCTTGGAGATAAATCACTTCATTCTGGTAGTTTCAAGGCTCTGCTATGAATGCAAGTAGTGTACTCACAGGATATGTCATAACGCATCAATGCACCACCAGGACAGAGTACTGTGGGATTCTGCTCAGAAAGCATCATGCTTGTACCTGCAAAAAAAGTCCATGCTGTGTGTGCACAATTTGTTCAGGTAAAGTAAGGATCAGCTAATCATTCATGGTGGAATTTTGAAGAATAGCAAAAAAGTTGATATCCCTGTTGGTCTGCAATTTGTTTTACTTTCACGTGCACTTCCTACAGTTCTGCATGCAGTATTTCATGTTTGCAGTGTATAAATTAGGTGAGACAACCTACACTGCCTGACAGTCAGCTTTGGTCGCTTTTGGCATTAATTGACCTAAACAGGAACAGTGATGAAATTCTCATCTCTCTAGCTCTCTTCTTCTTCTTCTTCTTCCTCCTTTTGTTTTTTTTTTAAGTGGAGAAGAGGTCCCAAGCTCTTTCAGTATAAATGTAAGCTTCTCTAAATGTAGAGAAGTGCAAAAATTGAGAGAAATACATCAATTTGAAATATTTATTATATTAAATGTTCATCTCCAAGAATCGCAGACAATCTCTTTGAAGTTTATTTCTTTTTTCTTTACTTTATTTATTCATTTTTTTACAGGCATTTAGAAGACACTTTGATACGTAATATACGCTTGCATGCAATTTCATTCTAGCTAGACTTGATTATCTCTGACATACCATTGTGAGACAAAATTAAATACAAAGTTACCGAGGTTTGAAGTATATGTATGACAGATTCAAAATATTAAGGCATGCTGTATAGAATATATTTTTCAAAAAGCAAAGAATTCCCCCATAGTTGTATATGTGCAATACTATTAGGTAATTTGTGAAAGAAATTAGAAAAAACATTCACAGCGGAAAATGGTTCTTTAAAACAAGTTACTAAAAGTCCATCGTTTTTTATTTGATATAATAATTTGGTTTTCATTATATACCAAATTGATTAATAACTTCATCTTGAATATTAAATTAATGCATTTTAGTCAGTCTATTGTTTGAATACTATTCATAATAAACTTCAAAACATAGTGAATGAAAGGCAGCAAAACTTTGCTGTCTTTTTAACCAGTTCATCAAGAATATTTTTAGTTCTGTATCTGAAGAAAACTGTCCCTTAGTCAACTTTCATGTACGATATGGAGTACCAATAGAGGAATCCACCTAACCCAAACATTGAAGATTCTATTTTCCGCATAAAAACTGCAAGTCTTTTGGTTTGTTTATAATCAATGCATGTATGTGTCATGTATAAAGCCCAATAGGGCATGCTAAAAAAAAAAAAAAAATTGAAAAAAAAATGAAAAAATGAAGAAGAAAAAAAGGAAAAAAGAAGAAAGGAAAAAGGAAGAAAGAAAACAGATCAGTCTCCCCTGTGGAAAACAAACTCTTGGGAAAAAATATTTTTCTTTTCCCCTTTCCCCCTGTCTTGTTCATTCAGTGGAAATTTGTTCAACTGGATTTCCTGGTGTTCAGCTGCTTAACCAGCAGAAAAAAAAAAAAAAAGAACTGTTTTAGGGTCTTCTAAGGTTTTCTAAGAGTGCAAAAACCAGTGCTCATAGATCTGCACTTTGCATAGGGTAAATCCTTAGTAACCTTGTGTGGTGCATGAAGACTGAACTTAAAAAGGCCATCTTTTCCAGTATTTCTCTAACCAAAATGCAGAAGAGAACTCCAAACTCTTTTGAGCTTTCCTTGAGAAAATGGAAAATTGGATAGGAATACACAGGGCAAGGTACCGAACTGGATCGTGCAACTTAATTCTCACACTTGTTGAGAGAGCAGGAAAAATGTTTTGCTCCTGTCATAGAATTTTACTCAAAATTATCCTGATTCATTTAAGGGAATAAGCCTTTTTTCAGGATGCACTGGTTGAACAGTAGAGGTTGTGAAGTCCCAGAGCATGGAGATGGCAATGAGGAAGCAACAAATTGGCTCAGCTTCTTCCTTCCAAAATCTATATCTGGCAGTTGGCCATAGTCTACCAGTTATCAGAGCAAAAAGCTCTGTTATATTGAATTCTGAACTTTGTTGAAAAGTCAAGGGTAATAAATGACCATTAAACAACAGAAATATAAAAATATTCACAAAAAATGCAAATCACCATATAGATGTCATCTGAATATCCAAAGTGTTCAGAAGATCAACTTTGCATCAGAACATTTCTCAAATAGAGAATAATCATGAAGGATGAAGAAAACCAAGCAATTTCTTCCTTTGAAGAAAGAAAAATTAATTTTCCAACTTGCTACTTTTTGTCACAAATATATGTACATGTAACTGGAATCAAGAAAAGAGTGTGGTTTTTTTGGTGTTGTTTTCTGGTTTTGTTTCTGTAGAAAGATATTTCAGTTTAAAAAAAAAAAAATCTTGGGGCCATGAAAGCCAAAGATATCAGTTAACTACTTTTAATCATGTTGATAACTTTCTCAACTGAAAAGGATTCCAGGTGATATTTTTATTTATTGATTTCCAATATTTTCAGGAATAAGAGCTATGAAATAGAAATACTCACAATGTTACCTGAAGGAAGCATTTACAGTGATAAAAAATTAAATGGCTCATTTTTTTTTTTTTTTAATTTATTTATAGTTTATATGGTATCAAACGTGTCCATAAAGCTTTGCAAACATGTGTAAGGATATGTAGGACCTAACAATCTAGTTTAAACAGATAACACCGCTATAAAAAAGCATACAGGCAGAGCAGAAGAGGGAAGATGTTTTGATACTAGCTGCTGGATGTGATGTGAATTCTTAAATCTGAAAGTGTTCATGGGATACCCATATCCAATCTTATCACCTTCTAGATGGTACTGAAAGGTCACTTTCTACCTTTCGATAGCCTAGGATATCAGCTACTGTCATTGACTAGATATATTTTTGGACTAGTATTTTTCTGTTCTCTCCTATTCTACTTGTCATTTGAAAAAGCTCCTTAGAAATATAAGAAGTTCTCCTTTAAATGTCTCTTTAAATGTTATCTGGCAGTGATGCCCTGGAAAACATTGTTTAAAAAGTGTTTATGCTTCTATGATGAGACATTTGTGTACAATGTTGACAACAGTTGTCTTTTTTAGTATCTACCCGCTTTTTTCTTTAAAACTTACAGAAAATGATAAGTTCTGAAGACAGGCACTATCATTCTGTTATGTATTTATCCAGATTTTTTTTTTTTTTTTCCCATGCCTGGAATCTGATTCAAAGAAAATTTGAAAAATATATAGACTTTTTAATAATTATCATTGAGTTTAAAGATGGAATAGAAGAGAGAGAGAAAAAGTAAGGACGAGAAAAAACACTGAGTAGTGGTCCAGTAATACATTTTTAAAAAATCTGTTAGAAGGAATACAGTTTTCTTCCAAAATTTCAATCATATATTGCAGGCAGATAATCTCTCTGCAATGTTCCTAGGCTCCCTCTCTCTGTCTGGTTTCTCTCTTCCCATTTAGGATGAGCATTCAGTATAGGTGTTGAACTGAAAAATAAGGCATGTAGTCTGTGACTTTCCCTGCCACAGCAGTAAACTGAATGTAGACTTTAGGGCCAGTTCTCTTTAATGTTTTTATAAAAGATCTAGATTTAGGACATGAATGCATACTAAGCTTGTGAGTGATACTAAATTAAGAGGAGCAGTTGACTCCCTTGACAATAGAGAAGTTTTGCAGAGAAATCTTGAAAAATTACTGGGCTGGACAATCATCAGTTTTATGAAATTTAAAAAGAGCAAGTGCCAGATTCTGCACCTGGGATGTGGCAGTCCTGTACATATGTATAGACTAGGGGACAAAAGGTTGGAAGGCAGCCACGCAGAAAGGAGTCTGGGGGGTTCTGGTTTACAGCAAGTTGAATGTGAGCCAGCAGCATGATCTGGCAGCCCAAAGGACCAACCGTACTCTGGGTACACCAGGCCCAGCATTGCCAGCTGGGTGAGGGAAGGGATTGTCCCCTCTGCTCTGCACTTGTGCAGCCTCACCTCGAGTGCTGGGTGCAGGGTTGGGTGCCACAATATGAGAAGGACATAAAACTACTAGAGAGCATCCAAAGGAGGGCTATGAAGATGGTGAAGGGTCTGGAGGGCAAGAGGTGTGAGGAGCAGCTGAGGTCCCTTGGTTTGTTCAGCCCAGAGCAGAGGAGGCTGAGGGGAGGCCTCATGGCAGCCTACAGCTTCCTCCCAGGGGAGCGGAGGGGCAGGCGCTGATCTCTGGCAACAGGGACAGGACCCAAGAGAGCGGCATGGAGCTGCATCAGGGGAGAGTCAGAGGGGTGTTAGGAAAAGGTTCTACACGAGGGGGTGGTGGGCATGGAACAGGCTTCCCAGGGCAGTGGGCACGGCCCCAAACTGCTGGAGTTCAAGAAACAGTTTGATCTAGTGAGCTAGAGGTTGGCAAACCTGTCCACGGCAGGGGGGTTGGAACTAGATGATCTTTCAGGTCCCTTCCAACCCAAGCCATCATATGATTCTATCATTCATTTGGACTCCGCTCTCAGACAAAGGGTCTAGATTTTGAGTGGTCCTGTCTGGAGGTAAGGATTGGACTCAATGATCCTTGCAGATCTCTTCTGACTTGGGACATTCTATGATTCTATGATTCTAGACTCTTTGTACCCACTATGTCATACTAGTGAGTCTCCATTTTTCCCTTGGGGCCTGTAATTTACAGTTGCATATGAAAGAGTTAAGTCTCAGCCTAAGTGTATAGAAGAGGCAAACTCTTCAACTCATACAACTCAGGTTAAGGAGAAAGAGTTTGGATCAGAGTCATACAGAGTTGAAAAGCGGTCTGGAGTTCGCATATGAAGAATATAACGCAGATAGATTAGAGGAAAAAAGACATGGCCTGATGTTTGGACCTTGGCTAGGTTCTTGAGAAGCAAAGGGGCTGGAAAGAGGAAATGATCAACAAGCTGCACAAGCAGTAAGGAGGCTATGTCACAAGAGGGAGATAGGACTTTTAAGATATGACATATGAAAGATGTAACAGAGCTAAATTTTAGGCCTACATGGGGTTAAGTAACCATGAAGAGGAGACAAAGGATGTGGATATAGTAAAAGATAGACATGGTAAGAGAAAAAGGGAAGAAGAATAGGTTGTGATACTGTGTGTTTACATTCAAAACATGCCTGGATGCGTTCCTGTGCGATCTGCTCTAGGTGTTCCTGCTTCGGCAGGGGGATTGGACTAGATGATCTTTCGAGGTCCCTTTCAATCTCTAAACATTCTGTGATTCTGTGATTCTGTGAAATTGCACTGAGAAGGGTATATTTTGACATCACAGAATTTCTAGGTTCTGAGTTACCCTGAGATGTTTTTATTACATATACCCCTTTAAAATACCATTCCTGAGAAGCAATCTATAGACAATCCTAATATATGGGTTCCCCTCCAAGGCGGCTATGAATCCCATGAATTTTCTGCTTGTGGTACTGGGCACTTGTTAGTGATGTGGACATCCTGGACTTGTTGGAGTGGGCAGTGGCAAAGCTCAGATGCTGAAGTATTCAGCAAAACAAAATGTTGAGGTGAACATCTACTTTTCTATATTTCCAGACACTGCATGCTGCTAAATAATAGAAGGGTTTCTTCCAAATTAATAAAAAATGTAGGTATTTCCTTGTGAAAAATCTTACTCCTGGGTTACTGAGAGTTTGACTAGTTATTATTTTAAATTGGCTTTGAGAGGTCAACAATGATATCCGAGAGTCACCAGAATAGAAACAATGGCTACAGGTGGTGGACCAAAAGAACACAAATCATTATATGTTCTTTCCTGAATTTAGTCCTAACCTATACTCTGTATGCAACAAATCCTGCCTGCCTACAGCTAGTATCTGACATACCTAAGGCGGTACTCCAGACAGGGTTTACAGAACTTGCTGCACTCCTCTAACTCTGTCAGAAATGTGTCTTCCTTAGTGACAATTACATGAAGAGCTCATATATTCTGCTTTATGAACTCACTGTGCTGTCGTGGCCTTTGGGAAAGGTTGTGTTGCAGTGTAAATCCTGACTAATACTTGTTGGGGCTAGACTTGGCTAGGCTAGGATGGCAGCAATTCCATATTTTTAGATCTATTTGATCATCAGTCTGTTGCTGACTCTGTCAAAAGGCCTAGAAGCATGAGAAGGTAGAAATTGCTTTATCTCTTTCTCTCTCTCTCTCTCTCTCTTTTTCTCATTGTCTTTTTTTTTTTTTTTTTAAATTAACTGTAGAAAAAAAACAGATCTTTCCAGGGATCTATTTAAAATTCTAAAAATGTATGTATTTCTCTCCAGAAGTACAACTTAGATGAACATGGTGATTTATTTCATTAAACTTGCACATTTTATTCTAATTATCTCTTGTTGATTTGCCAGTATTCTGGGGTTCCTAGTGCTCTGGAGTCGATAGCATTCTGTCTTCTGTACACACAACTTCAGTGGCTCGCAAGAAAGTATCTCATTGAGGTTTAAGAGTCTGTCAAGTGTTTACATATATTTTTTTGGCTTTACTCTCTACTGCTTGCTACTTCTTTGTTTGTCATATTGATTTTGTATTTGCAGTCACTCCTTGGCCTTGAGTAGGATGAATAGTTATGTATTGTTTACACTGCAGTAATGCCTCAAGGCAATGACAATTCTTTCAGAGAGCTGGACCCTGTACAAATATCCAGCTGGATGGATAAACTCTGAAAGAACAGTCTGCCAGAAAAACTGTTTGAACAGGTAAATAGGATGAACTATCCTATACAAACAAATGACAGGATGAACTTCCATTGGTTTTGTCATAATAAAGACAAAATCAATGCTGACATTGGTAAGTGATGATAGTTTAAGAATATAATGATTTTAATTAATTTTATAAGTTAAAATAATCTGGATTTTAACATTGTCTCAGTAAAAGATCACTGTACTGCAAGAGAATGGCCATGTCACAAAATGCTATCCCTAGCCCTCTTCTGCCCCAGTCAAGATCTTGTCAGTGTAACCTCTTTGGCCATCTGATCAAGCAGGTGCCATAAACAATGAGATGCCTATCTTTTAGTAAGTAAACATGAAATCACTTGAGAGGACATTTATTTTTTTTCTTTTTTTTTTACTCCAAAGGAAGAAAAATATCCCCATGAAACTCCTGCATGTGAGGTTTTGCGCCTTCTATGTTGGATCACTGCGTGTTGTGACTGTGAAGATCACTCCAGTGTTGAGAACAGAACACAGCTGCCCATGTCATGGAGGGTTTGGAGCACAACGTATGTATGTGTTTTGCTATTTCTCTGTGTCTTCTCTGCCTTTCTTTCCTCTTCAGGATTGTAAGTATAGAGAAAGGGTCTGTTTGTTTAGGTTTTAGTTACCTGAGACATCACCTTTTCTTTCCTGCAGCCACAGGGATTAGCCTGCTGAAGGAGCAGTCTCTGGATTGATATGCCTCAAGGCTAGCATCTAATGTTCACCAATACAATTGGCTTCCTCTGCTGACCAGATAGACTTCATGACATATCAGTGTGTCTGAAAGCAAAAGGACTTCACTCAGTATTTGGTGCCACGTATGGCGTTGCTGAGTGTATATGGTTACACATGTGCCTGCCAATATTAGAAATGCATGTATACATCTATTATAATGTTGTGCCCTACTACAGCTGATACAATTGAGGCACAGATGAAGGACATGCTTTCAGTCTCAGTTGAGCAAAAGGGTGAACAAACTGTCAAACCTGCCCATGACAATTTTATTGCTGCCCCCTACAAATCCCAGTGAACATGAACAGTAGCTAACGGGATGATCAAGGCTGTGGAGCCTCTCCTGTAAGAGGAAAGACTGAGAGAACTGGGACTCTTTAGCCTGGAGAAGAGAAAACTGAGAGGCGATCTGATCAATGTTTATAAATATCTGAAGTGTGGGAGTTAAATGGATGGGGCCAGGCTCTTTTCAGTGGTGCCCAGCGACAGCACAAGGAGCAACAGGAAAAACTGGAACACAGGAGGTTCCATACAAACATTAGGAATAATTTATTTACTGTGAGGGTGACAGAACCCTGGAACAAGGTGCCCAAAGAGGTGGTGGAGTCTTCTTCTCTTGAGATATTCAGAATCCGCCTGGATGCTTTCCTGTTTGACTCTGGGTAGGGAACCTGCTTTAGCAGAGGGGTTGGACTAGATGATCTCCCAAGGTCCCTTCCAACCCCTACAGTTCTGTTCTTCTGTAATTGTGTGATTCTGTGAATCAGGCTGTGCAGATCTTGTCCCTGCCTGTGTGAGGGTCTCTGCATTCAGTAGTTACTGGCAGCCTATATTTGGAAAGTTTCTTGAGGAGTATTTGCCAAAGATGGGGAACTGCAAGAAGGAATTCCTTCATAGTGGATCAGCTATTGTTTTCCAGGCTACTTTGTGGAAAATCAGTGTGGCCCTAAAATGCACTGTTTATTATTTATTTATTTTTCTGTCTTCATGTGTCACTAATCTTTATCAAGTGAATAATTTGAGATGTGATTATGAGGCGAAGACCTTGCATGTTACACTGCATTTTAACATTGGTTTTGTTAGATTTCAAACTTAAAGACAGCCAGATGGGGAAATCTAATTTTATCATTTACTTCATGGTTAGTTTAGTTGATAAAATGTTCAGTATTACCCTGGAGAATGCACCTAACAGGAAAACACCAGCATAAAGCCTGCTAAAGTTAGCAAACTCATAGCTGTTTCTCCATTAGCTGCTAGTAGCATTATATTGACACATGTTTAAGTTTTGGATGATAGGGCCTAATAAGTGAACTTCTGACACTTTGCAAACATAATTTCATATATATTTGACATTGTTATTTTCTTGCCTGGTTGGACAAATTGTCTCTCTCTATAAGTCCTAGTGATTTCTGCCAACATGATGATTTAATCTGACTTTCAGGAATTTACCTGAACACCACATCTCGATGTGGAAAATCAGTCATCACATCCAGATCACTTTTCTATAACTGTCATTCCAAGGTCATGTTCATTTCCCTAGTTAGATCAAGTTAAAAAAAAATCTAATTATTGAAAAGTAATGGATGTAGAAAAACATGTACACTGTTTCTCTATGTTCTGAAACCTAAATTGCCTAGAGCTGCCCTGATTTCAAGCCTATGAGTCATCTAAACTCAAACTGTAGAAATTCCAGAGGGCATGTTGTTAAATAATGCATGAGTGATGCAATTTCACTGTGTATCTCATTAGCAAAATGCTGCTGGAAAGAATTAGGGAAAAGAATCATAGAATCATAGAATTTCTTTCTAACATCCAACCTAAACCTCCCCTCTTTCAGTTTTAGCCCTCTAAACCTATTCTGGTCTTCTGGTCCTATCTCTATATTCCTTTTTTTTGTTGTTGTTGTTTGTTTGTCTTGTTCAATTTAAAGGGTTAATTTATAAGTAATATGATAAAAAAACTTTGTTAAATCACACGACAATGACAGTTTTCTTGTTAGAGAAAAATTCCAAGGATCTTTTCTGCTTCAAGCCCTAAGCCTTGAATATGTCTTGCTCTTCCTTCTTTCTGACAGCGTGGGTGTGTATTTGTGAATATGTGTATCCACTGTATGTAAAATTATGTATGTATAGAGAGACCAGGAGACTATATCATGTCTTCCACAAAAACAGAACAGCAACAAAAAGGATTTACCTCTTGGTCTCAAAGTTATTAAAGCCTTTTTTATTCTTAGCTCTAGCACTGTATAATATTCTAGTAAGCAATCAGGTTATGCAAATAATAATCTTCTTTTATCTAGAGGTATGCATCTGTAATTAAGAATGCCAGTCACCTTATCTTGTAAACAGTCTGTTCTTAGTACACAAATCTGGGATCTGGTGCAGATGTGTCTGTGTATGCCAGAGAGCCAATATATCATTTTTGCTGCATCTAAAGACTGCAATTTCATGCTTAGCGCTTGGCATTGTAACCATGGTTATCTTCAGTTGATGCGGAATACAGAGGCTTCAGCAGATGATTTTATTTTTTTACTTAGACCTACGGCAATCAAAACACAGAAAAGGATCAGCAGTCCAAATATAGAATGTGAGAGATATAGTAGTATTATTTATTACGTGGTACATGAGACTTAGATTTTATTGTGTGTGCTTTTCCTAGAATTTCTTTATAAATGAGGACTGCTAAGTCCTGCATAAGAGAAATGGAGCTATCTTTCCATGAAGGTTTTCCCTGTACAAAAAGTAGGAGTTGGAAGAGTATCATTTCTATAAATGTAAGGTTAAAGTGTCATAAGCATGCATACTTTGTTTTTAATTTCATTTCCAAAAATATCTAGCATGCCATTTCTAATTTTTGGAAAAGTAGTGGAAGTTCACAGCTTTGATGTTACCCTAGAATGGTTATACATATTTTATGAGATTCCATATGGCAGTGTTTGTTGGAAAAAAAGGGTTTACAGCAGGATGAATGAAGCAGATGACCACTCTATTTTTAAAGGCTGAAAAAAAAATTGATTACAGAGTTTCTGAGGGGTGTACATGATAGTGACTCTTTTTTTTTTTTTTTTTTTTTGGCCTCGGGAGGGG
>VXAV01007411.1:69769-88928 GCA_013399715.1 Alectura lathami | reverse complement strand
ATTAAAAAATTAAATTAAATTTATTAATTTTAATTTTAATTTTCAATTAAAAAAGAGAATGCAATTAATCACCACAGGTCTGAGAAGGCAGAGAATTGTGTGAGGAAGGGCTGCAGCACTGGAGGAGACATGAAAAGGCATTAGTCTAGCTGGGGTCAACCCACTTGCAAGCATGAAAGAAAAAAATCAGTAAGCACTTCACCTGAGACCAAAACCAAAGAGTAGCTGTGATGTCTGAAAGGAAAATGTGGCATTCACTTAAAAGCCCTGCTTAAAGAAACCAGGCAGACTAATTGTGCTGCTTCAGCATTTTTCTTGGGGCTGAATGCTGAGGGTTAGAGTTTGAATTTAACTCAGTGCCAAGAGAAACAAGTAGATACACCAGCTGTGGAAGACAGACAGACAGGTTTTGTCACATCTCGATCAAATGGAATTCTTGAACAATTCTTGGGTAATTCTTTTCAAGTTTGAATACTTAAAAAAAAAAAAAAATATGGTGAATTCTGCAGGTCCAATCTCATCATATATTTTTGGAGACCTGCTATGATCCAAAAGCTAAAGTCTTCTTGCACAGCGTACTCTTATTGCTACACTGTGCAGTGACACCAGCAAAACACTGATCCCTTCTACAAAGGATCTGCAGATATAAGACAGAATATGACAGGAGATCTCATGAAAACAGGAGAGCACAAGAAGAAGAAGTAAAAAGAAGAAGCAGGAAGATGAAGGAAAAATGGAAGGTCTCCATGAAGAGCATGGAAGAAAACTTCAGGATTCTACAGGAATAATATTTTCATCATTCCTGTTTTTTTAGACTTTGTGGAGTGCACCGTTAAGTATCTGGTTACCTTTAAAGAGTGCTAACTGTGATCACCGTTTTATCTAATTTTAAACTTAAACCACATAGGATTTTCATTCTAAAACTTAAAGTTATGCATACAATCATAGAGTCATAGAATCATAGAATGGCTTGGGTTGGAAGGGACATAAAAGTTCATTTAGTTCCAACCCCCCTGCCATGGACAGGGCTGCCAGCCACTAGCTCACTAGATCAAACTGCCCAGGAACCCATCCAGCCTGGCCTTGAACACAGCCAGGGATGGGGCACCCACAACTTCTCTGGGCAGCCTGTGCCAGCGCCTCACCACTCTCTCAGGAAAGGATTTCTTCCTGATGTCCAACCTAAACCTCCCCTCTTTCAGTTTTAGCCCATTCCCCTTTGTCCTACCATTATCCACCCGTGTAAAATGTCGGTCCCCCTCCTGCCTGTAAGCTCCTTTCAAGTATTGGAAGGCCGCAATGAGGTCTCCCCGGAGCCTTCTCTTTTCCAAGCTAAACAATCCCAACTCCCTCAACCTTTCCTCATAGGAGAGGTGCTCCAGCCCTCTGATCATTTTGGTGGCCCTCCTCTGGACCCGCTCCAACAGCTCCACATCCCTTCTGTACTGGGGCCCCCAGGCCTGGACACAGTACTCCAGGTGAGGCCTTCCAAGGGCAGAGTAGAGGGGGACGATCACCTCCCTCTCCCTGCTGCCCACCCCTCTCTTGATGCAGCCCAGGATGCCATTGGCCTTCCTGCCTGCAAGAGCGCACTGCCGGCTCATGGCCAGCTTTTCGTCGATCAGGACGCCCAAGTCCTTCCCCGCAGGGCTACTCTCCAGGACTTCTTCTCCCAGTGTGTACACACACCTGGGATTGCCCTGACCCAAGTGCAACACCTTGCGCTTGGCCTTGGCTTTGTTGAACCTCATCAGGTTCTTTTGGGCCCACTTTTCCAGCCTGTCCAGGCATTACTGATTAGATTTTAAATAAGCAAAAAATTATACATTATATCTTCAGTCCAATGGTCAACATACCCTAGAGGGAACCCTGAAATTTTAGGTAAGATTAATGTATTGTTTGGTGAAATTTTTCAATGAACCTGGTCTGGACTGTGCTGAAATCAGTTACAAATACTTCTTTCATGCAGCCTGTCTACAGTTGTAAAACACGCTGAACAGACACTTTCAAATGAATTTTGCTCTGAATTTTTGGGATTTATCTGAACATAAAATTCAAAGCATAACTCTGAGTATGTGAGATCAAATAAATCAAAAGCCAAAAAGATTGCATGAATCCGTGCAAGATGAAATAACTCAGTTTTGCACAGATCTCCTTACTACCTAAAAATAGTTTAGTCACATCTCTATTCAGAATTTCCTGTGAGAGCAAAAGGAATGATAAAAATCCAACAGACACCTGAGAAGATAAGCCAGTAGTTTAAAAGGAAAGCAAGGAAAAAGGGACGCTAACTGTGATGTGAACTTTGTCCCTCTTTCAAATGGCATTTAAATGCAGTGTCTGTGATATTTTCTGTAAATGGATTATCATGCAGACTCCTAAAGCTGTATACATGCTTCTCTGTGTGTTTGAGTTTGTATATGCTGTTTAGTAGCAGAGTAGACCTTCCTTCCTTTAAAAGAGAGAATAAAATCCTTATGGAAATATGGTAGAATAAAAAAGAGTGAAAGATAAATATTTATAGTACTAATTTTAGTAATAATAGTGCTCCTCCATGGACAGTTCAATAGTGAAGCTGTTGCTACTTGAAATAGCTCAATTTCCCTATAAATTTGAGGCGGTCACTGACAAATTATTTACCTTTTTCTCTGCTAGGTAATCTTTCAGCTATTATTATTTACTGAGGAACTGGAATTACACTTGTTTGCAAACCGATGAGAAGACAAGTGCCCTGCCCGAAGGGGCTGCAGCCTGGATCAGCCACGTACAGAGGAGAGAGGAAAGTAAGGAAAGTGGAGTATGACAAAAAAAAAAAATGATGGTTTTGATGGACAAGACTTGATCTCTGATTGCAAGAAATGCTTCTCTTCAAGCCAAAATCCTTCATTCTTTATAAAAAAAAAGTCCCAAAATATATTCAAAGTGAGGTATAAACAGATTTTAATTCTATTCAATTTTGTTCTCTGTCATGTTTTTTAAGTCTCTTAGGCTTTAACAACAGGGAATTTTTAATGCTCTGCTAGACTTCCAAGTAATCAATGATTTTATTAACCAGTCTGCAGTGATAGGAAAATGTCTGCCAGTCAACAAACAGAATGTGTTTTTAGCTCTTTCTCACAAAATACACTACTCACAAAGTGCACTACAATGGAATCTTGATTGCATAACTACTGGTAACTGCAAAATGAGCAATTTTTCGATTTCATTATCTGACATCGAGAAGTAAAACATCTCAGAACATAGGTCTTAACTTGCAGTGCAACTAATGAGATGGAAGATATATTTTAGGTCTTGTAAATAACCAAAAAAAGTTGAAAAATATTTATAGGAGTGCTACATATACAGCTGTATAATTCACTGGGAAACATAGAAAACAGATTCTCATTCTTAGCTACATTGTCATCTCAAGTTAGTCATTTTACTATAACATGAAATCAATTAATATTTTTTTCCATGCAATTTTATTTATGTTAGTTCACTAAAGGTTTTAAAGTCCTGTTCAGATAACCACATTTTTGTGTATATCTAAAGAGTTCCTGACTGGCTTTAAATGCAGAATGAATTGCCAATGAGATGTTAAGCACACATCACAGAAAACATCTTTTTATTTCTGACTGCAGAATTTCAGTTGCTTGATAGAGTGGGTTTTTTTTTTTTTTGTGCTCTTTGAAATGAAAGTTATCTAGAAAAGGAAGTTTGCAATACTTGGCATAGTTGAGATTCTAGTAAGATGTCATCTGTACTCAATTATCATCTTAAAACCTTGCATCTTGAAAAGCACTAGGTCTCTATACACTATTTTCTCATTATAACTTCCTTTGGAAATCTTTATAAGTCATAACTCTACTTCTACCTGTAAGCCTAAGCAAGCTGAGGACAAGTAAGTCTCCAGTCTTGCACAGATGAAAGAGTAATAGTAGATATTTTCTTATTTCTATAAGAAAATAGAGATGTCCTGACTTGAGGAGTCAGCAGTGGAGTGTAACTGGCTGGAGGTCAGAGCTAAGCAGGTTCATGTCCCTAATTTGGAATGGTTCAAAAATTTTGATTTTATTTTTTTTACCTCATTTCTAGAGGCGGCAAAGAGGCAAATAATGTCTAGAAGGCCTTTGCACAGAAATGCCAAACCTCAAAATCCCTTTGTAGGTTGACACTGTACATATATAATTTTTTACAAAAGGGATTAAATAACATAACAAGTTGATGATTACGATCACGGTGCAAACTATATGAAAAACATGAAACAATGGGATATATGGAAAAAGCCTTCAGACAGTTTTAACTAGCATTAACCAGGATTAACTCTTATACCAGAGGAATAACCTCTGAACTTGTAATGAAGGCAAACGAATATTAGTAGAAAAAAAAATTTGTCTTATTTTATAGATGGGAAACTAAAACAGTGGAAAATGGTCATCACATCCTGCAGGCAGAATGCTTAAATCCTGTTTCAGGGCCTGAAGACTGATCAAGAGAGGTGATTTTCACCCTCTACTCCACACTTGTGAGATCCCACCCAGAGTATGGTGTTCAGCTCTGAGGCCCCCAGCACAAGAAGGACATGGACCTGTTGGAGCAAATCCAGAGGAGGGCAACAAGGATGCTCAGAGGGCTGGAGCACCTCTCCTACAAAGAAAGGCTGAGGCAGCTGGGCTTGATCAGCCTGGAGAAGAGAAAGCTCCAGGGAGACATAATTGCAGCCTTTTAATAGTTAAAAAAGACTTTAAAAAAAAAAAAAAAGGGAGGGACTCTTTATCAGAGAGTGTAGTGATTGCACAAGGAGTAATGGTTTTAAACTAGAAATGGGTAGATTTAGATTAGACATTTGGAAGAAATTCTTCACTGAGGGAGTGGTGAGGCACTGGAGCAGGTTGCCAAGAGAAGCTGTGGATGCCCCATCCCTGGAAGTGTTCAAGGCCAGGCTGGATGGAGCTTTTGGCAGCCTGATGCAGTGAAAGATGCCAACTCCATGGCTGGGTGTTGGAACTAGATGATCTTTACAAGTGCCTTCCAACCCAAACTATTATTTTTTCTTATGATTTTCTCTATGGTGATTATCTTGAATTGTGATTAATCCCAGATGCACACATTAGATGTTTGAACCATGTGACTGATAGGGAAATAGTACTAAGGTTTGCCTTGAAGCGTGTAACAACTCATCTACAAACCTGACTGATGATTTTCTCCAGGTCATGCAGAGCAAATG
This sequence comes from Alectura lathami, assembly GCA_013399715.1. Lineage (NCBI taxonomy): Eukaryota > Metazoa > Chordata > Aves > Galliformes > Megapodiidae > Alectura > Alectura lathami. Next base: position 83,722 of record VXAV01007411.1, on the reverse strand, counting down.
TAGGAAACCCAGGAAGTGATCTCCATTGTCTTGACTCTCGGGGTGGCTAGCAAAAGACAATATTTTTCCCTTTCCAAGACTTTTTTGATAAATTAATGATCTAATTATTTCTTCTTTTTTTTTTTTTTTTTTTGGTTTTGTCTTTGCCAAATTTAACTGCTAGTAATTAGTCAAGGGCACTTACGTGCCAAAAGCAGATATTCTTTTCAAAATAAGTATGTTTTAAGAGGAAACAAGGGGCAGCAATACCAGAACACCTTGAGCAAAACAAGTGTTTTAAACTAAGTTGCTGAGCAACTTACTGGCTGATTATTGAGAGCATCAAGGGAAAACCTGGAACTACCTATTAGTAAATGAACCACTTTTCTAGCTTGGGGAAACAAATTAACTTAAAGATGAATATGTACTTGTTTTCTACTATATTGAAAGTGAATGTAATATGCAAATACTATCCACTTCAGTCCTCAGAGCCCTTTCTAAATAGTACAGTAAATGCTATTAGGTACCATTTTATCACATCTTCTGACTCTAAGCTCTTAAACATTAGTGTGACGTACTGCTACCTTATTTTCTGGTTGAAATGTATTAATGCCTATGAGCCTGTGTTGGATAGCAGGAACACCTTTCCAGTTCTACAGTAGTTAAAAAGATAACAAGTGCAGATGTTATTTGCACTGCTTAATGACATTCTTGTCGGGATATAGATACACCCCACAAGATAAAGGATAAAGGTGACATCTTAGTGTATCTATTCCCCTGCAGGGAAGGATAACACACTGTTCTCTACTGCACACACATGTACAGATGTAGTGCAGATGTGCCAACACTAAGGATCCCAGTAGCATATATATTTTGGTAGGAAATGGCATTCCTAGCAGAAGGAGCACAACCACTTCTTGTATGCCAGACTCCACAGACAACATTTTGTTCCCCATTCCTGTGAGAATAACACTAATACTACTGGAGTTCTTTGGAACTAATGTGGAATATGAGTGTTATTCCAAAGAACATGCATCTCATAGGCTGAAGATAATCTGCAACAAGGTGATCAGGGCAAATGGCCATGTTAACAGGGATATAAGTAAATGCTGTGGATATAAATGGATATCTATCTTCCCTGCTCCTGATTATTATGTCACTTGGAGATACTCTAACTTACAGTACCAACGAGCTATTTCAAAGGTGATCAAAANTTTATTTAGAGGCATATTTGTGAAGGCTTTTATTCTTTTGATTCATGCTTTAATTCTCATTTTAAAACTCTAGATCTGCAGTATATTTACCCCATTTTTACCCCATTTTACAGATGGAGAAAACAATTGGGCAGAGAGACACCTTCCAACATGTTTTTGCTATTTCATACATTTGTATTCAAGTCATCCCTTACCCTTTATTATTTCCAAAGGAAGAAATTCAAATATTTTCACTCTTTCTTCAGAAAAGTCAATTTTATATTTGTGTGTTGTTAACCATTACCATTCTTCTTTGTGCCTGCTTTTATTCTACTGTGATCCATTTTGGACATTACTGAGCAAAATTTCTCCTATGAGAACTGAACTCAGAAACTTCTACGGATGATGTGACTTTGCCTGCAATGTTTTCTATTCTACTCTATTCATCTGAGGACTCATTTTTCTGAAATATGATTTTTTATTAAATGGGAATCTCTAGTGGGCTAGCAACTAAGCCAACTATTTTCTGAACTGATCCAGTTAATTTAAAACAAGAAGTGCAAAACTTTCCCTCTCTGAATGGCAAGGGTGTCTATACTGCTGGAAATCACTATGCTGAGAAGACTCCTTGAAGTTGAAGAGGTAGCAGATAGGCTGCTTATGGCAATTGCTTGTCATCTTGTGTGATTCATTGGCCACAGTCTTTACTTACACTTATAGCAATGGAGAGGGTACAAGTGGTCTAAGACTCATTTAAACTAATTACACCTCCTGTAGGTGAAATGCTCCACTGAGGTCAAAAAAGACTCTGCTGGTACATACTGATCTCCTCAAGAAGGTGTTTGAGACTGAGTGGCTGTATCTTCCATGTTTTCTGAAGGATCCTCTTGGTTTTCACTGAGAGAAAGCAAATGCCTCACATATTCTGTTACTTGAATCTCTTACATTTTGATCTGTGAATAAGACCCTTGAAACAGAAATCTAACTCAAAATCCGCGTTATTATCTGGAAGATGGTCGTTGGATAATAATATTTAAAAATGCCATGAGAAGCATCTAATTATTTTGCATGAGGCTTAGAAATTATCCTGAGTTTCCTTCTTGCTGTGTTTTGCTAAAAAGTGTGACATAGATTAACATAGGTTAGTGTCTGGGACTGTTAAGAAAGAATTGTTTCAAACCAACCAGAGCAGTTAAGGCAGAAACCTTCTACAATCAACAACACCTGTGACGGTTCTACATTTGAAAGCACTTCTTGGACAAAGCCAGAAGCTGTTTGCTTTCAAATGAAAAGGCCCAAGGCAGGAGATACTTGATGGTGGGTCCCGACTCTGGCCTGGGAGCGAATAGTTTTAGCTTGGTAAAGGAAAATAGGAGATGATAGCATTGTGTTCTGTGAAGGCAGGACAGGGTCTGTTACCTACCTGCTTCCTCTTATCTCTGCTGATTTTAATTTGCAAGGCCTGGAACACAGGAACAAAGGAGATCCCTGCTGAGAATTTAGATGCCAGAAACTGTCACTCCAAGAGTGGTCTGGGACCACTGGACTATAAGTGAGGGAGCTTGTACACTCAGGTTTTGTGTGGTCGACACCAACTTATCACACCTTGGATGATGACCCACCAGAACGACCAAAGACCAGCACCCCACTGACACCAAGACATCGCTGGACCCAAGGAGTGGTGAAATCTCTGCTCTACTGTCCAGATCTCTCTCTCTCTCTCTCTCTCTCTCTCTCTCTGTCTATCTCTTCTACCTTACTCTTTTTCTATTCTGTCCTATCGCTATTCTCTCTCAATTTTAGTAAAATAAAAGGGATTAGTTTATGGCATTTGACCTCATTTGTGTCTTAATTTCCTTTCTTGGGATCGTTAAGAAACCTCCTGAAACATCAGATTGCAACAGTTAGATGCTGCAATCTGGAATTATTCAAAATTAAACCAAATGCATCCTTGTCCTTGGTTTAGGGGAGATGGTTGGAAAGCTTTAAATATTGAGCCAAACCTGAGTTTAATGGCAACATTAATGAACTGCTATCTATGCACATTAGGTTTTTTTTTTCCTGTTGACTATAAACCAGGCCTTAGCAATGATTACATTAGTTGCTTACCTTTCAAGCAAGTACATCTGTCTTAGATGGAAACCCATGGAAGCCAATCTAAAAGCTTTCCAGTACATCGCTGGAATTGGGGTCACACCTTGAAAGAAAGACAAGAGTTCAACAAGAAAAGGAAGTAACTCTTGCTTCTTCATTTGAAATTTCTGAAACCATGCAGGTGGTTTTGAGATGAGATACAATGAAATCATCATAGATTCCTGAAAAAATAATTAATCTGTTTTATAATTACCATTGCAGAGCTGGAACTGAAAATTAGCTGAAACTGAAAGCAGATTGATATGTATCAGGAAACTCTGTAGCTCCATTTTACCAAGGCAGATCATGCTTACTGCATATTGGATATGATGCGGACATATCTTAAAGGACCTCTTCCCATCCCAGTGGTATTATCTACATGCAAAAACAGGATTAGGATTTACTGAAATAATTCAGAACCAATAATAGGTGATGGTAAATGCTGAATATTGACAGCTTTTCAGGTCTCTAAGAGTAAGGGATGGGTAGATTGACTAAATTACCTTTGCCCAGTTGTAGCTTAGACTGAGCAGCACACCTTGTAGCTGAAAAGATGTGAAGGACCTTACATGGCCTCACCTAAGAGCAGAGATGAATTCACTTAGGCTTTTATTCTGCAGTGAGTGAATGCAGTATATTGAAAGGGAGAGTGGTGTGTTTCATAAAGGAACAAATTAAAGGAGAAATAAATTCAAAGAGAAAGTACTTTGGGGTTTAGCAAGTACTTGGAGTTTAGCAAGGAAATAGATTTCAGTGGAGTTAGGAAGTCTTGAATATCTGGGAATGTGAGCATTAGTGGTGATGGGAAGATGGTTAAGGTAACTGTTGATCCCCTTCCAAAGACAATTGCTAAATGTACATGTTCTTTTTATTGAAGTATGTTTGCTGGGAATGGGAAAAGGGAGGGAGGGAGTTCCTGAAAACAGCAGGAATAAGACTGGGACTCCTAATTCTACTACAGAGAAAAAATAGCACAACTTCCCTGGACTCCAAGGGCAGTAGGAAAATGGCATCTTGGCAAAACCTGGGAGAGGTGGAGGGAGAAGCAGATTAAGGGCAACACTTCATCAAGTAGAAGCAATTAAAGATGGGGTTGGGAGAAGATTTCTTTTCAAATAATTTATGATCTGATCAATCCAGGTTAGCAAAATCTGATTAAACTGCAAATCCGTCACTGGTATTTCTCCAGGACATTTCTTACAGTTTTTTTCATCTAGTCTATTGTGTGATTACAAGTGCAGACACAGCTAAGGAAAATTGGACAATATTAATTCATTTATGTGTTCAGACCTGTGAAAACATTTGTTTATGGCTGCTAGCTTTTCAGCTTGTCTGCTTTTATATATTTTTCCTCACTCCCTTCCTTTATTATTATTTCTATTTCTCCAAGGTTTTTTTTTTTTTTTTTTCCTTTTTGAGTCATTCCTGTGATCTTATAAAATTGATTGTTCTTTTTTTTTTGTTTGTTTGTTTTTCTATGTTGCTGTCCTAGCAATAACATATTTTTTCCCGATGTGAGGAGTGCATCATTTTTTTTTTTTTTTTTTTTTTTTTTCCCTAGCATTACTCCTTCTTCGGTAAATGGGTTGTGAGAAACTATCATTTTCATTTCAGATGTCAGGAGTGAGTTGACAAAAAAGACTTTCTGCATACCCTGCTGCTCTGCCTAGGAGGTAAAGAGGAATAATCTTTTTGCACACCACACAAAGCTGGTGATAGTCTTTTGCTACCAGAAAGATCTGAAAACTTTGTGAAAATGGTACTGTTTAATAATTTCACATGGCAAAGTTTAGCTCCTACACGTGTGTGTTGGTTGAATAAAACATTTTCCTATTAAAGTCATATGCTTTATAAGGATTTTGTAACTGATGAGAATGTAGGAAATATACAGTTTGCCACTGAATTTATTAACAACACATGTCACCGTCCTAGCTGGGTGCTGCATATCACAAAATACAGAGAGGTACACATAGCCTGTTCGAAGGCTGTTTATTTCTGAGATGCAGACATTTAAAAGAGCTGTAAAGAATGTATTATTATGCAGACTTTCAAGCATATTAAGTCTATTTGGAGAAATATGATACAGATATATCGCTGGCAATGCACAAAGAAGCTACAGGCATACCATGTGCTAGACAATGTGGAGTTTACAATATGGAAATAAAAATTGATTCCATGAATGCTTAGTAGTAATATATGCAGCCTTGCAGGAAGACATTCTAAGCTGAATTAAAAAAATGCAGGATTTATTACAACTATTTTTGACTTTGGGAGCCAGCATGACCTTGTCATTACTACACCTTCCTGATATGTATATGAAAGGAAAATGGAATTTCTCTTTCAGTTCAGGAGCATGTACTTATGGCTGTATTTCCTTCCTGACAAAATAAAACTGAAATGGTAGAAGAAACCTTTTACCTGTGGGCACCTCATTCTTATTAATTCCTGCTATTTTTGTCAGCATCAGAAAATATATTGTCAAAACTGCCACCAGAACCAAATGTAAGTAGAAGGTATTTAATTTCCCCCCATCATACTGCAGACTTCATATGTGTTCTCTATCAATCATAACAGGAGTAAATTAGAAAAAAAAAAAAAAAAAAAAAAAAAAAAAAAAAACGTAAGGAAACTTATCTGTTTTCTGATGTTAAAAATATCTATTTTTTTTTTCTTAAGAGTTTTTATTTTTGAGGACTGGATTGAAAATCACAGAATCATGCAATGGCCTGGGTTGGAAGGGACCTTAAAGACCATTTAATTCCAGCTCACTGTCATGGGCTGGTTGTCACCCTCTAGATCAGGCTGCCCAGGGCACCATTCAGCCTGGCCTTGAACATCTCCAGGGATGGGGCATCCACAGCTTCTCTTGGCAGCCTGTTCCAGTGCCTCACCGCCCTCTGAGTGAAGAATTTCCTCTTAATATCTAACCTAAATCACCCCTCCTTTAGTTTAAATCAGTTCCCCTTTGTCCTATCTCTATTAGACCGTGTAAAATGTCGGTCTCCCTCCTGCTTATAAGGCCCAATGACGGATGTAGGTAAGTTAAATTGATTAGATAAATTAAATAAGTTCTCAACAACTTTAAAAATATTTTCAATGATTGTCCAAGCTATGTTGTTTCATATAAAACAAAATACATTTATGTACTGATGTGCACTTATGTTTTATTTTCTCACTGACTTGACCAATTTTACTGAAGAAAAGACAGCAGTAAGACGATAATGCACGTACCTCCCTGAAACAATTTAATGTGTGAGGTGAATGAAGATGAAAGCTGCTCTTGAATCACAAGGAATAAATGAGGTTGAGAGTTGACTGTGTAATGGAGATATAAGCAGGAGATCAAGAGCCAAATGAGCTAGCAAATCAAAAGACAGCTTGGGCATCGCAAGGCTTTTCTGATTTCACAGTGATTCAGAAGCTGAAAGTCTCATCACCTGGATGCAGAGAAATATGAGAGCAAGAGAACAACCCTCCCTTATTTTGCTGCATAAGCTATTTGAATTGCATACTTTTTAAAAAAAAAAAGCTAAAAGAAAGCCAATTGAAAAACAAAAAATATGCCTGGTGAAACAGACACCCCGCATTTAGGAACAAATAAAATAAAGCAAAGGAAATCTTGAACAGAGCATGAGAGTCACTATGTCGGCACCCCTGTCTGAGATGTGATTTGGATTATGCCTGGTTTCTGGAACCCATCATAGGTTTGACATTGAAGTGCCAACCCAGCTCCAGGATGATTTTTGACACTTTGGAATAGCAATCACATCATATCATAAGCAAGATTTTATTGCTGTCAGAATCCACACTGGAAAAATAGATGTTTCATAGCATCTGCTGCTCCATAAAGAGAATCATATGAGTAGGAACGTAATTAAGCATGCAGCATCTCAAGTGCTATGTGCAGTGTTAATCTCAGCAGGTAAATCAGCTCAGCATGGATAACAGCGTAGAGGGCATACAGTATAAGAGTATAGAAATAAAAAATAAAAACAAGAAAGAACATTCTTTCACAGGCAGTGAATAATAATGATCAAAATGGACTCTACAAGGACAGGTTGCTGATGTAAAAGAAAGCAACCAGAAAGCACCTACACACCCCAGAAAACCAACGGAATGCAGATTACAGAGATTGCTTCTGCTTTCCTATTCCCCAGCTTCCTAGGCATTAGTACTTCATAAAACAGTTCTTCAGCTATTTCCACATGATTAATTTTTGGTTATCTCAGTGCAGCAGGATAATTGTATGCAAATCTGCATGAATTTCACATTGCTATCTCCTTTTAAATCTGTAATATACATAACCTTTCACTTTCCTTTAAAGGCAACAGGAAATGGAATAAAACCATTGTTTTCTCTTCAGATTTGAATAGTTGCATTACTTTGGCAAGAGAAATTAAATTTTACTCGAAACTTGACAGATAACTGAAATGAAGCCCCCTCAGATATTAAAATTTCCGGAGCTGAAATTCTCTTACTACTTTATGATACCATTTGTTTTTAGAATTAAGGTGACAATATCAAATATTTGAATTGGCCTTTTCTGGAAGTTTTAAACTTACAGAATTGTAATGTAATACATTTTCTTAACAAATCTATCTGATCTATTGTCAAGGTTTCTTTTTAACAAAGACGAGAATAAGAAGTCAGAAGGACAGAAACTCCACATTTCAAGGTATCAGTCTAAAGACTGCTGTTACTTCTACGTAGTCCCAATGAAACAATAGCTGAACTTCAGGTGTTCCGCTTATTTCTTCCCAGCTATCTAGACCTTATTTCCACTACAGCAAAAAGAAAGAACAATAAAGAACCCATCATGTTGGCTTTCATTTTTAGAGAATTTCTTATAGGGATGGTACCAGACAAAAAACATTTTGTACCTACAAGTTCGAGAGAGTAGCTATTTTGACATATAGCATTGAAGATCTTAAGTTCCATTTTCAATTAACATAGAAAGGTAGATGTCTTCTTCTCTGCTTGTTTGCAACTATGATGCAGAGCACTTTAGAAACTCAACATTAGATGGAGCAAAAATCTTCTTACACAAGTTAAGGTGCAGTGCTGCGTCCTTGGATATACTTCAGCGTTGTGAAGAGAATTCAAACCAAAAGAATGCCCACAGTTATCTGCAGGGTCTTTGCTTTAGGTAAAATCTCCTTTGTAACACATGGCAAGCCCTGAGGCAGTGTTTTCTTCCAGTTTGATACTGGAGACAAAATCAAGAGAAAGAGTCTTAAACACATCTTAGAAATTCTCCTTAATTTCCTGTTCAAATGGCTGTTTAGGTGGTGTTCTAGGTCTATCCAGCTTTTGTGTAATTTTGGTCTGCTCCCTCCTCAAAGGCAGCAAAAATATGAAAAAAGTAACCACAGATTACAATTTCACAATTCCTTTATTTATTTATTTATTAACCAGCTCTTAAATGCCACATAAAAGTTCTCTCAACAGAGGCTGAAGATAATGGTAACATCTAATCTGTGGTTGATCAAAAATCCAGTGCTGTAACTGTATCCATGAAGTAATAATTTTTCTTTTTTTTTTTTTTTCTTTTTTTTTAATCAGCCCCTCATCTGCAGCCTCACAAGCTCCTTTGAATTACGTGCATCCAATAATTATCTCTGTCCTCAGCCACAAACTGACAGCCTTTCCATTCTTAAAAATTCTGATGGTGTATTTGTAATGCAACTACTGAAGTACCTTTCCTTATTTTAGCATTCTACATAACCACACATCACTTCTGTAGCTGAGCATGATGGTCTGTGATTCAAAATAATTATTTTGGCAGTGTTAATTAATGAGTCTGAAAATGTTTTATGGCCTAAAACATTGCCTTGATATGATTTTTTTTTTTTTTTTCTGGAGCAATGTGGTCCAACATGTCAGGAATCTCTCTTGTATATGATGAAAATACATCATATTAGAAAACGTGCCAGCTACTCATGGTTAACACTAGAAGCACTGACATGTTTCTGTTGTGATGCATTTTCCCATTATAGGGAAGTGATGTATAATATTTAAAGTCTGTATTAAAGAAAAGAATATAGTCTGCCAGAATAAGAATCAGCTGTAGATGTACAGCTGTACAAATGTAATCTCTTGGTCAATGCTCAGGTGCTTTACCAAGTGAAGCCAACACTATCATAGGAGACACAGAAGTGCCTTACATGTTTTTAGCTTCCATACATTCATTTTGCCTCACAACTGAAAATTAGATACTGGGGATCTCTCAGATGATGTAAAATCCACTAACTGAAAGGATGAAATGAACAATAACATTTACAATTGTAGCTTGGGAATAGCACAGTTTTGGAATACATCAATTGTTTTTCAGATAGGATTCAGTTAGTTAGAATGGTGAAAATTATCAATTTATGTATGCTCTGCAATCACTACCATTCAAACTAAATAGGTTGTGGTCTGTGTATAATCTAGCAAATTAATCTTCATGTTATTGCAAGCAGTATGTACCCATCTTGCAATATTGCATTCTTTTACTGTACAGCAACCAAAGGGAGATATTTTTCTTCCTTATATGTTCCTGGAAATGAGGAAAGTAGGACACTAAAGTAAATAATTTTCTGCCTGGTTTCACTCAAGAGCTCCTGTGGAATCAGCTGATAGCTTGAAAATAACTTAATAAAAAGTTGGAAAAGGAGAGATTGAATAGGATAAGTAGCAGGAACCAAGGTGAAGACTAGCCCTGAAAGATGAATCTAGTGAAGTATACAGAGCTTCGACAGAATCCCTTGAATTAGACTGCTCTTAAACCACTTCAGATGAATGTGGACCCTGGAGTGCAATTTGCAGTGATACCAAATTGATAGAAATTGTTTTTCTGTAAAGCACCTTGGAGTGTTAGCTCTGATTAATCAGAGGTAATTATCACAGCTAACAAAGCATAGCTACAAAAACAGCAAAACCACAGTCACGGCAAAGTTCTCAGCCTCCTTGCACCTAGACATGTGATGATCCACAGGAATGCAGTCTTGTATGTAGGACAATTTGTTATATACTAGCTCTGCATGTATATTTTTTAAGCACCACAGTCATCAGCTGTCTGGTTCAAAACTAGATGATCTTAGTCACCCTTGGGAAATAACTTGACTAACTTAAACATCCAAGCAACAAGATGCAAGTGTTTCCTAGTGCACCTAGACTGCTGCTAGGGCCTAAAGCCAACTTATAGCTCTGGGGTAAGTCATTGGCAATCTGAATTAAAAGTAAGTTCTTATTTCATATGAAAGAGTTTTTGCTGCTATTCCAGGGAACAAAATTCTAGTGAACTATTTCATTATTTTGCTATTTTGCTGCTTTAAAATACTTCAGGCTAAATATACCTGGTATGGAGGAGCCTGTTGTATTTGCAGTCTCTCCTGAGTTTACTTGCAGTAGACATCAGTAGTTGTTGTCCTTGTCTGGGAGGGAAGTAAACCTTCCAACCACCTCAGCTAACTCTGTCATGGAACTGCCAGTCTAGGTCCTGACGCACCCTGTTAAGCTTAGAAATGCTTGCAAATAAATTGACCTTGTCTATGGTCTATATAAATACAGCAAGTTATGGGCTGTGGCAAGTCACGGTTGAACAGGGAACTTAGCCGGCCAGCTCTGCAGTGTGAGCTGTGATACCTGACACAGGGATTGGTGGCCAGATGGAGGTAGCAAATCCTTATAGTTGCTTGGCCTGGACCATGAGTCAGACTCTACATGAGTTGTTTCAGGACTACAAAGGTGACCTGAATTCATATTTCTTCTGTTCAAGAGAACAATTACACCACTTGAAATGCAGACTGACAAAATTCCCCCAGGCTGTGCTTGTGACCACTCTGCATGTTCAAAACCAGCTGCAGAAATGCAAGACGTATTATATTCACTGTTTTTTAAGGTATTATTCTCTGCATTTCATCTTTTCCCAGGTAACATCATAAATGTTTATCTTCACAGGTACCAGGGTTGGAGTTTTTTTATGGAGTTGTATCTAGTTTTACAGCTAAGCCCTTCAAAACAAATTAAAGAGTAATTGTTTCCTTATGAATGTTATAACAGTAGTTCACCTTGAGAACCCATTTCTTTCTTTTCCTAAGTGCTGTTGGAAATAACTTAAATATACTGGAAGTTATGCTTTCAATTTTGCAGGGAGTAAACAGAGGCAAGAGAACATTAAGAATAGAACCCATGAAATACTTTTGGAGCTGCAGAACTGATCTTTCATGTACACGTCTATCATACAGCCATCCTGCATCCCAGGCAAGGAGTCTGCATGCCCTGTGCTCATCATGGGGTTGCCTGAGCTTCTCCAAATAGTGACACAAATACAGCTGCTGCTTAGAGAAAATATTTATCCTGGGGAGTGAACTTCAAACTCTGGCTCAGCACAATGAGGAGAAGCTGCCACCTCAAAGTGAAAAAGCCCTGCTTGTGTTTAACAACAACCAGTATCTCGCGATGATGCCACCACACGCTTAGAATGGGGTTGTGGCACATCTTCATCCTGCTCTCAGCCTCTGAGAGCCTCCCCACCCAACAAGACACAGGTAAATGTGGTAAGGGAGGGCTTACCCCTCATTCTGCTCTACTGCAGCCATCGCACTAGGAAGACAAGTGTGGATGAAAGATCATGGTAGCAAAACCAAAGAACAAAAGGAAGAGACCAGACTTGCAGCCTCCACAGACAATGGCAGGGATGAGAAACCAACAGAGCACTTTGGCAAAGGCAACCTTCACCATCACCATCTTCTTTTATTTCTCCTTTCTCACTTCTGTGAAACAAAGGAGTGTTCTAAGACTGGTTTCTACCTACTTGCAACACATCTTCGACATCACATTCAATTATCCTGGACCTTCTCCTCTTTACTAGATTTTTTTTTTTTTTTCCTTTTCCCCTGCATCCCACTTCACCTCTAAAATTAAGAGCCAGATGTAAATTAGTGACTACAGCTTTCTTCCCAGTGCTACTGTCCTTCCCTTCAGCCATCAGCCAGGCACCAGCTGTTATGCACTGTCCTCTGAAGGTTTCAAGAGGAGAAGGAAAGCCAGCTCCCACCTCCACCAAGGCAAAGAGTGGCAAGACTATTAAGGCAAAATGTGTAGGATGTTTTTGTTTTGAACTTTTTGTGTGTGTGTGTGCGTGTGCATATGGTAGTAATGCTTGGAGGTGAATCTTCATTGTATTAGGAATTGTATGCATCTCTAGCAGTGATGTCCAAGGAAATGTTGGCTCTTGCAGTTAAACTGTGGAAAATGAAGTAGCATGAAGCAAGTGCTGAGAAAAAGAAACAGAGGTTTTATTTCTTATTGAAAAGCATTGCTATCCCTGGAGAAAATTGATTCCTTCAACAGTTGATTCTACAAAAATGCATTAGGAATACAGAAAAAAATACTCCTTTAAAAGCAAAAGCAACAAAATGGTAATTATTTGTGAATGTTTGCAAGTTTCATTTTTCTTACTAATGCAGATGCAAATGAGTACATTTTTAAAACTGCAGAAAAGCAAAATGAAGAAAAATTTGGGATACAAAGGTATTGGGATCATCCTGACCCATTAGTTACGGTTTAGCACCATAAGTTATGTAAATACAGAAATGTGCCTTTTAAAACCTGAGTAAAAAAATGACCTGCAGATTAAGTAGAGCCATCTCAATATTCCACATAAAAAGAATGTCGTATGTTACAGGCTAAGATAGAGAGGAATAGGTGGAAATACTCTAGGTTTATTTTTTCACTGCTTATTCCAAAAATAAATAGATTTGTGGGAACATATGAAGAAAAATGAAACTCAGAACTGATGACCTGTAAAGACTTTGCTCTAAGTACAATTGTCCCTTATCTGCAGTTCTCTAAGGAGCAGACAAAAATATTATACAAAATATTAATGACACATGACAGACTTTCAAGCTTTTTTTAAAGCCCCCCTCTTTTATACACAAACTATAGCTTTAAGGAAGCTTTATTATTTCTTTCTAGTGGAAACAAAGCATTTTCTATTTTTTCAGGTAGCTTATTCCACTTTAGAAAAAATGCTTGCTGCTGTTGCATTGCTCCATTTGTAGTATAGGATGTGAATTTCTCCTAGCTGAGGCAGCTGGGATATATGCCCTCATTTAATTTGATTTTATAAGCTTTCAGCTCTGAAACTGTATGTTGCTGGCATAAACAGTTGATCAAATTAAAATGCCTTCTTGGACAATAAGGAAACAAAGGAAACAGCTTTATCTGCTTATTATTTTTTTAAAACATCAATGTGCTGAGGGGAAAAAACAGAAAACAGAAAAAATATAGACAAGATGGTAAAGGTATAGGCACTTTTGAGAAGGGAATTTTCTTATATAAAATTTTGTCAGCTTATAGACAGAACAGTTGGACCAGATCTTTAAAAATCTGTGTGACACTGATTACAGAGTGAAAGTGGATAAGCACCTTACAGAATGTAATTTACTCTTTGAACGTTAGTTTTACATTGCGGCAATATCCATGATCAGACTACAAATACTTTTGTTAGAGTTACTGCATTTTGGGATAGATCTTTCACGGGCTAATGGCAAATCAGTAAATCCTGCTGCAGTATATGTGTTTCCTAGTTTTGAAAGACGATCTTCAGTATTTGCTTCACATCAGAGCTTTTAAATATCTTGCCTAATTTTAATCCAGAAAA
>VXAV01007411.1:41522-54165 GCA_013399715.1 Alectura lathami | reverse complement strand
TATATTCCTGTTCAGGCTCCTCTATAGCCAAGGTCTTCCATGTCTTAGTTAGGTGATATTTAAAAAAAAAAAAAAACAACTATTGTGTAAATGATGAATTATGACAACTTATCATTTTGGAATAAAAATATCCATGCTATCTTCTTGTGCTGCACAGGTGCCTACTGTGTGCTGAGAGCACACCCAGTGGATAACAATTGGGCTTTTGGTGGAGTAGAGGCTTCTCTCTTTTCTGCATATGAATTTCAACAGATTTTATGTAGAGATTAGGTATAAGTCTCTCCAGAGTATCACTCCTTTCAGACTGAACCTAGTGAGATTTGGAGCATCTGCTGTTTGATGTCAGTAATGTTAGAAGGGTATAAGGGCCCTAGGTAACAGAGAAGGCTGCTCCTTATGCTTGGACATCAACATTACACAGCACCCCCTTCTTCAGAATCGAAATAGAGTTCATACATCTTGTCCTAAGTGACATTCCCAAAGCTGTAAGCAATGTATGGTGAAGAAAAGCTCAGTCCAACTTGGCTAATTCCCTCTCCTCAGGACCTTTTGTCTTCATGTTTCTAGTGTTAATGCAGCAGTAACTGCCTGAGGGATGAAGTTTACACTGAAGCAAACATCATAAAGATATTTTTTTTTCCCTCTTTTCTTTCACATAAGCCCCCAAAAAATGAGAATGACTGAACCACTTAAACTGAGATGGAAAGACTAGAGGTTGCTGGTTGCTGGACTCAGGCCATTTGAAAGGGCTCTATCCTCCAACATCTCAGTATCAAATATATAGCTTCAGCAAGCAATGCAGTTGTTCCTGATAGGTTTCCATTAATAAACACTAAAGTCTTCTCTTTCTACAGCTTTTCATTTTCTCTCTTTTATTTCTCCCTTTTTCGCCCTCCCCTCATGGATACAAATGTATATTCCTAAGAAGACCACAGCATTAAGACAGAGACTACTTGATATCCATCTGGCCCTGAACACAGTCAACGCTTTCAAATGAGGCAAACAGGGGAAAATGAGCATTAAGAAACATGCCACTGAATTGTATAAGGTTTTGAACAGATGGGAAAATGGGTGGAAAAATGAAGCACGAAATATAATGTTATTAAGTGAAAGGAAATATCCTGGGTTTATTGTCATTTCCTCATGCCACTTAGCAGAAGGAGAGGAAGATGTCTAAAAATAAGCTGCAGTAACAGGGCTACAGAAAAAATGTAAGAAAGGATGACTTGCATCAAGCTTGATCTAGTAAAATAAATAAATAAATAAAACAAGACCATTAAAGAAGATGGGGGCAGTCAACAGAAAACCTCTGACATTAATTTTTATGAAGCATTTAAAACTCTCACTGCAGATCCAGATTTGCATGTGAACTATGACCAATCATTCCCTCTGAAAACAATATGAGATAAATTTACAATTTAGCTTGTGTTCTGTATAGCTCAATACAAATGAATCAAACACAATATGCAATAAATTTCATGGATTGTTAAGTTTTAGTTCTGGTGTTGTAAATCACAGGTAGGATCATACTACAGAGAGATATAGTATTGGGGTGATAAAACTGTAAAATAAAAGTCAGGTCTTGTTCTGAATATCCAGGCTTCAGTAGAGTGAAAAACAGAGTAGAGGGATGAAGAGTGGTGGAAAGAAAATGCTTATTGCCTTAAAGAAACTCCCATAACAGTGAAAATACCTTTTAAACTCACCTGCAGAGAGACTACAAACTTCATCAGTGAGCTCCACTCAATGAACAAAAATTCAGAAAGATAGTGCCTGGAGTAACAGTGCACAAGTATAGACATTACATTTTTTTTTTCCAAGCTCAACTAGTTCTGTCATATGAAAACAAAAGTATTCTATTCCATAGTCTTGAAAGGGTTATGGATGCTGATACCATGGAATCATAGAATGGCTTGGATTGGAAGGGACCTTAACATTGCTTCCAGCAGTATCTGTCCATGATCTTCCCACGCAAAAGTGAGGCTCACGGGTGAAGTTCATTATGACTTCTAACACTTCAAGAATAAGACTTTTGCAGCAACTCACGCCTTGCAAATAAATGGTAGCTTTTTGTAGATGAAAGTTATTGTGAAACATCTTGACATAAAGGTTATATTTTGATATTTTCCCGATTATATCTAAGAAAGGGAACTTCACTTTAACTGGAGGACTAATCTCATTAGCACAATAAAAACAAAGCACTGCACTGGAAAACTGAAGGAAGAGCTGAATCTTTCACAAACAGTGTCATTGCCCCAGGGATTCAAAATGATAACTAAGTTTCAAGATGTTACATACATCAGTTCTGATTACACTAGCCTAGCAGTTGTTAAGAGGTAAGATCAAACATTTCAGAAAGAGAGAGAAGAAAATGAATTTTCGGGAACAGAAACTGAGAAAAATCACAGGAATAATGGAAGAAAGGAGGAGGGAAAAGGACATAAAAAGAAAATGAAAAGAAAGGAGGTGAAGTATATATTTATGCATTTATATTGAAGACCCTATCAAACCTATTTCTTTCGTCACCCAGCAATAAATCTACTGACCACTATCTTTGTATAAAAACAAATCAACAGCTGTGTCTCTCTGCCTATCATTAGAGAACTCACTCTGATGTTCTCATAAGCAAGTCATTTAGCCTGCCTTAGCAAATGTCTCATTAATAATCTTACTTTGTTTTTGTTGGCTGGTTCATTAAGTTCATGCATGCATAAAGTTGCTGCTGCTGCAGATAATGTGCAAAGCCTTTATAAACCAAGGCCTTCCAAACTGTTCTAACATTAATTCAAGAAAATGCTATACATTCCTAAAATCTTACTTCAACCAAGGCAATTGATTAGCCTTTTTCTTTTTCCACAATATGTTAATTTATTTTTGAAATTTTCAGTTTGAAATAAACTCTCTGCTGTCATGACTTTTTTCTCTCCTAGCAAATGTTCCTCTCTGCTCTTTCTCTACCTATTTTGCACCGTGAGTCTTCAGGGATGGGATCTAGGATAGCAGAGTGCTGGGCATGGGTATGCAAGTCCCTTCTTTCTTTCTTTGAACAGCACTCAGAAAATAAAACAGCTATAATGTTGTAGCCATCATTTTAAAATGCTTCATTATATGTTGCATTGGAAAATTGAATCAATGTTTTCTTTGCTTCAGAAATGCTCCATCTGACACAAAATAAAATACCTTATTGAAGATACTAGTAAGAAAAACATAAAAGGGAGAGTGTGAAAACTACTATCCTAAGTGAATAATCTAGCCTGCTAAACTGTAAGAGCATTCTGGAGAAGTGTTTTAGTCCCTCCTATAGACTGTCTCACTTTGGATAAATTCAAAGAATCATAGAATTAAGAATGGTTTAGGATGGAAGGGGCCTTTAAGACTATCTACTTCCAACCCCCCTGCCGTGGGCAGGGACACCTCCCACTACACCAGGTTGCTCAGAGCCCCATCCAGCCTGGCCTGGAACACTTCCTGGGAGGGGGCATCCACAGCGTCTCTGGGCAACCTGTGCCAGTGTCTCAACACCCTCATGGGAAATAATTTCTTCCTAATGTCTAGCCCAAATCTCCCCTCTTCCAGTTCATGGCCATTTCCCCTCATCCTATTGCTACATGCCCTTCTACAGAGTCTCTCTCGAGCTCTCCTGTAGGCCCCCTTCAGGTACTGGAAGGCCACTATCAGGTCCCCTTGGAGCCTTCTCCAGGCTGAACAACCCCAGCTCTCTCAGCCTGCCTTCGTAGGAGAGGTGCTCCAGCCCTCTGATCATCTTCTTGGCCCTCCTCTGGACCCCCTCCATCAGCTCGATGTCCTTCTTGTGTTGGGGGCCCCAGAACTGGACACAATACTCTGTGTAGGGCCTCAAGAGAGCAAAGGGACAGAACCACATCCCTCGCCCTGCTGGTCACGCTTCTCTTGATGCAGCCCAGGATGCCATTGGCCTTCTGGGCTGCAAGCGCACATTGTTGGCTCATGTTGAGTTTTTCATCAACAGACACCCGCAAATCCTTCTCCTCAGAGCTGCTTTCCAGCCATTCTCCACTCAACCTGTATTTGTGCTTGGGATTGCCCCAACCCAGGTACAGGACCTTACACTTGGCCTTGTTGAACTTCATGAAGTTGGCATGGGCCCACCTCTCAAGCCTGTCCATGTCCCTCTGGATGGCATCCCTTCCCTCTAGCATGTAAACGGCACCACACAGCTTGGTGTTGTCCACAGACTTGCTGAGGGTGATCTCAATTCCACTGTCCATGTCGCCAGCAAAGATGTTAAACAGCACTGGTCCCAGTACTGACCCCTGAGGTATGCCACTTGTCACCAGTCTCCATTTCGACATTGAGCTGTTGACCACGACCCTCTGGGTGCGATCATCCAGCCAGTTTCTTATCCAACGAGTGGTCTGTCCATCAAACCTGTGCTTTTCCAATTTCGCGACCAGGATATCATGCGGGACAGTGTCAAACACTTTGCACAAGTCCAGGTAGATGATGTCAGTTGCTCTTCCCTTATCCACTGTTGCTGTTACTCCATCATAAAAGGCCACCAAGTTTGTCAGGCACAATTTGCCCTTGGTGAAGCCATGCGGGTTGCCACCACTCTCCTCATCTTCACTTTCCATGTGCCTTACTAGATCCCTCAGGAGGATCTGCTCCATGATCTTGCCAGGCACAGAGGTGAGGCTGACTGGCCTGTAGTTTGCCAGATCTTCCTTTTTTCCCTTTTTGAAAATGGGGGTGACGTTTCCCCTTTTCCAGTCAGTGGGAACTTCACCAGACTGGCATGACCTTTCAAATATGATGGACAGTGGCTTGGTGACTTCATCCGCCAGTTCTGTCAGGACCCATGGATGGATCCCATCAGGTCCCATGGACTTGTGCACCTTCAGGTTCTTTAGATGGTCTCGAACCTGATCTATGCTTACAATGGGTGGATCTTCCTTCTCCCAGCTCTCCCCTTAGCTTTCTGCAACTTGAGTGGTGTGGTTAGAGATCTTGCCTGTGTAGACTGAGAGAAAGAAGTCATTGAGCACCTCAGCTTTCTCCATATCACTCATGACCAGGTCTCCAATCGCCTTCCACTGAGGATCCACATGTTCCCTAGCCTTCTTCTTATCATCGATGTGCCTGTAGAAATTCCTCTTATTGACCTTTATGTCCCTGGCTAGACTTAATTCTATCTGGATTTTGGCTTTCCTAACCTGATCCCTGGATGCCTGGACAACTTCTTTGTATTTGTCCCAGCTAGCCTGTCCTTGTTGCCACTCCCTATAAACTTTCTTTTACAGCCAAGTAAGTCCAGGAGCTTATCCAGGAGTTCATCCATGGAGGCCTCCTGAAATTCTGGCCTGCCTTCCTCTTTCTTGGGATGCACTGCTCCTGGGCTTGAAGGAGATGGTCCTTGAATGTTGACCAGCAATCCTGGGCCCCTCTTCCCTCCAGGGATTTGTCCCATGACACTCTGCTAAGCAGATCCCTGAAGAGGTTGAAGTCCGCTCTCTTAAAGTCCAGAGCAGCGAGCTTGCTGCGCACCCTCTTTGACTCCCTAAGGATCCTGAACTCTACCATTTCGTGATCACTGCAGCCAAGGCTACCCTTGAGGTTCACATTACTCACCAGCTCCTCATTGGTGAGAACAAGATCCAGCATAGCACCTTTCCTTGTGGGTTCCTCTATCACTTGAAAGAGGGAGTTGCCGTCAATGCAATCCAGGAACCTCCTTGATAGGTGGTGCCCTTCTGTGTTGTCTTCCCAACAGATATCAGGATAGTTGAAGACCTCATGAGAACCATGGCTTATGAATGTGAAGCTGATCCTGTCTGTAGAGGGCCTCATCCACTCAGTCTTCCTGATCAGATGGCCTGTAGCAGACCCTCACTATGATGTCCCCTTCCCCTGCCTTCCCTTTAACCCTGACCCATAAGCACTCAGGCAGCTCCTCACCCACCCCCAGATGGAGTTCCATGGACTTCAGCTGGTCACTGACATAGAGGGCAACACCCCCTCCCCTTCTCCCCTGTCTGTCCTTCCTAAAGAGCTTATAACCATCTATTCCTACACCCCAGTCGTGAGAGCCATCCCACCACATCTCAGTGATGCCAATGATGTCATAGCCCTGCGAGCCTATCTTCACGTGCTCTCTTCCCAGCCTGTGAACCTATTCCAGGCCCAGGGCACCCATTGCCACCAATAGCCTTGAAGTGGAATGGTTTGAAGAGCCCCTCCCCTGGCGTCTCTGGTTTAAAGCCCTCCTGACTAGACTGGAGCACATTTGGCCAAAGATGTATTTCCCCTTCTCTGAGAGATGGACCCCATCAGTCCCCAGCAGATCAGATTTCTCAAACTGAGTCCCACGGCTTAGATAGCCAAAGCCTTGCCCATGGCACCACTCTCTTAACCATTCATTGATTTTCTCAATTCAACAAGACCTTTTGCACTCCTTCCCCCTAACTGGGAGGACTGATTAGGAGATTTCCTGTGTTCCTGAGTCCTTTACTGCTGCTCCCAGTGCCTTTTAGTCCTTCTACAATACCTCTACCATCAAGACTTCATATTGCTCACTGCTGTGTCAGCTGTGCCCATATGAAACAGCAGCAGGGGGTAGTAAGCACTAGGACGTACAAGGCCAGGCAACCTCTCAGTTATATCCTACATATGGGCCCCTGGCAGGCAGCAGACATCACTAGACAGCGGGTCAGGATGACAGATTTGTGCCTCCGTACCTCTCAGAAGAGAGTCACCTACCACTATCACCCTTCGCTTTTTCATGATTGATGTAGTTGTACGACAGGGAGCTGGTCTGGCCTCCTTACTCTTACCTGAGTACTTCCATGATCCAGGCTGTTTTTCCTCCTCCATCTGCAGTGCCATGAAGCAGTTGTGCAGAGGCGCCTCAGGCTTAGCAGTAGGCTTGGAGGTAGGTTTCTTCCTCCTCCTTGTTCTTTTCTTGGCAATTTGCCATTCCTCACCCCTGCTGATTTTCCCTCCAGCTGGATGTGTTGGTGGGGGAGTTTGGGGTTGTTTGGCCACAGGCTGTGAATGAGGTGCAGACTGCATTTAAGTCCAGTTATCAATCCCCATTTCTGCCTCCCTGATACTCTGCAGCCTTTTGACTGTCTCCTGCAGCTCAGCCACCCGCTGCAGGAGGTCCTCCAACTGGGCAAACCTTTTGCAGGCAAGCTTGCCACCCATCTCTGTATTAGGAGAGAGTGCTACACATTCCCCACAGCTTGGGTCTACACAGCTACCTCTCCCTTCGGCAGCTCCGTCTGGGTGGAGGCATTGATTGTCCCCGGTGTGGATGGTGCATAGCTCCCCGCCAGAACTGTGTTTTAAATTTTTAGATATTTGCTAAGTTATGCTAAATTTTTAGAAATTGTGCAGAGTCAAGAATCCACCAATGAGGCAAATGGCCTAACAGCCAGGCTAGAATCATTTATGCAGCCTGGCATAATGACTGTCTAAGTAGTTTTATACAAAGAGGAAACCATATAAGCAGGGACTATGATAATTCTGCCTTAGAATATCTAAATAGTTACCAATTAAGACAAGTAAGAAAAAAATAAAGCATATGAGTTCAAATTTTGGTCCTGTATCAAGCAGAGGCTTTGGACTTGGATATTTTTTTCTTTTTTTTTTTTTCTTTTTTTCTTCCCTTTTTTTTTTTTTTTTTTTTTTTTTTTTTTTTTTTTTTTTTTTTTTCTTTTTTTGCTACTGTTGATTTTCTATTTGATAGCCTATCACTTATCTAGGACTGGAGATCTTGCTACTTTTTTCATTTGCTGTTCCAGTGTCTACATAGGTGAATTTGTGGGCTTCAATCTGCTCAGAGAGCAGGCAGAATTTAATGCAGGTCTGTGTAACCAGCTTACTGCTGACACCTTTTTCAGCTGCTGGCACCACCTTTTTCTACGGTTTGTGTTTAAATTTAGCCTTCAAAATATTTCTCACAGAAACTTTAGTGAACAAATTCAACCTGAATTCAAAAAAACACTTACTTATATAGGAAAGTGATTTTTCACCCCTTTCAAGTTGTCAAAAACAAAACCCAAAACCAAATGTCAGATGTAGTGCTATGAGGTTCTCAGACAAAGTAAGAGACATTCTGTTATTAAGTAAGATAGAAAAGGGAAAAGATGAACTGAGTGAGGCCAAGCTAAGTAAAACTTAATACTACAACTATAGCTAGCTCATGGCATTTTTGAATTTAACCTGCTTGTGTAGGCATGTACATAAATATAAAACAATTTTTATCAGCTCACATTCTTATATAGATATCCTCTGCTAATTTAATATTTTAGTTATACAAACATAGTTTGTTAATTTCTACCAGAACAAAATTGTTACTTCATTGTGTTTCTGTCAGATTGTGGTTAGTTCTTCCTCAGCAGCATGTTAGCATTTAAAAAACTCATGCCCTCAAAAAGAGGCCTACAAAAAGAACCACTGTGCCAGCCTATTTTATTCAATATTTAGATTACTCAACTATTGTCATACTATTGTATTTAATTCATATTAAATTATTCAATTATTATTATTTTTAGTCATTCAATGTACTTGGAGAGTAAGTCCAAAGGGACAGGATCACACAAGATGCCCCGGGTTGCACTCCCTGTGGATAGCTTCAGGAGAGGTTACATTTAACCTTCAGACTACTTTTCTAGCTTGACACTTCCTCTTCTCCCCCTTTTCAAATGAGAATTTTGCATAATAGTTTTAAAAAAAATCTGATCGGTGTGAAGATTTAAGCCTCAGTCCTACTGATTTAAATACAATCTCATCTAAATCACTTAAGAAATTTTTGAAATACTGCCTTTTTTTTTTTTCTTTTTTTTTCTCCATGTGTTTGTACATTATATTGTGCTACCAAAAGAAAAGGAAAATTAATGAGGCTTGTAGTTTAAAATAATAATTTAAAAAAAATCCCTGAAATAACACCTGAGAATTTGAATGACAGCACTGGTTCTCATTATTTCAGCCATTCTTGCTGTTTTCGCTTTTCAGTCCTGACGTTCATTAAATGGAGTTGGAATACGTAACAAAAAATTTGTGTTCTGATTTTCCAATTTACCAGTTCACCAGTGCAGACTTACTTCATAGACTTACTGCCTTCAAAGTAATGGAGTGGAATTCAATATGTATTTTATTTTAAAAGAAATATATACAGTATGAAAACTGTAGTTTGCTTGTGTCTGAGGCTCAGACTTCAAAATCCTGTATGCTAAGACAGAGGGCATTAGACCACACAAAGTAAAGTATCTCCTCATGCACTGTTTCAGAAGAAATGTACAATGTGACAAGACTCTTTCTGAATTTAAAACTAAGGAAAGTGTTTCTAAAAAAGGTCTGAAAAAATGTGAGACTGTTGTCAAATGTCTACAAAGAAGCACCTTGCAGGAATGCCCTCTGAAGCATTTGGTTTTGCACATATATTGATTTTGTGTGTGCTACATGATGAACAGCTTCTGTAGAAAGCTGTGGTCACAGGATCTCTCCCCACAAACCAGTTCAGTGCACAGTGAGTGCGTTTGTGAGTGTGGTAGCAGGCTAAGTGCTCCTGATTCAAAATGTACTCCAGGATACTAGTAACAGTGTTCAATCAGGCATGCACCGTGAAGGTTTGTGAGTTTCTCTGGTGCTTGGTATTGGTTTTGTCATCTAAAAAGTTTAGCTCAGGAGAAAGACCAAGAAGGAAAGGGAGACAAGAAATCAAAAAGAAGGGCAGAGAAACCTAGAAAGATGTAGATTTGAGAGAAGATTGAGGGAAGGGGAACAGCACAATGAAGACAAAAACAATTACAAAGCACAAGTTTTGATGTCCACACATAACAAAACTGAAGAAAACTGACATCTTCAGCTCTACTGAGTTGGCTGCTATTCCTTCTGTACTCCCAACCAATCAAACCAAACCAAACCATATCAAAGCAAATCCCCAAACAAACCATGCCTGTTTGATATTATTTCTCAAGCTTAGATTTCAGATCCAGACAACCTTGGAATGATAGACAATACAGAACCACATGCATGGAGGCTTTGATTGACCTATGTCAGGCGAACAGAACCAGAGAATCATAGAATGGTTCGGGTCGGAAGGGGGCTTGAAATCCATCCAGTTCCAATTCCCTGCCATGGGCTGGCTGCCATTCTCAAGACCAGGCTGCCCAGGGCCCCATCCAGCCTGGCCTTGAATGCCTCCAGGGATGGGGAATCCATAGCTTCTCTGGGCAGCCTGTGACAGTGCCTCACCACCCTCTGAGTAAAGAATTTCTTCCTTATACTGAATATAAATCTCTCCTCTTTTAGTTTAAAACCATTCCCCCTTGTCCTGTTGCTACACTTCCTGATAAAGTCTCTCCTAATGTTTCCTGTACTTCTCCTTTAAGTATGGGAAAATTGCAATGAGGTCTCCCCGGATCCTTCTGTTCCCCAGCCTGAACAACCCCATCATTTGCCCAGAGAGGTGGTGGATGCCTCGTCCCTGGAGACATTCAAGGTCTGTCTGGAAAGGGCTCTGAGTAACCTGATCTGGCTGTAGATGTCCCTGTTCACGGCTGGGGAGCTGGACTAGACAACCGTTAAAGGTCCCGTCAAACTCGAACGATTCTATGTTTCTATGATTCTGTGATTCTCTCTCTCTCAGCCTGTCTTCACAGGAGAGATGCTCCAGCCCTCTGATCATCCTCATGGCCCTCCTCTGGACCCGCTCTAAACAGCTAATTCAGTCTAACAGAACTTAATTTGTGCCCAACTTTGATACAAATCAACCTTCAGTTCTGCAAAATGTTCAGAATCCCCCAAAGGAAAATGCATCTAAGTGCTATGTTCTTCAGCAAGAAAGCTGCTAAGTGTACATCTGAGGTGCTTAATCACCTGCAGTGTGAAAGTCCCCCAAGACCTTGGCAATAATCATAATTCATTGCCAACTTTTATTCTGCTTTGGTTATAGTCTGGCTTTTAATGAAAAGACATATGCAAGATCTAGACTCTTGTCATTAGAATAAATACTGTCAGGGTGATTGTGATGTGGGAATAAGGATATTTCCAAATAAACAATACCATGTGAAACAATCATAAACTCATTTTAATTATGAAGAAGAGTAAGGTCTAATACATTGTGACATAATTTACTCAGTGGAATCTCCACTGTTCGAAGTGATTTCAAACCAGATTTACCAGAAGAAGCAATCTTACGCTATACTGCATAGCTAGAAAGTGACAGACAGTATCATTGGATTTTTTTATTTCCATCTCCATTTCTAAGGAATTTGCAATGAGTAAGGAACAGTGCTGTTATTTTTAAAACACCATGGGAAAAAGATAAAAGGTCTACATTTTTTCTTTTCATACTCCCATGACAGTCCTAGTGGCATCAGCATAAAAACAAAATAAAACAATAGTGCTCAATTCATCTGTTTAGAAACATACTGTGACTTTGAGAAATTATTCCGTGTATTGAACTACCTAATAATTGCAGTTACAGTAGCTTCTTTCAGCAAAACAAGATAATTTAGTAACACATATTGAAATTTTCAGTATGACCTCAGCTCCCACTCCACCCTCAGAAAAATATTTGTTATAAAAATATTTAGGAACATGCTTTTTTTTTTTTTTTTCTGCTTAATAAGGTCCATTTCAATGATGGTCCCAGAAGCAGAGGGTTAATAATAATATTATAGTACTCTGCAGTTCACTGATTTGGCCTTCTATCACCCAGTTTATCTACCCTAAGACCAAATTATTATCCTGTAATAAAATGAAAAGCTGCTATTATTGCTTAATGTAAGTACACTTAAAATTATTATTGGTAGTGTGCTTGGTAAGGTTAAATCATGAGGTCTTTGATGCTAACTTCAAAAATTATATCTCCGATTTAACTAGAATAAATGAGGTGGTTGCTTCTCTCTAATTAAATCCAAAAATGTATCTATAGTACTTGGCAATTTTCTGTCACTTAACAGTATATTTCAGCAGCATTTATTACATTCATTATATTATAATTGCAATTACCTTACATTTACTGAGGGTCCAATCCTCATAAACCTAAATCTGACTGAAGAGGATTATATTTGTTTGAAATCAAAAGGAAGCCTGTGTACCAAACTGAAAGTAAAGTTCATGGATCTGCAAGATATTTCACAGACATAGCCCATTAGTCTTTGTCTCTATGTACAGAATTATGGCGATACTACCAGCAGCTACAAACACAATCACTGCCCTGTTTGTAAGTACACAACTACAGGTGCTTTCTGAAAAAAAAAAAAAAAAAGCAGTTCTTCTTTGTTCATCCCTGAATTTTGGGCTTTCAATATAGCAGCATATTTCATCTTTTTCAGGCAGGCAGTGATGAGCAGTAAGTGGTGAACAGCAAATGGAATGGGAACTCCAGCAGGTTTTACTCTTGCAGAGAGCTAAAGCGATGTGGCAGGGATGGGTGACCGGTTGAGCTGAATGATTAAGAGGGAAAAAAGCTAAAGGAATAACTCATTGAATAGTGTGTTCAATGACTAAACAGGGAATTTTCTAGAAAGGGTCTGCCCTTTTGTGTGTGTGTGTGTGGCTCTAAATATTAGCAAAATGCAAATGCTTTACTATCATGAGTATTCCCTTAAAAACAGACTTTTAACTTAAAAGCCTGAATAATTACTATTTTTTT
>VXAV01007411.1:21131-41493 GCA_013399715.1 Alectura lathami | reverse complement strand
TTTTTTTTTTTTTTTTTTCTTAAATGGGGTATGTGTTTGCACAACATGGAGTTCATATTGTGTTAGTTTCTTAACTCTGTGGAGAGAAAGAATTTAATGCAATCTAACTGCCACTGTTTAAACTGAATATTCACAATCTATAAAACAAGAGTTTATTAGTTCTTCAAGAAACCCACGAAACTTTCAAAATATTTATTCCCCAATACATACAGAAAGAAGTTAATTGCTATGAATTACTCTGTTCTTGTTTGCTGTAGGAAGGAAATGCTTAGAAAATGTGAAGTGACTACTTCTGTTTGTAGATCAAATACAGACAGAACTGTGAATACAAACTGCTGAAGGAGTGAGCAATGCAATATACTTAGAGCAAATAATTAAAAAAGAATTATTCTCCTGTTCGAGCAAAACAGTGGGTCAGTTCATCTACGTACAGCCATTACATTTTGTGAGTAGTATACTTTCAATATATTCAGAGCACAGCACAGAGGACATTTGTAGTATCACAAATGTATCCCTACTTGTTATTGTTTAATTTACCAGACAGATCCTGCTGTTTTGCTAAGATCTCTGCCTATGACACTGAAATCAAAGGAAGCTTTGATTTTAATGGGAACAAGATCAAGGTTTAGCCACTCTACATGTCCTTGAGCCAAAACAAAACTTCCAAGGAGGTTAATGTTGAGAGCACTGTTTTGATTGCATAATGACACCAACAGACAAGATAGGAAAAATCATTGGACTGCACTGAAATTGAAAGTGTACGTGTCTATTTTAAACTGCTAATACTTCATCTAACCTACTGTGCTGAACAGTCACAAAATGAACCTATGCAGTGACTGAATTGCTGTCCATAAAGTAAAAGCAAGCAATAGAATGTTATTCCATTTCTATAATACAGTTATTTCCATTTTATTGCAGCAATAGTGAAAAATTTACTGTACCCCAACACTGAGATGCTACATTTTTTGAATCATTTACAGATGTATTGTTCTAAAACTGCATTTTCTGCAAGACAGTAAGATGCAATTTTTACAAAATGAAATTATTCAGCAGGGTGATCAAAATTTTACTTCCTGGGTAGATTTATCCACCTGAACAGGGGCAAATATTGGTTAAAACCACAGTTTTTCAAAAGATTAAACTACTGGGGTTTAACCTATAAATTAAATTCCTGTATAAGTGTATCTCCTGAATCTTCAGTAGCTGACTTTGCCTTGAGATGGCATAACATCCTTTACAATATGATTTTGGCAGGTGAATTCTCCTGAAGGGGTAAGATCCTAAAATTAGAAAAATACAGGAACATATCCTGTTAAATTTCAGGAAAAATATTAATATCCTGCCATGAGGTTTTAAAATACTAGGGTGTCCTAGACAGTTTGAAGGTGTTCACTAAATACATAATTTTTTTAAGCTGCATATTTTTGCATGAGGGAAAACAATAAGAAAGTATGAACCCCTTTTTAAAATAAGTTTGGGGTAAACATTTCCTTTCACATTCTGATTTTGGCACTGACACTGGACTACGTTGCTTTATTTTTTTACCTTATGTTATATCAGAGGATCAGGAGAAGAGGCAGTGAATGTGATTCTCTGCAATTCCATATTGCTCAGAACTCCAGGGAGAGTCTGTGTCTAGTTTCTGATTCAAGACTGAATTTTGTGATTTAGTTTATCACTAAGCCAAACAGTCTTATTCACTATAGTATGTCAACCTATATATTTATTGGTCAGCTGTATGTTATACTAAATAAATGTATTCATTTACAGTTAAGGTTACAAGAATATATATTCTATATTTTTTCACTTCATTTGTGGTGTTTGTCTTCATATGCTGCATGGCAGCCTCATGGGGAATATTTTACTGTATTGTGTTAGCTAATATTATTCTTATATTAAATTTTATCCTACAGTTTCAAAGTTGCTTCTGTATTCTTGCTGAAATACTTAATCCACTAATAGTCAGTTTTGCTTACTGAGAAAGATAATAAGAATAGATAGGAAGATATCAAAATTTAATAGTCTTTTCAAGACTTAATGATGCAAATCAGCCAATGCATCTGTGCATATTAATTCAAAGCAATCTTACAGCAATGAAAAGAAAAAAGAAATATTCTAAAACAATGACAAATGCAATTAACTGAAAGTTGTAATGGAAATTATATTCTTAGTGATTTTTTCAAACAATTCATAAAACAATGCAAAGGTATTCAGTGGGTGTAAACATCTGATGTTTATGCTTCTTTTGCAGTACCACAGATGACTAATTATTTTCCAGGGGTCATGGAAAAAAAAAAAAAAGTTAATCATCCTCCCAATTCAGCCTCAAGTTCTGCAACTAAGAGCTGCTGTTTCCAGGTGTGTGCACACATGATTGCCTAAGACATGTTGAAAGGAAAACCTAGAATGAGGATAAGATTTAGGAGAACTGGATGACATGACTTAACACTCATGACCAGCATGACCACTGCTGCAACCTTTTCTCTTACTTAATATGGTCCTCACTCGTGTTTATTGTGAGGGCAGTTGTATACCAAAAGCCATGGTTAGCTATTCTTAGGCTTTTGGTCAATATTTAATTTTTTTTTTTTTTTCACAGAGTTCAGATATTCCTTTGAATCTCCTGCAGACTTCTACAATTCTGCTGATCAATTTAGCAGAGTGGGTGGATTCACAGAGCAACAGTACGGAAGGATTAGGAACTGGATTTTCTCAGGCTGACCTCTAAAGGCAGTTATTCATCTGAAGTGATGACTTCTTTTCTTGGTCTGATGTTGTCACTTGGAGATCGCCATCTTGTATATCATTTACACAAATGGATGTTATGCATGCTTTTTTTCAGATGAATTATTGGAACTCTATTTGGGTTTCAACTCTAAAAAAATTCTACTGAGTAACATTCAAAACACTGTAAAGAGAAATTAAATTTCTCTAAAGGTTTAAGTTAATAATGGATGTAGAAAAAATAGTATGAAAAAAAAAAGTGATAACTAGTGAGAGAGAAAAAAGGAATGGAGAAAGCTGGAGTAAAAGTATAATTGTGGTATAAGTTGGCTGGCACCAATCTCCACCCCCAAGAAGTTAAAAACACCATTCCTCAGCTGCTCCCTGTTGCTTGTGCCTCTGTTATTCCCTCATCTTTGCAGCCCTTTTTGCATTGTGTAGCCTGGACATCAGTTTTTATTTCTTCCCCTTTCATCTTTTGTGTAAACTCTGTGTGTTATTGCATTAAGCTTTTTGTTCTCTTTATAGGATAAAGCACTTCAAGCAATTGTTTTCACATCTTCTGCATCTGCTTTTGTTGTTACATTGATTTTTTTTTCTTCTAGACATTTCTGCCAAAAGTATTTATTGGCAGCAACATTCCTTGCACAGGAAATACACACTCTAGATTCCTTACAGATAATAAGAGGATGAAATTGTGTTGACAGGTGGGAGAGGAGGCCAGTAGCCACAGGAGTGGAAGGGAGAGGTGACAGGCCATCTAGGGACAGATTGTCACAGCTTTAATGGTGCAGGAATTCTGAACAGCTTATTACTGAGCCAGCCCTATGGATGACATTTCTGCTGGACCTCAAGAAGGTAATTTCCGTAACTGTTTCTTGGTACTGTGTTAACACTTGATAGTGTTCTAAAGGCTGTTTTTTAGTCACAGCTGGACAGTTATTCCTGTAGGCCGATTATTTAAAATAGTTATCCAGAGATCTTTTGGTACAATAATTTTTTAGGAACCATTTTGTGGCAAAATCATAGTCCAGTTTTGTGAACTTAAAGAAACTAATAAACTTGCTCAACTCAACACATCTTACAGAGAGAACTCTAGAAAACTTTGTAACACAGTGGAAAACAAAAACACTAATGAGGCCTTTCCTCAGCTTATTTCCACACAGCCCCTGGGATGAGCAGAAGCCCCACATTAGTCCTGGGTCCGCGCATGCGCTCATGGCCAAGTTCTTCCCATGGCTGCAACTGGCGCAGGCAGTGACCACTCTGTTAACACTGCAGAGAGTCAGAAAGATGAAGGAAGAAGTTGTAAGAGTAGCTGTGCTGATTAAACAAGGTGCCAATAGCAGGCAGTCTCAGCATAATCTGTAGCAGATGATTTTTTAGGGCTATTCTGATGTAACTGCCAAACCACACTACACTGACAACTTTGTGATGCCCAGCCAGAGGGCAGAGAATGTTTGATCCCCAACTCCTTTCACCTACATTGCCCAGTACAGCAACCAGTCAGAGGCTGCTTCCAAAACTACTATAGCACATGAAGGTTGGACCATTCTGGAAAGCACCCTGCAGCTGATCTGTACAATTGACTTTGGCCTTGGGACTACACTGCAAGAGCACATGAAATATGTGGGGCATCTAGCTATATATCAGCAGCCTACAATGTAAGGCAGGCAGATCCTTGTGTCTAAGACAGTCAGAGATAAGCAACCACAGTCCCTAACTTACACAGTCCTTTTGTGGTGAGCATCTATTTCAAACGTCTTTCCTGTTTAACATCTTTATTGATGATCTGGACAAGGGGATTGAGTGCATCCTCAGTAAGTTTGCAGATGACACCAAGTTGGGAGGAAGTGTTGATCTGCCTAAGGAAAGCCCTACAGAGGACAGACTGTATAGATGGGCTGAGGCTAAGTGAATGAGTTTCAATAAGACCAAGTGCCAGGACCTGCACTTCAGTCACAATAACCCCATGCAATGCTTCAGGCTTGGGGTGGAGTGACTGGAAACGTGTGCAGAGGAAAAGGACCTGGGGGTGTTAGTTGACAGCCGACTGAACATGAACCAGCAGTGTGGCCAGGTGGCCAAGAGTGCTGACAGCACCCTTGCTTGTATCAGAAATAGTGCAGCCAACAGGACTAGGGAGGTGATCATCCCCCTGTACTCAGCACTGGTGAGGCTGCACCTCGAGTGCTGTGTTCAGTTTTGGGCCCCTCACTGCATGAAAGACACCAAGGCCCTGGAGTGTGCCCAAAGAAGGGCAACAAAGTTGGTCAAGGGCCTGGAGCACAAGTCTTATGGGGAGCGGCTGAGGGAACTGGGGCTGTTTAGTCTGGAGAAGTGGAGGCTCAGGGGAAACCTTATCACTCTCTACAGCTACCTGAAAGGAGGTTGTAGTGAGGTGGGGTTTGGCTTCTTCTACCAGGTAATTAGTGATAGAAGAAGAGGTAATGGCCTCAAGTTGCACCAGAGAAGGTTTAGATTGTATATTAGGAAAAATTTATTCTCTGAGAGAGTGGTCAGGCATTCAGGCATTGGAACAGGCTGGCCAGGGAGGTGGTAGAGTCTTCATCCCTGGAGGTGTTCAAGAAACATGTAGATGTGGTTCTTAGGGACATGGTTTAGAGGGCATAGTGCTGATGGGTTGATGGTTGGACTAGATGATCTTAGAAATCTTTGCCAACCATAATGGTTCTATGGTTCTGTGATTCTACTACATCTCTTCAGAAATAAAATGAAGATGTGGTATGGCATCTGGCTGCCTTATGTAGTAGAAATTCTGAATGCAGTCCCCTGTTTAAATAGGACAAGGCAGAAAGGCTTTCAATAAAAATATAAAGTCTATTAGCAAACCTAGACTGAATGATTCTTTCTCACAGTCTGACATAAATAGTATTAGTGTTTTGAAATTCAGAACATATTATGATATGGCCTTTCTTCTTTTTCTCCCTCAAAAATGTTTTAATGGCCTTTAAAACCAGCATAATCGAACCATGATACTATTGTCAACAGTCTGGAATAAATCTTGCTCTCTGGCATTTACTTATTATGTAACATAGTCACGTTTCTTTCAACTGAGCTGTGAACACAGAATAAATGGCTTGTGATGTTTAGCACTCTTGGTTAAAATCCCATTTTTATGGTTCAAGAAAAGTGCTATGACCCATGCACTGCAACTACTGATTTATCTCCACAGCAGCTTGGGTACCAAAACAGTTTTAAAATACTTCTGAAAACATCAAATGTTTTATGACTTAAAAACACACAACAACAAAATCACACTGTTAAGTTTTTAGCAAGTGTAAAATAAAGTTAATTTCTTAGCAAAAACTGAATGCAAGCAAAACAATGTATGTCATCTCTGTCTTCAGGGGGACAGAGACAACCACCTGTTGACCTGACATATCAATTAAAGAGATTTGCTTTCTACTGAGGGCCCAGATCCAGGATACTGGGGACGAACTGCCAAGGCATGTTTGACCCTCTGATTACTATCCACTGCTGTTAATCCATGTGGGCACAAACAAAACTGCCAGGGGAAAACTCGCCAGTATCAAAAGTGACTACACAGCTCTGGGAAGTGGCCAAGGACATGGGGGCCCAGGTGATGTTCTCCTCAATCCTGCCGATGAGGGGAAGGTATGAGAAGGGCTCTGATAGGACAGGTCAATAACTGCCTGCAGAACTGGTATCAGTTAGTTTTGGGTTCTATGACTGTGGGAACCTGTTTGCAGAATGGCATTGGCTTTGGAGATAAGGAATTCGTATCACTAAGCAGAGCAGTTATTTTTGCCAGTAGGATATCTGACCTCATCAGGAGGGCTGTAAACTAAGAATGGCCTGTGAGGACACTCTTGATAACCTTCAATCATTGTGATTGGGAAAAGTACATAAGGATGGAGGAAAACAAATGCCACTCCTATATTCAAAAAGGGAGGACCCAGGGAACTACAGGCCAGTTAACCTCACTTTGATCTCTAGGAAGGTAATAGAACAGTTAATTCTGGAAAACATGTCCAGGCAAACGAAATACAGGAAAAGAGGGAAAGTCAGAGATCTCTCCCTTCACCAAGGAGAAGTCATGTTTGAACAACTTGACAAACTTCTGCAGTGAAATGGCTGGCCTGGTATATGTGGGGGGAGAAGTGAGCATTGTCTACCTTCACTTAAATGCCTTTTGCATTGTCTCCCATAAGATCCTTTTAGACAAGTATGGGCTGGATGAGAAGTGAGTTGGATCAAAACCAGACTGAATGGCCTAGCCCCGTGGTTGATGAACATAGATGCAAAGTCTAGCTGGAGACATGTAACTAGTCATGTATCATAAGGATCAGTGCTGGGTCCAGCCCTATGTTCATTGACAAGGCAGGCGATGGGGTGGAACGCACCATCAGCAAATTGACACAAAAATGAGGGGAGTGGTTGATACACCAAAGGGTTGTGCTGCATCCAGTGGGCTTACAGGACCCTTATGAAGTTCAGGAAGGAGGAGTACAAAGTCCTGCACCCAGAAAAGAACAACTGTAGACACCACGACATTCTGGGGGTCACCCAGCTGGAAAGTACGACTGCAGAAAAGGACCTGGGGGGTCTTGGTGGATACCAAATTGGACATGAGTCAGCAGAGTGCTCCGGCTGTGAAGAAGGCTAATGAAAGAAGGCTGCATCAGGAGAAGCATTGATAACAGGTTGAAGGCAATCCTTACCTCTACTCACCACTGGTGAGGCCATATGTTGAGTATTGTGTCCAGTTTTGAGCTCCCCGGTATGGAAAGACATGAGTGTACTGGAGAGAGTCCAATGAAGGATCACAAAGATGATGAAGGGACAGAAGCACCTCTGTTATGATGAGAAGCTCAGAAAGCTGCGGTTGTTCAGCCTGGAGAGGAGGAGGCTCAGGGATTTATCAGTATATATTAATAAATGAAGGGAGGCTTTAAGGAGGGCAGAGCCAGATTCAGTGGTGCCCAGCAACTGGACAAGAGGCAATGGGCACAAACTGGAACACAGTAAGTTTCTTCTGACCATTGCAAAGTACTTCTTTATTGTGCAAGTGACTGAGCACTGGCACAGGCTGCCCAGAGAAGATGCAGAATATTCTCCTTTGAGACCTTCAAAAGTTACCTGGACAAGGACCTGGGTAATCTGCTATGGGTGGCCCTGCTAGAGCAGTGGCTGGACCCTTTGGCCTCCAGAGGTTTGTTCTGACCACAATAATTCAGTGATTCTGTGATTCTGTGATCTTAAAGGCACCTTGCTTGAGATAGAACTTGTAAGAAGTAGGAGCAAACTAACATATAGTAATATCAGAGAACATGTTTAGACTCAAAGATCTGAAAATGTCATACGTAATTACATAATTAAATGACCTTTCTCTTAAAAAATTCTCAAAATCTTCCCCAGAGAGCTACAAGCAGAATTATACTCTTGGCTACGTTACTATAATTAGCTTAACATTCACCCGTCCGTGAGCAATGCATATATCTGGCATGTAGTTCTAAAGCGTGGATTGATTTCCAGGGCCAGTCTGGTGTTGGATGTCTGAACAACCATTTTGATTTTATTCCAAATTACAGAGCATATGAAACTGAGCTCTCACTTCCCAAGCTGTTGCTCTGAGTATTTCTTGTGTGATTCAAAGCAGGGCTACATCTCATCCAGATTTTAGAACCATAGAATCATAGAATCATCTGAGTTGGAAGAGACCTTTAAAGGTCACCTAGTCCAAATCCCCTGCAGTGAACAGGGACAGCTACAGCTAGATCAGGTTGCTCAGAACCTCATCCACCCTGACCTTGAAGGTCTCCAGGGACGGGGCATCCACCACCGCTCTGGGCAACCTGTGCCAGTGCTTCACCAACCATATCATAAAAAACTTCTTCCTTACATCTAGTCTAAACCTCCCCTCTCTCAGTTTGGAACCATTTCCCCATGTTCTATCACAACAGGCCCTGCTAAATAGTCTGTCCCCTTCCTTCGTGTAGCTGCCCTAAAGATACTGAAAGGTTGCTATCAGGTCTCCCCAGAGCCTTCTCTTCTCCAGACTGAACAGCCCCAACTCTCTCAGCCTGTCCTCATAGGGGAAGTGTTCCATCCCTCAGATCATTTTTGTGGCCCTCCTCTGGAGGCGCTCCAAGAGGCCCATGTCTCTCCTGTACCCAGGACTCCCCATCTGGATGCAGTACTCCAGGTGGGCACAGGATCACCTCCCTTGTCCTGCTGGCCATGCTTCTTTGGATGCAGCGCAGGATATAGTTGGCTTTCTGGGCTGTGAGGGCACACTGCTGGCTCATGTCCAGCTTGCCATCCACCAGTACCCCCAGGTCCCTTTCTGCAGGGCTCTGCTCAATCCTTGCATCCCTCAGCTTGTATTGATAGTAGGGGTTGCCATGACCCAGGTGCAACACCTTGCATTTTGCCTTGTTGAAGCACATGAGATTAGCCTGGGCCCACTGCTTGAGCCTGTCTAGGTCTCGCCGGATGGCACCCCGTCCCTCAGGCATATGGACTGCACCACACCACACAGCTTGGTGTCATCCACAAACTTGCTGAGGGTGCACTCAGTCCTGCTGTTGATGTCGTTGATGAAAATATTGAAGAGTATCGGTCCCAGAATGGACCCCTGAGGGACACCGCTCGTCACTGATCTCCATCCAGACATTGAGCCATTGACCACCACTCTCTGGATGAGATCTTGCAACCAGGTCCTCATCCATCAAACAGTCCACAAATAGGGTCTGTTCAGCTTTAAAATACGAAGACTCAGGGAATATGTTATTGCTGTTTTCGGTTCCCTAATGGAGGTATCGATAAAATAGGTCAGAAAAGTAACTTAGAAGAGTGCAAGATGCCGGACACAACTTGCATGGTAGAGCTACTTTTTCAGAATGCTGTGAAATCTCCATCTTTGGAGGCATAAAGGACTTTGTTGGACAGGGATCCAAGCAACCTGTATTAAGTAGAACTTCTCTGAGCAGAAGGTTAGACTACACGAATTCTGAAAGTCTCGTCCAACGTATAGGATTCAATAGATCTTGGAGTCTATAAAATACAGCATAAAAAATCTTTTACCTTTTTTTTTTGTTTGTTTGTTAATATCTTTAAAAAAGAATAAAAGTGTAAACAGGTGATTTCCACCGTAATCTAAAAGCTTTTAACATTATTTTTTTTAAGGTTTTCACTTGGTTCAATAGTATTTTGACTAAAAAATTCTTTCCCAAAACATCACAGTATAACTATACATTAGTTAATGTAAAGTTTTGGAAGTTTTGGAGTTTTTGTTGAATGGCTATATCACTGAAGGACAGTTTTAACTTACTGGCATGACCTTGAATTTGGGCAGCACGGAATCCCCCTGTACCTGGAAGAATGCCAGTTCAGCCACTTGGGTCTGTTGGCCAGCATATGGATAAGGCCAAAACCCTATCTCCTTTGAAGCCTCTTGGGTAGGAGAGCAGAGACAGAGCAGCTCGTCATCACATTCCCAGTGCAGTCAGGGACCAGCCATAGATTTATGCAAAAAAAGAAAAAAAAAGGATGGGCTGCTCTGCAACTCTTCATTGCTATTCCCCCAGCATGCTCCCTCCCCCTTTATCCTTTAAGAATGAATCATTGTAGACGAAGGTGAACTGTCTAGCTCATCACAGGAGACATGGAGATGAGAAAGTAATTACTACCTTAGCAGTGGAAAATTTTTTCAGTCTTGGCTGAAAAGCATGGCTTTAGAGAGTTCTTTTAGCTCATACACTCAGATTTGGAGTCTAGAAAACTGAGGTAAGTCATGTTGGTAAGATTTGCTATGGTTTCTGTAAAACTCTGTCTTCTTAAAGATAGCCAGTGCAGTTCTAAGTTAACTTTTACACATATCTACACTAAACAGTTTTCGCTTCCCAAACTACCTATCTGTTACAAAATAAATTTCAAAGCAATGTATTTCCTCTGCATAAAGAAAGATGCAGATTGTGATGGAGCAGATAAAAACTTCAAAGTTGGTTATAGAGTAGAAGGGTATAGTCTTGTATAGACTACTGGGGAAAGGTTCACGTCTGCTCAGCTTTAAAGTTTTATACTTGAACAATTGTTCAAACCTATCTAAGCAAAGTCTATGCAGCAGAAAATTCTAGGAGTCCAGGAAAATGGATTCACTATGCTGCTAGAACACCATCACATAGTTGCCATCACTGAAACCTGGTGGGATGACTCCCAAAACTGGAGTGTGGCAATCGATGGCTANAAAATACAGCATAAAAAATCTTTTACCTTTTTTTTTTGTTTGTTTGTTAATATCTTTAAAAAAGAATAAAAGTGTAAACAGGTGATTTCCACCGTAATCTAAAAGCTTTTAACATTATTTTTTTTAAGGTTTTCACTTGGTTCAATAGTATTTTGACTAAAAAATTCTTTCCCAAAACATCACAGTATAACTATACATTAGTTAATGTAAAGTTTTGGAAGTTTTGGAGTTTTTGTTGAATGGCTATATCACTGAAGGACAGTTTTAACTTACTGGCATGACCTTGAATTTGGGCAGCACGGAATCCCCCTGTACCTGGAAGAATGCCAGTTCAGCCACTTGGGTCTGTTGGCCAGCATATGGATAAGGCCAAAACCCTATCTCCTTTGAAGCCTCTTGGGTAGGAGAGCAGAGACAGAGCAGCTCGTCATCACATTCCCAGTGCAGTCAGGGACCAGCCATAGATTTATGCAAAAAAAGAAAAAAAAAGGATGGGCTGCTCTGCAACTCTTCATTGCTATTCCCCCAGCATGCTCCCTCCCCCTTTATCCTTTAAGAATGAATCATTGTAGACGAAGGTGAACTGTCTAGCTCATCACAGGAGACATGGAGATGAGAAAGTAATTACTACCTTAGCAGTGGAAAATTTTTTCAGTCTTGGCTGAAAAGCATGGCTTTAGAGAGTTCTTTTAGCTCATACACTCAGATTTGGAGTCTAGAAAACTGAGGTAAGTCATGTTGGTAAGATTTGCTATGGTTTCTGTAAAACTCTGTCTTCTTAAAGATAGCCAGTGCAGTTCTAAGTTAACTTTTACACATATCTACACTAAACAGTTTTCGCTTCCCAAACTACCTATCTGTTACAAAATAAATTTCAAAGCAATGTATTTCCTCTGCATAAAGAAAGATGCAGATTGTGATGGAGCAGATAAAAACTTCAAAGTTGGTTATAGAGTAGAAGGGTATAGTCTTGTATAGACTACTGGGGAAAGGTTCACGTCTGCTCAGCTTTAAAGTTTTATACTTGAACAATTGTTCAAACCTATCTAAGCAAAGTCTATGCAGCAGAAAATTCTAGGAGTCCAGGAAAATGGATTCACTATGCTGCTAGAACACCATCACATAGTTGCCATCACTGAAACCTGGTGGGATGACTCCCAAAACTGGAGTGTGGCAATCGATGGCTACAAGCTGTTCAGAAGGGACAGGCATGGAAGGAGGGGAGGAGTTCTTGATGTTCTTTACATCAAGAATGGGATAGAGTGTGAAGAGCTGTCCCTGAAGAATGGCCACAAGCAAGTTGAAAGCTTATTAGTAAGACTTAGAGACAGACAACAATGGGAGCCTTGTGGTTGATGTCTACTACAGGCCACCTTTAAGAGACCTTTAAAGGTCTCTTCCAACTCAAATGATTCTGTGATTATATTCTCTCAGCTTGTCTTTGTATCACATATTCTCCAACTCCCTAACTGACTTGATGCCTCTCTCCTAGAATTTCTCTTATCTATCAATATCCTTCTTGTAATGTGGAGCCGAAGACCGTATTATGAGTGCCAAGTAGAGAGGGAAGATCCATTTCCTTGGCCTGATGGCTATGCTATAATATGCAGTCAGCATTTGCTGCAGGAGCACATCGCCAACTCATATTCAGAATATGAAATGAACACATACTTCCAAACTGAAGCAGTGGAGCAATTCCAGATAGACATTAAAAAAACATTTCTATGGAATTTTCAGTTTTTCATTCTGCTTCAGAGAGCAACAATAAAAAATTGCTTTTGAAATTCCTTGGGAATGAAAATGTGATTTCCCATAAGCTTTTTGAAACAGACTGTTCAAAGATTCAATTCTGCAATAATTAAAGCATTGCAATTAGGAACATACGACGAGCACAGTCCAGATTCCACTTCAGATGTCTGTTTAAATTGTCATGTCCCAATATGGTATTCTTTCTTAACCTGAATGCTTAAGGATATAACATTGTTTTTAAGCTGAATAAATGTCTTCCCAGAGCTTCTACTTGAAACATATCTGTTTGTAGAGTAATATTCGTAGGTCAAAAGGATTTTTATATAACAGAAACATATGTATTTTGCCATAACCCATTAATGGCAATCTTTTCTTGATACTACACTTTTTACTGTTAGTTCAATCAACTGCTCTAACCATCCAGAGTGCAGCACATTTTATTAAATTAGTAACTGTAGCTGCGCAGGATACATGAGTGTATAAATACAATATGCAGTGGACAAATAGTTTTAACCAGTATAGAAATGCATATAAAAGCCACCCTACTGGGTACAAAAAAGTCACCTAAAAATAAATCATAAATATCCTCTTCTCTTTCCTGAGTATCTATGCAAATGGAAGCATAATGCTAAAGCAAGTGCTACAAGCTGTACTGCCAGAGCTCTGTACCCATACCATGAATAAAAAAGCAGTACTGTGGACTGCACAAGACTGTCTCATTCTTCTGCCCATTCTTCTGGAAGCTTGAAGTGGAAGGAAAATTTCCTCCATCACATGCAATGACTGGTATTTTTTTTTTTTTTATTTACATCACTATGGTCATCTCAGTCTGAAAATAGATGATAAAACATTCCTGATTATCAGTATCTTAGGAATATAAAAAAATTATTCAAGTAACAGATGTAGGTCTTTTTATACTAAGCAACATTGTTGATACTGAAAGTTCCTGAAGCTCTGAATTATAATGATATTTATTAGGAGTGATATTGTTATTCTGGTTATTCAAAGCAGGATTCATCTTGTCTTACTTTGTCTATCAAAGCAAGGAATGTGCAGTACAAAATATTTTTGCAGCCTAAGAATAACCGTCTCTTTCTTTTGATCCTGGAAGGTACTTAGAGAGCGTATCTTACAGTATGTGCCTACTTTTGTCTGTCTAAAATTTCCTGAAGTACTTCCCACCCACAGTTGTCTGGTTGAGTTTATAATATGACACTGATCACTTATCAATAACTTTGGGTAAATTAAAGAATTCTATAGTATTTAATATCCTGATTTGTTTCTTTACTTTTTTATTTTTCTTTCCATGACAGAACCTATCCGTAACAGTGAGTACTGATGGCTCTGGAGTGTTTATAACTGTTTCTTAGAAAAAGTATTTCTCAGTGTATGACACAGTGGGAGTTGTCTCCAAAGAGGAAAAACTAGTATGAGCTAGAAATGAAACAAGCCTCAGGGGAAAACAAAGCTTTATTTTGTCTACGCAACCGTAATAATAAAATATTGAGTTTTCCTTCGAAGTGCTTATACTAACTAGCTTCTATTTAATTTCTGGTCAGCAATTCTGGTGAGGCAAGTAGCCTTACAGAATCTGATTTTAAATGAATTAGATCCAAAGGAACAACAACATATAACTGATCCCTTTCTACATCTTCCTTACTCTTCAAGAAACCTGAAGAACCCTGGTCCTTTATCATTAAATAGTTTGCACACTCCAAGTGGAGAATGCATTCAGAGACAGCTGATCTTTAGGCCACTTAGCATGACATCTGAGCAGCCTCTTTGATAAAGAAGTTCAACTGGACTTACAAGAGGATGAACTTGTGAAAGAGATTTCCATGCTGCTGAAAAGTTTGATGAACCTTCTCTCCCTTTCAGGAACACCGTAGTTCTTGAAGTACTGGAAGCAATTATTCCAGGCATAACAGAATCTCACCTTGGGTCAGCGCCAGACTTTATCAGCCTCTTCATCTTCTGTTCCTCTCCTAATTACTTCATCTAAGCTTGACACGTTTGACAGAAATCTCAGGAGGAAGCCTGTGTGGGTCAGACAGCCAAACTCTTCTAACCATGGTCTGAAGCAGGGTTGAGATATCCCTTTACATCGCTCGTGTTTCTTTCCCTTCAGAGCATAGAAAAGTTAAGTTGTCCATGAATTAAAAATAAAGTAAGAAAAATCCCAACAGCACTTTAACTGTCTTTCTCACCTAAATTGAGAAAGAAATAAAAAAACTTATTTTTTTGTTGGATTTGTTTAGTTCACAGAAAATGGGTTACTGAGAACTGGTGGAATATTTAATAAGCCAATAGAATATCATTTTGATAATCACACATATTCCTTCAATTTCTCATCTCAACAGTAGGAAGATTATCTTCAAAGAAGAAAACTTTAGAGACTCTCAGCTCGTCTAAGATGTCATTACATTATCTGGTTTGGTTATCTGAATTTTTTTGAGAACATATTTATCTAATTAACTGCGTGTGCTGTCTGTACAGCACCCACATTGTGACTTAACACTAGGATGTTCCTGAGGGCTTATACCCAAAGATACTCAGGTGATTTTGAAATATCTACTTGTTTCCAGACAAACAAAAAATTTTGCCAGCTGGTCTCACAGCCTCTTTTTTATTTTTTAACCTTAATAACCTCACAAAGGTCAAAAAACAACACTGAGAAAGAATGATATTGAAGCCCTTAGTTGACCAAGTGATTCACTTCAGATTTTGAATGTCAACACGTGAATTCTTTGTGAAGCTTGTCACAAGTCTCTCTGGTGAAGATCTTCAAACTATCAAGGCAGTATTCCTCTAGTTTTAAAAGGCACCTTTCGTCTCCAGGGAATTGAATCTCAGTCCTACATCTGTAAAATATGATGAAGGCATAACTTTCTCACACAGAAGGATTTATACAGGCAGTGACAAATATTTTGGAGGTGTTTTTAGATTCTTGTAGTAATGGCAGCTATATAAATAAATCTATTTACATAGCAAACTGAATATACTGAAACATCTAGTGCCAGGAAGACCTCAACACATCCTTATACATTAAAATAAAAATGGGTGCTTGTTTAGGAGCTTGTATGCATTATAACACATATTTGAAATAGAACTAGTGTTCTGTTACACTAGGAAAAATTTTAGATGTGACATACAGAAAATCAAGCACACTGATAATGNTTTCATTTTCAACAAAAAAAATATAGTTCTATTAAATCATATTATAATTTAAAAACATGTGATCTAATCTAATTTATTCCATG
The DNA here is from genome assembly GCA_013399715.1 of Alectura lathami. Lineage (NCBI taxonomy): Eukaryota > Metazoa > Chordata > Aves > Galliformes > Megapodiidae > Alectura > Alectura lathami. The sequence continues at coordinate 25,527 of VXAV01007411.1, read as the reverse complement.
AAATAAAACATTGCCATTGAGGGATTAGTAATGGGAATTTGGGGTTGCAACACCTTTGCTGCTGCTGCGTTCTCTATTGTCCAAGTGGATGAGAGCTATCTATCCTTTTTTTGGTCTCAGACAATGATTCACAGGGTATCATGCATGTCTTTAGTTGGTGTTTCCCTTTTCTTCATTGAGTTTCATGCTAATAAAAACAATACTTACTGCCTCCTCCCTCCTTGCAACACTTTTCGCTAGTGTTTAGGCTTTTTTTTCCCTATTTTAGATCTCTGATAACACTCAAATAGGACATAAAGATCAATAGGCCTGTAAGGTAAGGTCCAGATGAGTCTCTTCATTAGTTGTCAGAGATGTTTCCATGTTGGTTTGAGGACATTTCTCCTCATCTCAAAAGGCATATGTTGGTTATGCCTCTCTCTTTGTTGCTTCTGCTAATGAAATCAAGGGCATAAACAAAAATGAGCCTATGCCATCAGCAGCAAAAGGGTCTGGAATAGCGAACCTCCAGTTTAGCTTGACATTTTGGAAGCAGATTTCTTTACAGCATCTTTTCTGAAGGACCAGGCTACTTTCATACAATGGTTCACATATTCTTTTCCAGAAATGTACTTGAAATCTAAGATGCACTCTCAGCACTCTGACCTCGGTGCTACAATTACCTTGTTTAAAATTAATTCCATACCAAAATATTTAGCAATAATGCACATCGGAATAATTTCCTTCTCACTCATCTTTCAAAAGCTGCCAGAATCCACTCCATCTTTGAATTTCTCAGCAACCAGGGGGCATTCATTATCTTTTGATATCCAAGATGTTGTCAGGTGTTGGCTATTTTTCTTTCTGCCCTGCACTGCTATTTTCCTTGTGGCAAAACAGGCATTTATCTGCAAGGCATGTGCCATTTTGTTCCTTATGTTTTTTCTGCTGTATTACAGCAAAATAGCTCTCACAGCCTTTGTGTACCAAGTCAATGTTATATTCATTGTTTGTTTTATAGATGATCAATTTATGATAGAAATCAAGCACAAGTTAAAACTCCAAATATCAAATCCATGGCAATTGCTTTCAAAAATACATGTGGCAGAAATCTTTTGAACATAAGTAGGCATTACTCAAGGACAAAGATATTTACACAAGACAGAATTTTTTTACTGAAACTCAGCTAAAAGTGTTTTTCTTATATCAGCATGTGAGATCACTCATTAAAGATTTTAATCTGAATATGGGAGAAACCTGCCTCAGATCAATGTGAAAATTATTTTCTTCTGATGTTTTGAAATTAGGCATTTGCTTGCTCTTTTTCTCTGCATTTAAACTACCACATCAGCTTTGATTTTTTTGAACGAGTCATTAAACTCTGGTGGAAGTTCACACGCATTTCTGCAGAGAGTAAGCTAGCTCATCTCATCAAGAGGTTATTACCTTGGAAGTAACCAAGGTTTGTACATAAAGATGTACATCTCTGGATCTGGTCTGAGGAACAATTTGAGAATCCAAACTACAGAATGATGATCCATGAGGCCAACAGTACCAATATTTTAGCCTGTTCACTGAGTTAGGCTTCATTGTACTAATCACCATCTGAGCTTCTGTTCCATGTGGCTAACAGCAACAATAAATCTTTATTCCCTTCCAATCAGAGAAGTTAGCAGAAATCATACTTTCTTGTCAGAAAGGTAATAAAACAGAGACTCTTTTCACTTTGCTTTTATTTCCTTCTTATTTCTTTTTCCCCAGTAAGAATGAAATTATCATTTGTTCCCTAAATGAGAATTGACTCATGTTGGATTTTTTTTGTTCTAGTTGCTAAGCAGCAGCAATGCAAACATGGGTGTGTCTGCTTTTAGGGTACTTTCACTATCTTTAGGGCATTTTTCACATTAACGGGATGATGTATATGATGTGCTTCAAAAAATATCTACAGCTCAGTCACTGTTTCTTAGTTTAACTGCAAAGTGGTTGAAGAGAAGGACAGAAAAATGCCTGTAAGAAAGTGCCTGTCTTGTATGGGAAATGAATATCTATCAGTGGCAATGCACTTTCAATTTATTAACAGCATATCATTGTCTTCTGTGCCTTGTTTTATGATTCAAAAAGAGCAAGAACAGGTCTATAAACTGAAGTCATTTGAGCATTTGAGAGGATTAGGAGCCAAATGTAACTTTTCTTCTTTTTTTTTTTTTTTTTTCTTTTGTACACATCCCATTATGTGGCTGTAGTTAAAAGTGAGCAACAGTTCTATTTGTTATTAAAGTCTGTAACTCAAAACCAGTGAGGAATTCAGACCTTGTATCTGGTCTTTGCATGTCTGCTAAAAGTGTATGCCTGCAAAGATGACATTAAATCAATATCTTTTCTCTACGATTTTCCAGACTTTAAGTCATATCAATATCCAGAGTCTAGCTACTGATCACAGAAGATTTCCTGCATCCACTTGATCCTTACAGATCAGCTGCTGTGGTGTACTTGGTAGGGGAAAGACTTCAAATTTGCTAAAGCAGCCAAAGAGTACTGAAAGATTACCTTGATTAGGGAAAACTCTGTATATTTAAAAGCAGAATTTAAGATTATTGTGTTAAGAATGACAACAACCACAACAAAACCAAAACAACAGCCATAATGAATGTGAGGTCTGCTCCTAAATATGTAAGAGAACTAGTCCAGAAATACAAGAATCTCACATAGTTTTAAAGGTATTTTCTGGCCTCTGCACAAAAATAGACACGTAATTGCATAGACAGCTGCATGTCCATAGAAAGACAGGAACATGCAGAAAGGAGTACTTAGGCAATGAACTAAATGAGTTTGCTGCAGCAGTGATGGTAATATGCAGTCTTGCACACAGCAGTATACTAATGTCCATTATAATGTGAAACTACTTTAACTCCTATCTGGACCTAAATGTTTACTTGTTATGAATTTTACATTCTGCTAAACCTTTTAAAAAAGAATTATGGATTTATTACTATTTTTTTTTTTTAATGATAGTATGGGTTGTTTGATAGGCTGAGATGTTATTCCAGTAGTTTCAATTGTGATCCCTCAGGAGGCCAATTCTTGCTGCTTTTAACAGTTACAAAGTAGTTACCAGAATAGTCTACTCTTGTTTGTAATTTTTGAAATGATTGCCTTTCACAGCCCTTCTAAACTACTGCTGTTTTTTTTTTTTTTTCCAATGAGTAAGCATGAGTACAAATTCCATTGACTGAACTGATCTGCAGATTTATATGCCTCCCCACAGCCAGCTCTATGTACCTAAAATTCTGCATTACCAAAGATCTGATAAAATAGATTCATTTTTTGTTGTGTAAATATTTTAAGTCACTAAGAAAAATATTTTAGGCTCTTGTAAATGAGAAAACGTAGTGCACTGGAGGGCAATATTGTGTTGTGGTTATTGTGTTGTCTGGAAAATAATCAATACAAATGGCAGGAATCTATATGAAGTAGAATAAGAAATATATTTAAGGAGGGATGATGTTTATTTACGTGTCAGTCCTGTTTATTCCTATGGATTCTCTGGTATGCTAAGGATTTTATGGATTTTACGGACTAGCTCAAATTGACACTAATATATGATTTGTGGCAGAGGGAACAAACAGAAGTACTGTATTTATAATTAGTGCATTTATAAGAATTTTAGAAGGCTGTATGATTCTTCTTTCTTTTAGTACAATTTTTCTAGATTTGCTTAAGCTTCATTTTATGCCACTGCTTCCTTAGCTACTTCTTGTAAAAACAAAACAAACAAAACTCTTTCAGTAAGCAAAACATTTGTTAATGTGGCTTTTACAACAATGATGTACAAGTGAAAGTCAATTCCACACTAAGACCAAAAGCACTGGCAAGTATCAGATCTTTTGCCCATCAATTCACTGTTTTCTTGATTGTCAGACCCATACATAGTGTATTGTTTCTGCATTTCTGTTTCTAGGATGGATTAGAACCAGAGTTCCTGTGAGCTATTTGCCAAAGCTGAGAACTTTCCCAAATAGTATATTTCTTAGCAGAGCATGTTTGTATAATGTATAACTGTGCTAACCGACCGTCAGCACAAAGCTAACTTCTTTTCCATATCGAAAGATGACATGATACTGCTGATCACTGCAGTATTTGGTTAGATCAAGGAAAAGGCCTTGCATAGTTGCTTTTAGTCAGAATGTATAATGAAGGCTTCATTCAGCTTGAGTTCAAACGTAAACAGACTGCTTCCCAGGATCAAGGCTCCTGCATTGCAAAAGTCAGTCCTGGATAGAGTTAAGGAAGCTGAGAAACTCATGATTCTGGCCAATTAGACTGGTAGGAGTAATCACTGACATCAGCCATATAAGGCCTCTGCTTTCACATGACTCATACTTTTTACCCCTGTGCTGAGTCCTGACATCCTGCTCTT